>PYXC01000495.1:8120000-8570000 GCA_015244755.2 Tenualosa ilisha | reverse complement strand
CATGCACAAACTTAGGACACTCGCAGGAGGAGCTTACAAAGCAAACTGAGGTGAGACTAAGCGCGCCTAACGGAACGGACTACTGCTTTTAATGACGCTATATTGCAAATGTATAATCAGATCGTTGCCCAATTTTGCAGTAATCATCGAATATCACTTTAGTCTGGAGGTATGGGCAAGTATTTAACGGAGCAAATAAGTAAGACTGAGCTGACCATGAAAACAGAACGAACAGGTGTTAACAAATCTATATATGCATTTTGGAAAAAATAAAAGATTTGCTTTGTTTAAAACAGGAAACAAATGCTGAATTTAAAACACTCTAAAGAGATAACGCAATTGACGAAGGGCCAGCAACGTTTGAAGGATGTTCTTTCAGAACCATGGAGAGTTGCTGCTAGTTGAAGAACTCTGATCAACCCTTGATTATGACATTCACCACAATCGTTTCCCATTTCTATATTTAGATTACATAGTTTTAGATATGCCACACTTGAAAACACCAGAGACATTAGTTTTGAGACGGTACAGATGAATGTTTTTAGTGCATAATATTGGGGAAATATTAATAGTATAGCATTATAAAAAAGACTCAAGACAGCCATCTACCGGTTTGCCCCGCAACGACACCTGGAGCGCTCTCTCTCTCCTTCTCTCTCTCTCTCTCTCTCTCTCTCTCTCTTTCTCTTTCTCTCTCTCTCTCTCACACACACACACACACACACACACACACACACACACACACGCATCAGTCTTCACTGCCCTGCCCACATCTTTTCTCTTTTGTCATATCGAGATAAAACACAATTTTAAGTGCTGGTATACAGTAGTGTATCTGAGACCATCAGCATACCTAATTATGAGGGCTGGCAGTCTGTATCGTTCTACACTGTTTCTGTAATCTTTCCCACTCTTAATTGACAGTTGTTTCCTAGCACTTATTACACATTTGACTGTCTGTGAGGCCAGGCGCTTTTGAGACAAATGACTGATGAACGACGAATGATTTTTATACACCACCAACAGCGTCTCTAAGGTATGGCACATTTGGATAGAACTGAAATGAATGAGTACAGGTGAATAACGCCATCTTATATAAGAATCCAAGCCACACTGATTATCCTCAAAGTGAACACAGAGACGGCCGACTCCATTATATCTTTAGAACGTTTCAGCACCATGGACAGCACACGGCCAAGCAAGAGACGAGAGAGGTTCGTGGGGAACATTTACGTTTTAAACACACACAAACACACACACACACACAAACACAGGCAATAATGGATGTGTGTGTGTGTGTGTGTGCAATCCACACATTCTATATTCTTGACAAATAATAAGGTAAAATCAATTGCTATTGGAAATATCTCTATACATTTCTAAAAATGAACGTAAATTAATGAATGCAGTTGACGTAATCAGCAACTGTAAACACAAAAGTGACACAAGTAAGTGTGTTTCTGTGTCGTCCACATGAGGGCGACGGAGAGCTAAATGGTCGTTGCATTTCACAGAAGTACAGTATGTGGGCCATGGAAAGGGCCATTTCCATACTACACAATCTGATCAATATGGTTCTGTCTATCTGAACAGCGTGCTCATGGGGATAATATTTGAGGAAAGTAGCGTGTGGAAACACAAGAGATTTTGTGTTAGTGGCACAGTGTAACTAGATTAGATTCAGACAGATCACATACACGCAAACATACATACATGATGCTGATGCATCACCTGCATTTTCTTTTTCTCAAAAATACTTCAACATAATTTTTGCTTGAGCTCAATGAAGTTATAAATAAAAAATCATAATGGATGCATGGTGATACATACTTTGCACACGTGTCTCTGATGTCCTCGCTAACTATAACACAGCCTGAAGGTTATGTTTTGTCAACCACTGCAAACAGTTTTTAATCACCCCTGAAAACACATAACTCCTTGAAATTATTTTGCCCTCAGATAAGCATGGATATGGATCGTTGGATGAGGCTTCTTGAGACCCATGTAAAATTCCACAAAAATTGTATTATGGGCATTATGAGCCTATTGGGGCTATATGGCCACCTAGTTACATGTGGCTGGATGTTTCAGTGTCCCAGTGATGGTCAACCAAAATTTACTGGAAAACCAGAAATGCCTGATTTTGTCCTTTTTTATTCATTAGGTGGCACTGTACCACAAATGGGTGGTTGAGGGCTCTAATTATTTAGGATGTATCCGGCCAACCTATCCTGGACCTTGAGGCTAGCCAGGCTAGCACCACCTAGTGCTTTCAATTAGTTTCTTTTAGCTCCCCCACTGCGTCAAGGCACCAGCTTCGGTTCGCACCGACTGTGAGCTGGGACAGGCCAATCAGAGGGAGGGCTGAAAGCGATAACGTTGAATTCAAATAGCGCGTAACATACAGTACGTCACAACCAAACAGTAACGACTGGTTGAAGCAGAAAGTAGCCCACCGTGGAGCGAATACAGATAGATTGATAGGTTTCAGCTGCTTTGCACAAAGTAAAACAATGTAACAGTGACTGATGCAATAGGCTACCTTGAAGCACCCCCAGGAACAAAATCTACAATGCCTTCACATATATGACCATTTATTGCGCTGTGCTATGCGCAGTCAAAAAAAATAGACTGATCGATTGTGTTATAGAGAGAGAAGAGAGAGTGTAGGTGTGTTTGTGTGCGTGTGGTCCGGGCTTTAAGCAGCTGCAATGTTTGAAAGAGACAGTAGTAACACCAGATGCTAAAGAAGTTGGACAATTTACAGTTATTACAATTTCTTTTTTTTTTTTTATCCAGCCAATAACATAATAGCCATGCAATAATGCAATAACTTATAACATTATTAGCAAAAAGTTATTACATTATTGGCTTAGAAATGTGAATACGTTATTGGCAAGTTATTACATTATTAGCTTTATTACATAAAAGAGCCAAAATGATTACGTTATTGGCAGTTATTACAACACTGGCCATTATTACATCAGCTGCTAAAGGCACCAAGGGGACTTTGTTTATATATTACGCAAAGCCGGGCAGACATCACAAATGTCTCCCACTCCAGCTCCTCCATGTGGTCAGCTATAGGACTGCTGCACCAGTAGAGGAAATGAGACACTGTGCACAAGCTCAGTCAACTTTTGGTCAGACACAAACACACAGACACAAAGGCATTTATATTTCTTTTGATAGATGATAGAAAATTAGACTAGATGATAAGAACAGAAGATTAGATTAGATGATAAGAAAAGCAGGCATCCCGTAGCATCCATAACATGACATACATGTACATACACACACACAACAAAAAAATGCAAACAAATTCTACTGGTGTGCCGTTTAGGGTATTGAGTTGTAAAGTGTGGATGTGGTGGTATGGGAATGTGCAATATTTTACCCAGAGTGCATTATGTGTTTATTATTTATTTATTTTCCTTTTGGAGGCTTCATGATAGCAATTTCACCCTAACCCTTGGCCCAAAACAACCCCTTTTTCAATAGCATTGTAAACACACATAATCCTTTTTAAAAGATTGTTCTTAACTGTATGTTTTCAATGAGAGAATATTCCTCTAGTCACAGTTGGAAGGCCATGTTTATAATTATCAGCACTAAGATGAAAGAGAAAGTAGAGACAGCAAGAGGAGAGGGCAATTACATAACAAATCCATTTCCATGCTGTCAATATGGTTTCATAGTATGGATCCCCAGCTCTGGCCCCTGACTGTTTCCAAACAGCCACCCGGAGCATTCACATGTGTGCACAGCTCAACACGTGGAACGCACACACACACACACACACACACACACACACACACACACACACACACACACACACACACACACACACACACACACACACACACACACACACCTACCACAGACACACGTACATGCAATGGTAGGCAGACAGACAAACACAAACACATACACACACACACATACACACACACACACATACAGAGAGAGAGAGAGAGACATAATGGTCACATGGAGATCCCTGTCTGTACCCTGTACGATGTAAACACATCAATCTATGATGAATACAAATAGTTTTTAACTGTAATCACAAACATATTTGTGTTAAAATGATGGATAAGAAAGATCAATCTAGGCACTTCTAAAACACTAAAAACAAGGGAGGAATATGGGTGAATTGAAAAAGCCTTTATTACAGACAGGCTACTTAAAAAAGGAATACTGGATACAGTGGCAGCACAAAGAGCGCTTGCAAACCACTAGTATGATACGAGTTCATGAAACACTGCTTGGCACAGCCGAGTAGAGAACAAAGTAAAGGTATTTACAGGGAGGTTTTGGAGATCCAAAAAGAAGTGATGCCATTGAAGGCCTCCACTTTCCCATGCCCACTACCTTCTGTAATGAAGAAATCCGGTGTGAATCAATTCATAGCCCTGTTGTTTGATGTCACCAATGAGAAAACTTGGCACAACACAGACCAAAATATTAACACTTACTGAATGGGCCACAGAAACTCACTTTCAAACACAAACACAGTTTACTCCATACAGTTAACATTAACTGAGGGTTTGCTATTCGGTCTACGTTGTATCAAATTTTAAGTCGATAACCTCGAGCTATTGATTGATTTCCGTCAGATTTCTTCTTTCAGACTCTGTAAAGACATAGTGAAGATAGTGATTATAAGTCTCTGAGTCATCTGGCATCAATCAGCCAGAGTTTAAACCATTATATGCTATCTCGAAGTTCTACTTTTTACAACATTATTGAGATCAGGTCTGCTTTACATCCCCATCATAGCACAGACACAACACTGCTCAAGAAGGCAAGTGAAATTCTAGCACTTTTGGACTGGAGAGCCATGTTTAATACAGCTGACTACAGTTTCCTCAACAGCAAAATCCAAAATTAATTTGTAGTTCTAGCACTGGGTCAACACTTACTTGTTTCATAGAGATTTTTACATCTCTCTTTGTGGACACTGGTTTCACTAGTTTCACTACAAATCACTCAGTTGTCTTGCGTCCTAATACTAATAACTAATACTACAGCAGCTGTGAAAGGCACCATTACTTAGCCTAAAGATCTATCTTTTCAATTTATCACTTATAATTTTTCCAAAAATTCATCTTTCTATTTCATTATCCTTTTTCATCATTATTCTTTTTTACCTTTCTCATACATCATACACTACTTCAATTATCAAAAATAAAGTTTTACTATATATATATATATATATATATATATATATATATATATATTTGTTAGGTCTTTTTCTATGCGCTGGTGTCTACCATTCAGCACCATTCAGAAATGAAAGGCACATTATAAATCAAATTTGATTGATTTAGTCATTGATTTATCCTGTACAGGCAAATATGAATGCATGGCTGACTGTTACAACATAAGAGTCAGTATGAGTTCATGATCATCTGTGCAGTTTATAGAATGGCAGGGGCACCCCACATGGCCTCTGGCGCTTTTAGTCTCATGTGTTATACATCCAGTTAGGTCAGTCAGAACTTTCCTAACTTTGTCATTAAGACGTAATCTTACAGGTCTTAATCTTATCGAATAATCTCTGTATTGTCCTGCTTAGTTCAGCCACCCCACCTCCCACCCCCCCACATTCCACCCCACATACACACACACACACACACACACACACACACAACCAATTTGTTGAAATCCTTCCCTGCATCCTTTTATGTCAGAAACTGTGGCACAAGAATTTCACTGTATTGCTAAGTATATGTGACAATAAAACTGACTCTTGTGACATGACTGACAGAGCAGACAATGACATACATATATATATAAACACACACACACACACACACACTGTTTGTACACTAGTAATAACTGTAATAACTGTAATAACTTTGACCTCAAAGGCTGAGAGGAGATTACTGATATGGCAGTCAGTACCCATACCACACTGTTGTGACTCTATGTACCAGAGACACAGAGACCTTATAGGAGACTTAAGTCTCAAGCGTGTGGAGTGAAGTAGAGTGGAGAGGAGTTAAGTTCCTCAGTATGATATATTGTCTATGCACGCGCTTGAGTACGAGTGTACGTCAGTCTCCCGGGGGATGGCGTGATAAAGTGAATGCTTGAGTAGTGCATCACTTATCCACTTCCAGGCCAGTGGAGGGTGAGAAGAGCCTTCACATTACAATCATGCAAATAAAATTTGTATTAAGACTTAGATACATCTCCCTTTAATAATGTAGGATGTTCCTCTCGCCAGGGGAGTGCTCCCCATCTATCATTATAACACTGGTGGGAGGAGAGAGAGCAATAGTGTAGGGAGGAGAGGCGACGCTTTAATGACTGATAGAGGGAGATTCATTTTTTGGAACCATTCATGAGAGGAGGAGGAGAGAAAAGAGAGAGAAAGAGAGAGAGAGAGAGAGGGAAGGTGAGAGACAGAGAAAGGGGAGAGAGGATGAGGGGAAGAGAGAGGCGATGCTTGCTGTCATGACAGACGGAGAGAGAATAATTTTTGGAACCATTCAAGAGAGAAGGTGAGAGAGAGAGAGAGAGATGGTGGTGTGATGGATTGAGATTCATTTTTTGAACCATTCAAGGTGAGAGAGAGAAGAGAGAGAGAGAAGAAAAAGAGAGGGAGAAGAGAGTGAGGGTTAAAGAGGCAGAAACAGAGACAGCAAAATGAAAGACAGAACAATTGAAACTGAGGAGGGAAAGAGAAGAAGAGACTGTCAGGGAAATGATGGGTCAGAGAACAGAGAGAAAGAGAGAGAGAGAGAGGGAGAGAGCGAGAGATGCAGGCTGCAGATAGATAGAGAGAGAGAGAGAGAGAGAGAGAGAGGCAGGCTGCAGATAGGGAGAGAAAAACATGATGGAAAACAGAATGAAAAAGGGATAAGTAACTGTGCATGACTGATGAATGAAGAGGAGAGAGTCGCTGTATCATGTCGGAGTCGATGACAACACCAGCAACTAGGTCATGAGAGAGAGAGAGAGAGAGAGAGAGAGAAAAGTACACACAGGGAGGATGGATATGCTGAAAAAGAAGCATGGAGGAAGAAGATAGAGTCTGAGAGAAAGAGAGAGCAAGGGAGAAAAGAAAGAGAGAGAGCAAGAGCAAGAGAGAGAGAGAGAGAGAGAGAGAGAGAGAGCAGGGATGGGAATTAGACTGAAAATAGCAGTCAGTGATAGCAGTGCTTTGAAGAGCACCCCCTGCAGGCGATGCAGGGCTGTGCAGAAGGCTGGGCATGGCTGCGCCAGGCTGTGACGTGGCTCCATGGAGACACTGCTTCAGAATTCAAATCAGCCAGTGGCTGTCTACACGCGGCACCAGGTGTTTTTCACATGCAAGACAATTCAATCACGCTAGAACGGATGTAAGACGACCTCAAACAACAAAGTAGTTAGTTAGTGTTTTATTGCCTTGATAGATAGATCAATAGACCGACAGGCAGGCAGGCAAGCAGGCAGGCAAGCAGACAGACAGACAGACAGATAGATAGATAGATAGATAGATAGATAGATAAATAAATCAACAGACAAGCAGACAAACATACAGATAGAGAGCGATATTTAGAGAAGAGTGTGGGAGCTGTTCATGCATCCTCTACAGACAATGTCACTATGTCATCAATATCAATCACAATGCATCCCTATGACAATTAGTCTCAGTTTCAGAGCACCAACACCAGTTGCTCTCCTCCGTGTATGTGTGTGTGTTTGTGTGTGTGTGTGTGTGTGTGTGTGTGTGTGTGTGTGTGTGTGTGTGTGTATGTGTCAATGCTCAGACAATTCCTTCCACCTGCACGTCATTTCCAGCTAATCTCTCTGAATTTGGCTGCATGGGGCCCCAATGACACATCATCCAGCCTGCTGGGAAATGGAGAAGGAGAGGGGTGAAGGAGCTATGTGTTCCCCAGGGGATGAGTCACCCTACGTGGGCTTGTGTCTGTCTGGCCCTGCCTCTCCATGGCCTTTCCTTGGGTCTCCCCTCCTCCCTCTCTCTCTCTCTCTCATCTTCCCATCCTGCCATTGCGTGTGTGTGGGCGTGAGGGATCACCGCCAGCCCCCGTTCTGTCAGGGAGGGGCCATTGTACCCCGTCTGCATGCTGATATGCTGACTCACCCCCTACACACACACACACAAACACACACACACACACACACACATCTACCCACCCCTCCCGCCTAACTGACCAAGAGTGGGAGAGTCCTCCTGCAGAAAACATACCCCCCCACACACAGACACACACCCTTTCCTGGTCCGTGTTGCCACGGCAACCCAACTTGAGCGGAGCAGTCTGTCGGAGTGCGAGAGGGAACTTTGTGCCATGTTGCTCGACAACAACCGTCTGACGTCTGTCTCAGTCATACCTGTCAGGTCCACTTCTGTCTGCGTGTTATGTGTGTGTATGTATAACATTTGATTGTCTCTCCGTGTATGTAGGCCTATGTGTATGCACTATTTGTGTGTTTCTATTGTTCAATTTGTGTAGTGTATCTATGTTTATCTATTTATTTATGTGTTGGAGTGGTGTGTGTGTGTGTGTGTGTGTGTGTGTGTGTGCATTTATCTGTGGCATGTGTGAGAACAACAGACTCATGTTAAACCCCTTTTTTATACACAGCCTAAAGCACAGTCTAAACAACTAATTGCTACTTGACTACTTGATTAACTTTGGGCACAAAGCACGCACTATTACCCACAATTCACAGTAGTGATGGGGCTGCTGCAAACCTAAAATTCAAGCTATTGGCCCTGATAACCACAACTGGCTTGCACACACACAGCCAAAAAAGCTTTCAATAATGAAAATAAAAGGTGGTTTTATACATTATGTATGTATATGCTGCATGTCAGGTTGTTTAGGGCACAGGAAACAAACTTCTCCAGACTTGCACAGGTTGCATGCAGAGAGTTTGTGGTGATGTACTGCGTCGAGGAGGGTTAGGATGCACTCACATACATCAGGAACCTTTTGTTTCATGCAGTATTCTCCCACTTCCTACATAAAAACATGTAATTCCAAAACTACTGTCTGTATTAGTTGACAAACACACACACACCACACACACACGCACACACACACACAAACACAAAACAGAACACAAACATATGTATTACAAAGACTGTAAACAGTGGTATTTATTCCGTAACTGTGTAGTCTTTAGATGTGATAAAAAGTTTTCTGATTTTATGGTAATTTTGTTGTCAAAATAAAACTGGAATGCTTCTGCCTATTTGTCAACAAAGCATATCTCTGAACAACCTGTCAAACGACTATAAATTAACTCTACCCATAGCCTCATACTGTATAAATACAACAATTTGCAAACTAATCTTACCCCCCCCTCCAAACACACCCAGATACACACACACATACACACACATACACACTTCCTCTAGCTGTCTCTCTCTCTTTCTCTAAGAAATGAGGCTCCCAACAGTGCTTACATCAGCATTACTGCCCACAAACACCGTGCCTCAAAGAACACTTTTATTTCACACAGCTCATCAATACTGACTCAACCCTGTCTGTATGCGTTTATTTGGAATTGCGTGTCTAGTGTGTCTGTGTATGCATCAGGAGATTATGTGTGTTACGTACAATGCAATGTTCGCACATCATAATCCATGTCATGTGTATGCATTTTGTTGTAGCCGGGCAAGTTGTCTGGCCTAACACTTACTTCTACCACATTAGTGTGTGTGTGTGTGTGTGTAGATAGATAGATAGATAGATAGATAGATAGATAGATAGATAGATAGATAGATAGATAGATAGATAGACAGACAGACAGATAGATAGATAGATAGATAGATAGATAGATAGATAGATAGATAGATAGATAGATGTGAGTCCATTTTACATTTACAAGTACATTTTCAGTGCAGAAGCATAAGCAGGCTACACATTATAAAACACAGCAATGTAAAAAGATGTTATAAAGGGAAAAGTGTAGGGGTCTGTGCAATGGGCTAATATAGCCCAGTAAGAGTCCAGTGATAGTCCAGTCCAGTCTTGGCTTAGGCAGGGTAATTAAAAGAAAAGTAAAAAGTAGACCAGGTGAGGTCCAGGCATTGGACCTGGGGTCACTGTGGGGTGCAAAATCAAGCAGACCAGTGTATTATTGTATGTGTATATGTACGACCAGTGTATGATTGTATGTGTGTATGTATGACCGGTGTATGATTGTATGTGTGTATGTATGACCAGTGGATGATTGTATGTGTGTATGTATGACCGGTGGATGATTGTATGTGTGTATGTATGACCAGTGTATGATTGTATGTGTGTATGTATGACCGGTGTATGATTGTATGTGTGTATGTATGACCGGTGTATGATTGTATGTGCGTATGTGTTAAGAGTGGTTCATTGTATATGTGTGTGAGTGTGGTTCATTGCGTGTGTGTGTGTGTGATTCAGTGTGTGTGTATGTCTGTATGTATGTGTGAGTGTGAGTGTGTGTGTGTGTGTGTGTGTCTTTATGTATGTGTGAGTACGTGTGTGTGTGTCTCTGTATGTATGTGTGAGCGCGTGTGTGTGTCTGTGTGTGTGTCCAGTATCTCATGAATAACGCATCAGAGCCATTGCTGCATTAGCAACAACAGCAGCAGTAGCTACACTTCTCCCTGCTGCACAAGACGGATGGATGAGGTTGCTTTATTTCCCTGTGTGATAGAAGACCCCCGTGAGAGAGATCCTCTAAGGTGGGAGGGGGGGGGTCATCGATGCAGAGACGCCATGGCAACAGGGAGGAGAGGGAATGAGTGATGAGTGTTGTCAGAACAGAGAGGTGGCGACCTTTGGGTGACCATACAATGCTCTTGCATATGTGTGTGTGTGTGTGTGGTGTGTGAGCACGTATGTGTCTGTGTGTGTCTTAGTGTCGTTGTGTATTGTGTGTGTGTGCGCGTGTGTGGGTGTGTGCATGTGTGTGTGTGTGTGCGTACGTGCGTGCGTACGTGAGGGGGAGCTTCAAGGACTGCATGCTTCTTTTCAACTTGGACTCTGGGATGACAGTTTGACCCATTAAAAAGTGTCGACTGGGTATTTTCGCCTGTTCAAATTAGATTATTATGGGAATATCAAAACTGCTCAACATAAATCACTCAGGCAGGGACAACAAGTACGCAAAACTGCCTTGTTTGCAGTTTTCGAAAAGATAAATGAGTCTATGCAGTAGGTCTAACTACAATTTGCAATCACATGCCAAGTCAAGTTAGTTTTGTTTATAGAGCACATTTAAAAACAACAGATGTTGACCAAAGTGCTGCAACGATGTTGACTCATGTTTAGACGATACTGTATGTTCAGCTGTGTTTCATACTGTGTGACATTTCTCTGTGCCCTTCAATACATTTCTCTGATCCTTCTGTCTCCCTTCCACACACCATATGGCCATGGTTTAACACTTTCCAAAGTTCTATAAATATTGTTATACTCACATACAAACAAGTAGAAGATTATATACAGTAACAGCAATTACAATGAAGTATGATCTGTTGTTTTAATGTAGTATAAGTAATAATGTGAGATAATGTCATTATTGATCAGTGTTCATGGAAAATGAACACTGGTCAATAAATTTATGAAGTTTTAATATCTTCAAAACTTCATAAATACAGATAAAACATGTAATGTAACAGTCTAATGTAACAGTTTTTAGGATGGACAATACAGAAAACCAAAATGTGACGTATGAAATAGTTCAGTATTGTTTATATGGCGACAGCATTAGAACCCTGAGAACAACATCGCAGAACAGAACCCATCTCTGTGTAGACTAACACAGAACACAGTCCTCTGTGGAGAAGTATAGAGTGTTCCAAGAGAGTTTGATCAGCTGCTCCCACAGGGCTTCCATTTTAACATTCCATATAATCTCTTAACGTAGCAGAAGTAGATTAGGAAGAAAATACGACATTCAAGCATTGTCTTTGTCTCTGTGGTTAAAATGGTCTATACAATCCTGTTGAGAACAGGACAGAATCCAGCTCTATTACTAAGAACAGCAAATAACAGATCCTAGAACTCTGGAGGAGAACAACACAAAACTGGAATCATCTCCAGGGAGACTCTGGGCCTCGCTCCTATCCCCTTGTTGCTCACGCTCATCCTGCTAATTCCAGCCTCTGGGCCGGCCTCTTGTCTGTCTAATTGCAATTCATGACCCATCAGCTACTGTATAAGAAGAGCGGCGAAGAGAAGAGAAGAGCGGAGTGGAGCGGTGCAGCAGGGAACAGTGCCACGGGAGACCATCATGAAGCCTCTCCAACATCATAAATCAGGGAGACACATTGAGGACTTCAAATATTAAGTGGTGGCTGAGTTTCTGTAGCTGTTTGTTTTTTTTTCTCTCCCAAATGCCTCTTTAGAATGGCCCAATCTGCTTCCAAATGCCCCAGCTGGTTTTGCTAATTTAAAAACAATGCGGATCTGCATAGCCTAGTTCTGCGAAGCAGTATGGCGCTCCCATCCTCCGCCACGCGCCCAGCCTACTTTCAAAGCAGAGCACTTGAGGGGGGAGATTACATCCATGCCCTGTGGCAATCATGGCTCCTCCACCGCGCAGACAACAGCCAGAGTCTAATGCCACATGTGCAAAAAGCAATCAGACAGAATAGCTGAACAAGATTCACAACACCGATAGCTAAAACTCTAACCTGTAACAAGAGATGGCCTTGTCCTGTTATGCCAAGGAAGTGGTGGTATACAACTGATTCAGACAAGGCAAGTATAACAACAAAATGGTAAAACCACAATCCAAAACAGAGGGGAACATGTTTAATCTCTTGTCTGTGTTTTCTCTTGAAATACTGTACGTGTGTGAATTCAGTTCGGTTGCACTGAACTGAGCATACAGTATATTCAGAGAAACTACAACTACACTTTCTTGGATTTTCCTTGAGGATTGGTTAGAGCAGTGGTGAATGTTTTAAGTCTATTATGTTTTTTTTTTTCTCAAACTCTGCAAATTGCTTCTTACAATTTTGTAGATGTTCATGCTCTGATCAAGAAAACTCCAGTATTTGTGCTTTCCTGACTCAAATGGGAAACAAGTCACTTAAACCAACTGATCAGCACTTGTACTAGAGCTGATTAGCATGTCACTTCAGGCACAAAGGGTGAAGGAATCTAATTTGATTGGCTGAATCACAGACTGCACCTTTGTAGAGGTCAATGAATGAAAGGTTGCTAAATAACTGAAGACATACTATTGGTTTCTACAAGAGTTGTTCTGTTTTATCGTACTAGCCCTAGAACACTAACATATTTGTGAAGCCGTGCTTACTGGTTAGGGCTTTGGGCTTGAAACTGAAGGGTTGCCAGTTCGAACCCCAACCAGTGGACCACGGCTGAGGTGGCCTGGAGCAAGGCACCTAAGCCCTCACTGCTCCCAGGGTGCCACTGTAGCAGGCAGCCCAATGCCCTGGGTTAGTGTGTGCTTCACCTTACTGTGTGTTTCACTGCGTGATGTGCGTTTCACTAATTCACGATTGGGACAAATTCAGAGACCAGATTCCTTGAGTGTGTAAATACACTTGGCCAATCAGACTGAATCTCTATTTTCTAATAAGCATAAGATCCCCATAATGCTAAAGCATAAATTGTCTGTGAATAAAGCAGTGTTTTCTGAGTTATCTAAAATAAGCAGTCCTTCAGATGGGAGTTAGGTGCATTGGGGACCTGCTAAGTGAGTGAGAAAATAGACTCCAAACTTAGTTCAAGAGGATTTTGGGGGGTATTTTTAAAAGTAGAGATGTTACATAATGAATTAGGTAGGCCTAGTGCATTCATTTCAGAATCATTGTGGAGGTCTCTCCCTCGATACTTGTCGAAAGATGCGCGTTGTCTGAACTCAGGTTTTAGAAGAGGACTGTCTGAATTAATCATGAGGACAGAACAACCAAAAACCCACCATCTTTTTCTCCTCCGTGTTCTGTGTTTCAGTGCTGATGAAACTGTCCCTCACCCAGGCACCCACTGTGTGTTCAAAACACACACACACACACACACACACACACACACACACACACACACACACACACACACACAAACATGGAATAGAGGTCGTCATAAAATGGTAAACATGATGTTCACAACAGCCTCACTATGACAGTTAAGTGTCTCATATCTTTTAAGTCTGAAATCAACTTGGTTAATTACACAGATGGAGCCAATATGTATACAGCATACATATACAGTGTGTCTCTATAGTTCCCTGCCCATTCGTAACTATTTACTCCTCTATCTAACAGGTAAGCGCTGTGACTGCATACACAGAAATATCACAGCCAACTGACTGAGGTACTAGGCAAAACTTATAGGTACCTGACGTTTTTTTTTTTTTTAGCAGTGCAGTAAGGACCACTATAGACACACAAGGTGACGTCCAAAAGATGGTGCACTCCTGAACACACACACCGTCATAAACATGGACACAGTCGCACATATTTGTACTATTGGTTATTATGATGTCTGAGAATAGAAAAAGGATGGCACCTGAAATTCAACCATGTCTGTTCAGTCCTGGTTTCTGTTCTGTATTTGTCTGTGTTTCCTTGTTCCTCTGTTCTATGACATGGGTTCCCATTAATGACCAAAAGTAGAGAGGTAACTTGCACTGACTTCAAGCACAGCAAATTGACATTATAGTAAACAAGTTTGATCAACATTCTTTCCTGGATGTGTCCCAAGAGTTCCTGTGTTTAGTGAAAATGCTAGCAAAACTGATCTAATAGTTAGCAACTACACTAAATTGCTATGGCAACTCTAGGCGCTTAAGCTTCTTTAAGCATAACATAGCACCACACTTCAATATGATTCCCGCATGAATGTAAAATGTAACTAATTGACAGAACCGTTTACACAACAACATATTTTGGTACCATAATTCTTTAAAGTACCTCAAAATAAGGCAGAGCTAGGCAGCACATATAAACCTCCATGCTCTGTCTATTGAACTTTACTGGCTTGGTTAGGTTAGCTTGATGAAAACATGGCATCCATGCTGTCACATGAAAACCTCTAAACCAATCATATAGCAAAACAGTTGAAGCCCCCCACCCACTGCCCCCCCCCCCATCCCTCAACCCCGTGTGGTGATGTGCACCACTAACAGCCTCTGCTTGAAGCACAGTGCTGCACACACAGCAGCCTGTAATTATTTAGCTCCTCTCTGATGAAATATGGACGAGGCCCCTGGCAAGTCTGCAGAAAACGCCACACAGAGACGCAGGCCGGTGCCCTCCCCTCGCCATGCCATGCCATGCCATGCCATGCCATGCCACACTGCACCAGGCAGTGCCAGGCCATGTCAGGCCATTCCAGGCTGTGTCAAGCCCTGAACCCCTACACTCCACTGGGCATGGCACAACTGTCCATGCCACCCCTCCTGCTGTCAGTCAATGCCAAGCAATGTCACCTTACATACAAATGTTCGCTGAGACAGCACAAATGATATCTGGAGACTCACATTGTCCTTACATTGTTCTACAGATAAGAATCATATTTGTGTTGTCAGCAGGACTTCTGCATAAACAACAGATCTAACTGGGGCAGTGGGTGCTCCTCCATCATCTCTCGTTCGCAATCATTGTGATACTTGTGTGACAACGCTTTTAGCACCCAGCTGTAAATTACTGCCTTTGATCATTTTTGTGTGGTTGTTTACCTCTCTAAAAAAAAATTGCATACAATCAAGTTGCACTGCATGAGCTTTGACATTACGTTCATAAACATCGAGCCTTGTCTACCTCAGCCAATCCCTGCTTAGTTGCCACCTCAAATGCACAGGCTTATCGTGGCATTACTGACGACAAAATGTCCAACACGTGTGTGACTCCCACAGTACAAGCCACTAGTCGCTACTATAAAGCACTGACGCAAACTGCTGATGCAGAGTGTCTCACCAAATACAGAGATTTAACTGCAGCTTACCTCTCTATTTGCAGCACCATGGGAGTCGTACCATTGATATTACTGGTACTGGTAATACTATGACGTCAGAATGGACAGGTGTGCGTTAGTCTGATTCTATATTTATCTATTTTTTAACACCGCATGTCTGTGCCGTTCACGCTCTGGTTTACCCATGCAGCTGTCTGCTGAAGTACAGTTGAAACCCAGGAGTTTAATAAAACTCCCCCTCTGTCAGTTCGGCCTTGAATTGCGTAAGAACCAGGTCCCACACTACCACCACCACCACCACCACCACTACCACCACCTATGGGCATGTGATGCAGAAAGACGTGCCTCGGTCCATTATAAATTGAACAGCATTGAGAGCACATGCAGAGAAGAGAAGAGGAGAGAACAGAGGATGGGAAGGGAAACATATGAAAGGAGTAAAAAGAAAAAAAAAAACAGCAGCTTCAACAACCTCCTCTCCCTCACACGGCTAATCCCCCTCCCTCATCCCTTCCCCTAGCTTATTTCCTCCTTAAAGAAGATAAGTTTGTGTGTTGTGTGTGAGTGTGTGTGTGTGTGTTTTTATTGGTGTGTTGTTTTCTCTGTTGTGTGAGGACATTATGCTTTGTGTGTGCGTGTGTGTGTGTGTGTGTGAGATAGAGAGAGACAGAAAGAGAGAGAGAGTGTATTGGTGTATTGCTTTCTTTGCTTTGTGAGATGCATCATGCTTTGGCAGGACCACGGTCTGGACCTCTGATACCAGAACTGATCCATCTCTGTGCCAGAACAGGACGATCTACATGCTATCTGGGATGACTCTTGTTTAGTTTGACGGAGAATTCAATTGAACACACATAAAACCATTGTAAACTTATTATACGGCTCTCTAGAATGCTGCAGGAGGTTACATTCACTTTGAATGGGCTTTCACAACGTTCAGAGGCAAGTTATTTCTGTATAATTACTACTGCAAAAGTATAATGACCGTTGTCATTGGTCCTGTTCGTCCTGTCAGGAAATATTTTCCTGTAATGACCGACAGACAATACATTATCCCTTACATACTGTATAACCATAAAATGGGCAGGGGTATCCTAAACCATAACTAAAACTGAGCTGGGCGAGGGATTGAGCCACTATATGGGGTGGAATAACAGGATAGACCCCTCCCTATAATGTACTCCTTCAGTTATAATACAATACAATGTTGTGAAGCATTCTGAATAAAAGTAAAAGTAACATGGCCACAATATGGCTGATAAACATTGTGAGGAGACTGCAAGTGTTTTGGAAGAATGCATTCTCATCTAACACAAGCCCTTACCAGAGCTAGACATTACCAAAGTAACTGACACACACACTGGAAAATGACACAGTCCTCTCTCTCTCTCTCTCTCTCTCTCTCGCTTTCTCTCTCTCTCAAACCTTCAACCATACAAAGTAGAAAAAAAGGGTTGAACTTTTCCTTGTTTCCCCACCACAAACATAAGCAAGATTAAAGTTGTTGGGTTTTTTTTTTCTCACATGGAAACTTTAAAGCCTCTGGGAGGCCCAGTAGCCTATTTGTGTCTAAACTCATACAGTATAATATCCTAAAGCATGTTCATCTTCAACACTTCCCCTGTGAGGAAGCCAGGAACAACAGGCCCAACCATAAGGCCATAGGATAAATATTTTACTCACTGAATGCTACAGATCACTGAATAGTTGATAATCTTGGAGAATGAACAGGAACCAGCAGCAACCCTGCGTTATATGGCATGTAGTATTAGTAGTGACTACGAGTTTTAAATCTGTCAAAAACTAGGGGCTGTGACTGGTTTTAAGACTGGCACATAGAGTGCTATCTGCAGGGACTAGGATACTGCTCAAACTCTGAGCAGTGACTAACAGTGGCTGTTATGACTAACACACAGTTTGTAGAAGTAAGTTTGCCTAGCATGCCAAATCTGGTGTGTGAGTGTGTGTGTGTGTGTGTATGTGTGCCTTCCTTAAAGGTCATGTTTTATGGACAGAACAAACTTTCTCTCAATGTAATCTATCAGTCTAGAATGTCATAAAGGTATAACCGATGCGAGAGAAGGAGACCAGTGTTCTTCGATACAATCACCCGTAGACTGATGGAGATATTGCTAATCAATTGCTTTCGCTCTCAAGGCTAGTTTGAAACAAAACGAACATCAGCACAGTATCTGAGTCCAAACCATTATCAAGATTACTGCATAATGTTCAATAATTTGTTGACAATATCAATGACCTGTAACTGGCTCAATGAATTGTAATCAATTTGTCCCCCCTTCTGGTCTTTATGACAAGCATTTCATCAATAAATTAGTGACATTTTCAGAAAATAGACTATCCTCAAAATATAATTTTGGTCATAATACAGACATGTCCAGAAGCTACAAATTACGCTTTATTAATAACTGAATAAATCTGAATATCTCATGTCAACATAATGAATCACTAGTTCCAGGACATCAGGTCCTCTAATGACAATGACTCCAAACCTGAACAGTGCATGCTGGACCACTTGAGCCTTTTTCCAATAACTATTCAAAAAAACAAGTTAGCAGTTCATACAAAGGCATCAGCTAAAACTTTCCAACTTGGTCTGGCTCAATCTGGCCTGAATCTTAAATTTCCAAATTTAATTCAAATTCAAATTTCAACATAAACCTGAACCAGAACCTAAAATGTTATAGTGAAACAGTGTTTTGATTGTCATGCGTGGTTAATTGAGTGTACTGTATGGATATAAACTGAATGTATACATGTCAATGTAAATAGATCAAATGAAAGACCTCGCATGATAAGACAAGTCCTCCTTCCTTCTAATAATCAACAGCATCTTCATCATCAACACACAACACACTGCTGAGAGGCAAACACAGCAAACACATCTCTGCTGGGGAGGGGAAGGCGTGTGTGGGGATTAGCTGTGTGTGTGTGAGAGAGAGAGAGAGAGAGAGAGAGAGATGAGGTAAGTCTCTCTCTCTCTCTTTCTGTGTGTGTGTGTGTGTGGTGTGTGTGTGTGCATGCATGCATATTTGTGGCTGTATGTGTGAATGGGATACATACAGTACAGTACAGGCACACAGACACACACCAAAGACTTTCCTCATCACTCTTCTCTCTCGTCTCTCTCTCTCTCTCTCTCTCTCTCTCTCCACACACACACACACACACAAACACACAGAGAGAGACTTACCTCATCACTCACTCCCTCTCTCTCACACACACATAGCTAATCCCCACACACAGACACTCACAGAAAGAGAGCACTAAAACCAGCCATGCATAACACTCTCCAGTGCATGCACACACACAAGTGTTGGGCAAGTTACTTTAAAAGTAATTAGTTATAGTTACTAGCTACTTCTCCCCAAAAATTAACTCGGTTAGTAACTGAGTTACTGATGTATAAAAGAAACTAGTTACCAAGGAAAGTAACTGTTGTGTTTTTCTACTGCCTGATCTACTTTCATGGCATACATCAGCCTTTATATAAAGAACAAATAAGTATTATTTTTTGTGTTTTTGCAGACATCTCACCTTAGGAAGTGTGCCATATATTCATATTTCATATTTGGGTAGAGGGGACTGTCTGGAATTTGGCATAAGAATCATAATGGTGGGATATTGCTATACCTTAGCAATTTGAAGAAATATGTAGGCCTACTGACACAAAATATTGTTTCCATTTTCCATTGTTTTGTGCACTGTATATTGCACAGAGATGAATAAGTGTAAAATAGTCAAAGAGCTGAACCATTGGTGTTAGTGTTGAAATTTATTAAGTTACACATCATAGCCAGGGCATGAATGGCCTGTCAACAACTTCTGTTATGGACAACCCTTTGGGATGTGTGGGGCACTAAATGGGGATATGGGAGACAATATATTTCAACATCACATATGGGGATGGGGATATCAGAGACAATATATTTCAGCTTCACATATGGGATGGGGATATCAGAGACAATATATTTCAGCTTCACATATGGGGATGGGGATATCAGAGACAATATATTTCAGCTTCACATATGGGGATGGGGATATCAGAGACAATATATTTCAGCTTCACATATGGGGATGGGGATATCAGAGACAATATATTTCAGCTTCACATATGGGGATGGGGATATCAGAGACAATATATTTCAACATCACATCTGCAATCGGCAGGATCTTCTGATCATTTTGATATTCTGTTTGGGTTGAGATTGTATTACTGCACAAAAAAGAATAGTTTGTGAGATTAATGCATCAGAGCCGCCTTATTAGCCTACCATTGGGATCATTTTGAGGTAAAGTCAACACTGATTTGCTGACGAACAGTTAGTCACAGCAACTAGTGAGTAGCAGTGTCAGAAAGCTCTGATCATGCCGTTTCACTTTGTGTGTGTGAGATATCGGTGTGACGAGAACTATGTGGGTAATGAAGCCTTACAGAAAAGAATGTGGCAACATGCATGCTTATGTCGGGCCTATAGGTTAATTATAGTAATGCGCTGCTGCAATTGACAGTAATGGTAATGGCTTTGTAACGATTGCCAAAATAATTAAGATTAAGATTACTCGTTAATGGAAAAATTAACACTGTTAGTAACGCCGTTTGTTTTTAATGCTGTATGTTTTTAACAATGCTATTCTCATCACTTACACACACACAGACACACACACTATTTCTTACACACACATACACACACACACACACACCATTTCTTACACACACACACACAGGGGACTTGT
This sequence comes from Tenualosa ilisha, assembly GCA_015244755.2. Taxonomy (NCBI): domain Eukaryota; kingdom Metazoa; phylum Chordata; class Actinopteri; order Clupeiformes; family Clupeidae; genus Tenualosa; species Tenualosa ilisha. The sequence goes on along the minus strand of PYXC01000495.1, from coordinate 8,549,352 downwards.
ATTACTGTCAGCGTTGGTCAGTAATGACCACTGGGACATCTTGACTGTGGGGTCCTCTGGGGTCTCGATAGCTGCTTACACTAGCTTACACACATACATTATGCATAAATATACAAGAGACAAAGCACAGTATAGATCATGTACACAGTTAATTAGAAAGTCTTTACAACAGGTAAACATGCATCAAAGTGATTGTGCATTTGCAAACACACACACACACACACACACACACACACACACACACACACACACACTTGAGTATACAAGTACACATTCACCTGCACACATGGCTGGATGCATTTTTAATGTCCAAACACACCAACACCTGCAGCATGTAGCCTGTGTTCATATCTGAACTGTTTAACTATACTCTAGTGACAGTGTCTCAATAGCAAACAACAAAGGCCAACCCTGGGAACAGGGAGTGTCTGTTTCACGGTCCTGCGCCTGCAGCTACACACACACACACACACATATATATAGCATAGTCACACCACACACACCTGAGCGTTGAGGTGCGACACTCTCTCACACCTCTCCTGCCGGACGCTTGGCACTGGTGGTAATCTAATCATTTTTCTGTAGTCACACTCTCTGTCACACATATGCATGCACACACATGCTCTCTCTTTCTCTCCTACACACACACACACACACACCTCAACACAGATTCATACTACCACATATTTTGATATGTACACACACACACATACACACACGCACACACACATAATCTCTCTATCATATATATATACTCTCTCTCTCTCTCACCCCACCCCACCCCACCCCCTCTAATACAGTGTTCTCTGGAGCCGGGCCAGAGATGCAGGTTGGCTGTCAGGGCTGATTCTATTACCACGCCGCTGAGCCAGAGACATCTATGGCACAGGGCTCACCGCCAGAGCACTACAGAGCAATGCTCAGACTGCGCAATATCCACCGCATGCGGTCCGACAGAGAAAGAGTGTGTGTGTCTAAGGATGTCAGTATATATGTGTATATACATGTGAGCATTACAGTAATGTGAGTAGGTGTGTGTGTGTGTGTGTGTGTGTGTGTGTGTGTTACAGAGAGTGCAAGTGCATCTGTGTGTTTACAAAAGTATGTGAAAATGTGTGTGTGTGTGTATGTGTGTCTGTCTGTGTGTGTGTGTGTTGATGTGTGTGTGTGTGTGTGTGTGTGTGTAGCAAATGTTTCTTCTGTAACTGTTCTATCCCAGACAATGTTCCAAAGCTAAAACAGATCTTAAGGACTATAATCTATCACATCTCCATCCTGTTCTCTCATTGGCATTAGGTCAATGTGGAGACAGATTGAAAGGAAGGACAACCAGAGGTCCTTGGATGTGACCAACAGGTACTTGGCTTGTGGAACTGGTGCGCTAGGCTGGCGCGTTGGATCAGGTTTTCCTGAGGCCTGGCTTTTTGGGTCCCAGGGGTACGTCCCTCCAGGATGGACCACTCTGCCTAGGCAGGGAAAAGTGATATGGGGGATGGTAGGGACAGGGGCAAGGAAGGATGAGAGGGCAGTAGAAGACAACCTGGAACCTCCTGTCTTAGAGTATGCATCATACAAAAACAACCATCATGCATTTGGCAATGATGGATATCGGTTCACGTTTCTTCAGATGTGTCTGTGGCTGAAACTGTTTTTGTTCTTTATGACTGGAAGCTACAGTAGATGTAAGAAATTCAATGAAATTTAACTTTACTGTACAACTTTATATGCTGTCATTACTCTAGTTATTGTATTAGTTAACCCTGATATCAAGCACAAGTTGACGTGGAAAAAGCATCACAAAGAATGAATGAATGAATGAGTAGATCCTTTGTTTACTTTAAAAAAAAAAATAGTTCAATGCTGTAAGCTAAGTTTGTTTAGATACACTAACATTTATTTATTTGTTAATTAGTCATTTGTTTTAGTTCTTGTTTATTTTAATTGGAGAACGCTTGTGTCCAAAACTATAAATGTTCAATAGCCAACATAAGTTTCATACATTTTTGGAGACAAACTACAGAGGCTGCAGCTACAAAAGAAGGCTTCATGTTTTAGCATAATGCACTCTAGCCACATAAGCATACAGCCACAACAGCTTAGAGTGACAGCAACATCACATACCTCATAACCACATAATGTTGCACAGAATTGGCTTCGTTAGGCTTGTCAGACAAAATAAAGCACCCTTAATTTCTCTATCTGGTTAAAGGGGTGCCAACACCATGTGCTGGCCTATCAACACACGCTGACAGAAAAATACAAAGAAAAAAAAAAAGTAAGCAATTCATATAGAACAACAGTAGGGGTCTCACTTCTCAGATTACATGTAGAGTTTCCTGTAGGTATATGTGCACTCGCTAACAAAAAGTAGGAGGGCAACTTAAACTCAAATAACCGTTCATTACAGCCAAGGTAAGCCACAATAGCAGAAGATACTACAGGAAGCTGCCAACTCCTCTCAGCTAAAAACAGGAAACAATAGTTCACACAAGCTCACCAAAATGAGACAACAGAGGAAAGGAAAAATGTTGCCAGGCCTGATGAGTCTCAGTTTCTGTCCAATTTCTGACATTCAGATGCCCAGATAGCGAGAGGCTGGTGAGGCTAGCTGGCGATCCACTGGAGTTTTGCTTATCGCTTCTCCTGTGTACCAACGGTGAACCACTGCAAATTCACCACATCTGGTATTTTTTCACATCTGGTATCTGCTGCTATGGGAAATACCATACAGGGTGAAAAAGCCTGCCACCAGCTTGCACTCCGGTGAGCTGCTGGCGATCCGCAGCCTCGTGCTATCTGGTCTCTTGTCTATGTTATACTTAGTGCTAAGTGCTAAGTACCAAAGTGTGCATATTTAAATGCCAACATGTCCATCTCTTTAAGGCCACATGCTTTAATGTGTCCAATTTCTAATGGCTGTTTCCAACAGAATAATGTATATAAATGCAAAATTTAAATAATTTCAGATTGTTTTTTGAACATGACAATGTGTCCTATAGCTTCAAATCGCAGTCCAATAGCACAAATTTGGGATATGGCAGAATGGTAGATTCACATGATGATTGTGTTGCCAAGAAATCTGTCATGTAAACATGCACCCCATGTTGAATCTATGCCACAACGAGTTAGGGTTAGGAGTTTTCTAAGTGTAAGTAAGTAAGTATAAGTATATGTATAAGTAGCTTTTATTGTGGATTTCTTCACATGTACAAGTCATACAAAGGAATCGAAATATATTTCTCTCCCCCCAACTTGGTATTGGTAAATCTATTTACATTGGCTACCTACGGACTGTCCACGCATGCACTATGCTTTGGGTAAAAGCTGTGTTAAAGCTAAGCTTATTATAAATAGGTGTAAATGCAGCGAATGGCTCACCACAAACAGTCCAGATGAGGGCCAGTTGTGGCCCAGGCTCAGAGCACTGCATTGTGGGAATTTGAGTTCTATTTCCATCCTGGCTGACCTTCACAAGTACCTGTCTGATGTCCTGGAGACACGTTACAGTAACTGCGAATAGAAGGGCGGTGTCCCCGGGAGGCCAGGCTAGCCGTCACCTTCCATCAGTCTTGTCCATCTCTTCACCTCTCTCTCTCTCTCTTTCTCTCTCTCTCTCTCTCTCTCACACACACACACACATTCATACTTACACACATTTCTATATATGCACTCATACAAGTGCAGAAACGCACACACACATACACAATCACACACACACAAAGAGTCTCTCACTATCTCTCTCTCTTTCAAATACAGACACACACACACACACACACACACACACACATACACACACACAATCTCACACTTGCACTTCCTGTTGTGCTCTTGAAACATTTCTTGACACACCAAGCAGGGTCACACAATAAACCCTGCATGACTGTAAGACGCCCCGTCATGCTTTTCACAAGTCTCGTATCTCCACAAAACAGTCTTTTTTTCCCCCTCCCAAAAACAACCGAGCTCTACATCTGACACAACACCACGTAAACTCTTTACATTTAGCGACTCTAAGCGAGCACTGGCGTGTTTAATTACTTGGTGGGATTTCACTTCACTAATCACAGGGAGGGAGTTGAAACTGAGGTGTCGTGCCCACAACGCAGGGGAATGGGGGTTGGGGGGGTGGGAGAAAAGGTTAGCATCCCTGAAAGCCGTGACACTGAGACGCCGGTTAGGAGTGTACTGTTGAATACAGATGAATAGGAAGAATAGGAAGAAAAAAAAGAGGGGAATAAGAGAAGACGCTGAAGCTTAGTATGAGATGGTGGTACAATGGGGGGCGTGCTCTTGTGGATGAGGTGTGTGGGGGAGATTAAGAATGGAAACTGGTGGAGCTGTGTCTGTGTGTGTGTGTGTCTGTGTGTGTGTGTGTGTGTGTGTGTGTGTGTGTGTGTGTGTGTTAAAAGGGGGGCGGGGGTGAACAGGAAGTCAGATTGTACCAGGAGGTGCGCTCTCTGTCTCTGTCACAGACACAGTGTGTCTACACTGGCAAGTGTCACACTTCTGGTGTGGATCTGACAGTCTTCTGGTCTAAATCTGCCACATTATGGGCCTACATAGGTATACTTCTGGTCTGAAAGCTCTGAACAAAAGAGGTTCTGCTTAAACCTCTGAATAAAAAAGCAGTTTAGCCTGATTGTCTTAAAAAGACCAGTCTTTTAGATGGAATACAATTCACACAGGGTTAACTTTGATTAGCATCTAACTTCCGTTTATGTCTGGGGTTCCCCGCATGGCCGTAGTTAGCATGGGAAGGTAAACACAAACAACAAACAACCACAAATAGCCTTTAGAAGCATCTGCAGTGCCTCTCTCTATCTCTCTCTCTCTCTGTCTCTCTGTGAGTCTGTCTCTGTCTGCAGTGCCTCTCCTCCCTGTCTTCCTTCTGTCCCTATTCTTGATAGCTTTGCCTGGACTGAACAAACACACACAAACACACACACACACACACACACACACACACACACACACTTGCACAAACATACATGGTGCACATAATGATTTGTTACTCCATCACTTCTTTCAAAGCAAGCAGAAATACTTATTTCATTACTGTAAGCAAGCATTCCAAATCCCATCAAATTAATCTCAAACAGGATTTTGCTCGGATAAGATTAATCCAAACTCTGTACACACATTCAGAAACATTGTATCATGCAGAAGTGACAGTGCAAACAAAACCAACACATTAGGGGAAAGCAAGACTGTCGATACTATAGCCTATTTGCGTGGTTACAGGATTGTCCCGCTTAGTATCAGCATTACACTATAGTCAGCAAAATCATCAGAAACACCAGAGAGTGCAAAGCTGACTAAATCTCACCACATGTTTTGGGGCTACTTTGCCTGTATCCTATTTTGGGTATTTCCTCATTAGTAAGTAGCATCCTATCTCTTTGCACCAGAAGCGACACAGGATTTTCAGTCTCCAGTCTAATTAGGTAAAACATGTATCTTCTGTAACTATACTATGGCGTACAGGCATTTTTGATGACAGTTTGGTCGCCCATAAAGGGCAAAGTTCATGGTTTCCCATATATGGATTAGGCTGTAGTCCTAGTCAAAAAGAAAACTGAGAAAGGCTTTTGATTCAGGACAAGTTTGCTGCAATCCAGAACAGAACATTTCCATACAAAATGAACTTTCCATGTTCCCTGCCATCAAATGCTTGTACAGGTGAAATTATGGGCTGTTTTGTCATAAGGAATGGAGATGAGAAAGACTACAGGAAAGCATGCTTAAAAGGTCTCCTGACATGGCCAGTTTTGCCAGAAACTCCTGAACAGACGTGTCTTTGATCCACACCACAACAGGCCCTGAGTCAAAGCTATGCTTTTTGAGTGAAATTCTTTGGGTGGGTCTAGTCTTCTGATGGAAAAGCCTTTAGGCTAATGTCTACTATCCACCTAACGACCGCAAAAGTAGGCCAAAAAGTGCCCAAGATGAGCAAGACAAGAGAGTAGTGAATCACATGAATCCACACAGGACTTCACTTTCTGTCCTGGGGTGTGTTTCCCAAAATCATAATTGAAAACCTGTTAGCAATTTAGTTAGTTTGCGATGGTTAACTTAGTTAGCAACTATGGCTTTAGAAAATGCACCCCTGCTCTGCTCTTTAGAGTGCAGACTCCTTATGCATGTACACAAACAAATGCATACAAATGGAAATGCTTTCAGATATCAAACACAAACAACCAACAACAGATTTTGATCTGGAAGAGGCATCATTTGTACCTACATTACAGCGGGCAAGTGTTTCAAGATGGGCAATGAATGTGTTGCTCTTTTCGTTTGAACACACAGTGAAATGAAAATGCTTTCAAACAATAAATAAAGACAAATAAACAAACAAACAGGAAAACGATCACCAAACAAGCCTGAATCTGTGCACCAAAGACAGGAGTGTGCTGTAACTACTGTAAAGCGAAGCTTTACAGATCAGATCAGCTGAGAAAGCACTGGACACACTTTGACATAACATGTGCACAAACTAGTGCAAAAACAATAAATGTATTTCCAAACGACAGACCTCACCTGACGACATATCTAAACTCAGAACAGAGGTGTGGAATAATATACCAGTAATTTTTAAGCAATAGTACATGAGTAGGAGTGAGGTTGTTCATTGATCGTGGTGTGGTTCGGCCTTAGGTAACCATATAACAGTTCCACTGGCAACTAAGAAAGTGTTAAGAAACTGAATTGTATTTTCTACCGTTTAGTTATGTTTGTTCATAATCTGCCCCCCAAAATAGTTCTAAGCTCTCTCCCATTCCCAAGCAAGGCAACAGTTAATCAATGGCTTGAAAATTCTCTCAATGGAAAATGAGGAGTGATTATTAGCTGTGAAGGGTCACCCATGGTATATCGTGGGATATCCTCACTCCTAGTGACAAATAGAATTTGACTCATCCAACTAACTGTTGTATAATGGATATTAATGCTATGTTTAAGTACATTATGATTATGTTTATGTGTATATGTGTTTGAACTGGGAAAGCACTGCTCTCCTTTGACTGCTCTCCTGCTTTGCTCTCTAGAACCCTACCCAACAACATGCAGCAAGCAGCACCTAACCCATGTTAGTATATATCAGAGAGCAGAGTGGGGGTCATATGGCCATTGCCTTTCTCTCTGCTTCGGTGAGATGGGTGAGCCAAGCAGCTCTCTATCCATTCATCTCTCCCTCCATGACCCATCCACCATCAAACCCGACCGGCACCCTACCCACCTCCCAGTCCCTTCACCCCATCGGCGCTGGTCCTCTGACTCTGACAGGTGGAGCTGTGGCCATTGGCCGTCTCCAACACCTCTGGGCCAGACTCAAAAGCGTTCACTTCAAAAGGGTCCCCCAGACGAGAAGGCTTCAGCCTGACGCCCAGCTTATCACACACCTCAGGCTGCCTGATGACTGTGTGTGTGTGTGTGTGTGAGAGAGAGAGAGAGAGAAAAAAAAGAGAGAGAGAGAGAGAGAGAAGGAAAGTGTGTATCAATGTGTGAATGTGTATGGGTTTGTGTGAATAAGTCTGAGTGACTGAGTGAGTGAGTGTATGTGTGTGAGGGTGTTTGCGTGTATGTGTGTGTCTTATCTGTGTGACTGCTGGCTTCTACAGCATAGTTCATCTCAAACCAAAAAAAATGTCCACTTCTCTTCATTTAGAACATGTGACTAAAAATAGCTATACTAAAAAAACATAATTCATGTCTATCTGGAAATTAGAGGAAGCAAAAAAGCTGAGTACCATCTGACAGCATCAGTCCATTAAATGACAGCACACATTTGACCCTGCATTCTTACTAGAAAGGTCAATGAAATACACTACTTTTCACAAGCATTAGCCTTACGCTTCAGCCTCAAATCTTAGTTATATGCACATCAAATACATATTGGATAGAGTAATAAATCCTTTATACAAGGCAACAGACCATTTCAAATAGTGCACTTGACCTAAGTGTGTACAAGCCACGCTGATTTAATAGCACTGATGGCCATAAAATGTAATGGGGTGCAGTAAAAAAACAAAGGATGTGTTCTTATTCAGAACTTTCTACGAGTGCCATTCCATATAGATAACAATGCCTACATACCTGGAAGCTCTTTACCAACAGCTTTATAAACCTGCCTCTCTATGATCCGGACAAAACTGTCTATATCCATGACGATGAGGACTTAGCATACCTTGGAGTCACTATGGCAGGACTTGGCAGAAGTTGGTCTCAACAGTCCATTTTAAATGACCGAGACCACACCCCATATAGAGTTATAAATATCTCCAATTGACTCACAGTTTCAAAGTAGAAATGATTTCAGGACAAGTCATGCTGACAAGGAGCCCACTGGTGGGATGTGAGCACATACATCCATGGACAGAGTCCAGCTTTGTTTTTCTGATGTCTTAATTCTCTTAATGAGAATCAATAACTAAATCCAATTAGTATTATTGGTACATAATAATTACAACCACTCACCATATTTATGACAAATTGGACATGTAGTAACAATTACAAAAAAATCTGATGCCTGAATTTCAGTTGGCAACCCTCAGCCTGAAGACTGTCACCAGGTTTCTCAGAATGTTTAGATAAATCATTGCAAAGGGGAAAAAAATCTGACAAACACTGAGGCGTCCTTAAGACAGAAAGGTTTGTTGGAAGACACTCAAAACTGTCAGCTAGAACAGTAAGACAACAATGCTGAAGCTTGTGAAGACAAAACAACTATTGTTCTACATTGGGGGTTTAGTTGCAAAATGAAGAGTAAATAAACTTAAACATGCAGTATCAGATAATAGTTTAAAAAAGAAATGCAGAACATGTTTCATGATGGGGGGTACTGTCAAATGCTTGTATAACAATATCAGTAGTATTCAAAGGTAAATGTGGACAATACAGTGTGATTTTGAATGTTAAAAGCATTTCTGTATTACTAATACTAAAAGCATTTCTGCATAACTAATCTTTAGAGGTGGATAAACTCTTTTTTTAAAATATGAGAGGTGGGTAAACTGTGTTAACTTGAGTTTAGCCTCGACTACATCCCCGGTTTCAGATTCCCCATCAATGGGGATACAAACAGTAGCAACTTGTCCACCCATATTCTCTGAAGAAACTGTATGCTCCCTGAATCAGTGTTCCCGGTTAAAGAAAGATACATGTAAATCTCAAGTGTGTTTGCCTAAGTGCAAAAGAGCTATACCAGCTTGAAGAGGCCCAGTTGAGGTCATGGAATGTTCTTTGAAGTGCACTGATTAGATAAGGTGCCTCTTCTGAATACAAACTAGTACTGATGTCACGTACTGTACACGTCTCACTGTATACCCAGCCTACAATAAAACAACAAGAACATAAATCAATAGGTCTATATGGTTGAGTCAGTCCTCCTTAAATTAAACTAGCAGGCATGAGGATAGATCAACTCTCGAGATTCCAGCTAACCACTGGCACCTTCATGAGGCTGAATGAATGAATGAATGGATGAATGAATATTGGACATAAATTGTATCAGTCTTGCTTGAAGAAAAGAGACGATTGCTAACACTCTATAGTTCTTTCCAGTGGAAAACAGGAATTCACAATTAGCGCAGCCAGAAAATGTAGGCCACGCCGTGGATTGTTGTGTTGTTATCACCACAGGAGGGGAGGGGGGGGTGTTTTTATTGCGACGTGAGAAGGGATTGGATCATGGGCTGACTGCAGATTGCAGTGGAGGAGAGAGAAAGAGAGAGAAAGAGAGAGAAAGAGAGCGAGGAGAGATAGAGGGGGAGAGCAAAGACATGAAAACACAGGAAAAAAAAAGAAGACAACAAAACACAGACAGGAGCCACACAGTGGCGGCATTGCTTTGAGGCTTTGGGTTTCACAGACCTCCATCTCTAACAAGGCTAGAACACTTGGACTAAATTTAAACCCCAACAACCCATCTATTTTACCAGTCTTCAGTGAACCAATCCACAGTGCCAGAGAGCACAAGGACGAGGAGACGAGAATGTTAGTAAGCATGTAAATGTCAAAGAAAATGACCAATGGGCACTCCAGCAGTTAATATTATACCTAGTAACAATTGTTTTATCATACTACAAAAATAATAAACAAAGCAGGGAAATCCTGCAGCTGAGAGGTCAATACAAATGTTTTAAAGTATGTATTTTTTAAGTATGTTTAAAAATCTGATGGACAGTGACTCTGGTCACAGTTTCAGCGTTTTCTCAGTTGTTCAGCTGCAGTGCTTGTCTGTTAAGCTGCAAATTACACTATTCTCCAGCAGTGCCTGGGATTCTGAATAAAAAAAAGAGTGCAACAGGCAAACAATGCAATAATCAATAAAAACCTTTGTATTGTCATAATGAGAAACCATGGGGCACTAGAGGACATAGAGTCTGGCATAAAAGGCAAACTCTCTCTCTCTCTCTTTCTCTCTCTCTCTCTTTCTTTCTTACTCTCTCACACACACAAAGATGCACACATAAACACACACACACACACACACACACACACACACACACACACACACACACACACACACACACACACATACCTACATACCACCACTCACACCTCCACACACACAGAGGGTAAGCTTCTGCTGGCTGCAGTACAGCTGACACAAAGAGAGAGAAGCACAGGAGGCAGGAAGGGTGAGGAAGAGGTGGGAGGATGAAGAAGCTTCACCTAACAGCCTCTGACAGGTGACGCCATCACAGGAGACATCTGGCCTGATTGGACGCAGACGGCTCCAGTTTAACTTGACTTGAGCTCTCAGCTCGCTCGCACGCTCTGGGCTTAGTTGTGGAGGTGACAAAAAGCAAAAGGGAGTGTTTCATTTGACAAAGACCATGGAAAAAGTGCTCAGCTCCACTGATCCACGTCTGTGGACAAACTTCTTGGGAAGAGTGCAGAGTCTCTGCATGATATGATGTCAGCCGACTCTGGTCCTGATCTGGTCTGCCCTCTCAGCAGGCAGGTTAAAGCGACAGTTCTTCCAGTACTTTCCAACCACAGTCCTGTTGTTTGAGCTCACCAAGTGCTGTCACTAGAAAAGGAACAAGAGAATTTGGTTCGACATAGAGTAGTGAACCTGCCGCCTAATTGAATGGGACTATGGGAGACAAAACTGAAAGTGAGTCCCATTTAGTTAGTGTTCGTTATTGGTTTGATATTCGGTCTATGTTGGCCAAATTCTCTCATTTCACTTCCAACCAACAGCACTCTGAAATCTTGAACAACATGGCTATGGTTGGAAGTTGCCTACTCCGGACAATCACTTTAAGTTGGTGTCAATTCTACATCATAGATCAGGCTAAATCTGAATTAGAGTCAAATTGGTAATGATATGCCTTCTTCTGTCCACTTTCAAGCAGGGTACAACTTAGATATCAACATTTCACCAGAATTATGGGCTCTATCTTTAACTATTTCGCTCAGCAGAGTTCATTCATTCACAATGCAGAAAAAAAACAAATGCAGCAAGTCGGTCCTCCATGCAGCCTGTTCTCGATAGACACACACACACACACACACACACACACACTAACCCAAGGCTACCCGCCTCTATCCGGACCTAAGTGCACAGTCAGCGAAACTGTGCATCTCTCCCCAGTTCCCTCCTCCAGCTCTCTTTCTGGTCTGAAATAAGATGACCAGGTGTAATGCGGCTACTTTCCCTGAGGACACACAAGGCTAAGTACAGTCTACCAGCCTGTCAACACTAAGAGAGGCCAGGACATTTCCATCACAAAAGTTTTCCTCAAGTAGTGCAGTAAGCACAGAAAATGAGTCATATTTTTGCCCAGGAGAAGAAGCCCTACTTCCGACTTACAGAACTTTAAATGGCCTCTGAAACAGCACAGGCGCAGCGCACTCCCAACGACTTACAAATAGCATGGAACACAAATCACATGGATACCTAACTCTGAGAGGCACATTAACACACACACACACAGACACACACACACACAGAGACACAGACACACACACACACAGACACACACACACACAGAAACACAGACACACACATACACATACACACACCTTCAAATATCTTATTAAACTACTTTAACTTTGACTTGTGACCCATTGCTGTTTATATTAAACAAATGAAGTAAAATTTTCTGTGCTTAGCTGGGTTGACTTTGTACTAGTTGTATTACTTTATACAATCTCACAAAATCTGACACTGAAAACGAAGAAAAAAGAGATCTCTGATGACGCCAAACATGCTTGCTGATAATTTGTCACAAACAGCACTTTGTTGCTTGCAATAGGACAAACACGCATTAACACAAATAAGCATCGCCCAGATTACATGCTTTCATACACAACAGACACTCCCTCTAAACATAGGGTGCATTGACTGGTTAACGACATCAGGCTTCTCATCACAGTCAGCAGATACAATGGCATGGCTGTGTGATGCCGCTCTCTACTGCAACTCTCTAAATTGTTATTTTTGTGTTTAATTGAAAATCTTAAATATCATATGCACAATCTGTCATTTGTTTGTAAAAATGTAAAAAGTATTAAAAGTATAAAAATTATAAAAGTTATTTAAAAATTACAGTTTCACACTAATAATGATTCTACAAATACTGATTAAAACTGCAAATTTGGTTGGATTGCAGTATGTTTTGTACTACTAACAGCATCTAACTGGGTGTCTTTTGCATGGGTCATACAATGTTGTCTGTCTTTCAATATATCATCTAAAGTTCTGTATATCAGTATACCTCCTCAGTCCTTGCATATGTCATTCTAAATATACAGCTCTAGGTAACCAGTGATGGACTTCCTGTTCAGCATGACCAAATACTCGGTGCTCAATCCTGTCTGGCCTGCATCCATGCCAGGCCTGTCTGCTGTCAGTAAAGCCAGCTCTCCATATTAATTTAGGCCAGCACCCCTGTCCATCTCTGCTTCTCTCCATGTCGGTGACCTGAAAGGGTGTATGTGACCTCAAACTGATTACCTCTCGTGCAGCGAGCTCTGTTCCACAGCTGGTCAATAACACATTGAGAGCAAGAGCATCACACACTCACCCACACACATATACAAACACACACACACAAACACACAGCACACACACAGCACATACCAGTCCCGTCCCCAAAGCATGAAACATAACCACAGCTCAGTGTTTGTTTGGAACTCATGAGCAGAGAGCAGAGGCTGACCACATCATGTGCTACCAGTGTAGACAACGTTCAGACTGGATCAGCGTGTCACATACTTCTGTAGCTTTTAAGTTATCTTTCACAGTCTGTGTTTATTTTATATGTCCTTACTGGTTACGTTTCATGCATGTACTTATTTGTTTAGGGGGAAGGATAAATGCAAACCAAAAAACAGAAACATAGAACTGATTTCACAAACATAGGCAAACAATCCTGAACATTTCCGAACAACTTATACTCTTTGTCTTGAGTTCTCCATGAACATTTTCAAACGGTCACAAACAGTTGAGGAGGAACTCTTCACAAATCCGTAGATAGAGAAAGGGTTACCATTAAAGTGGAATGTTTACAAAAAAATAATTCAATACGAACTGTTGCTACATAAATTTACCAGAGAAAAATACACACTTGGATACAAAGATAAATACTGTAGTCAGAAAGAATGTGGAGGAGTAGCTAGAAAATAACATAAAAATGACAAAAAAAAATCTCAAGTTTAAAAGACCTTATACTACATAATTATCACTAGAGCCACTTGTGATAACAATGCATTCTTTTGGTCTTTTCTGCTTTTAAACAACTACAAGTAAAGTGTTTACGTCAGACTAAGGGAACTCTGTGAAGAGTGCCCGCACATTGTCCATTATAGTGGGGGGTGGAGGGGGGGGGGGGGTATCATTCCCTGTGCCTAGAGTGGATGAACTACTCTCACTGGCAATATTCCCCTCTCAACAGTTTTTGAAAACTATTCTACTGAGGGCTCAAATAACAAGTCACGAGAGTTCAACTGTCTTGAAATGAGATCAGCATAGGCTCTCCTCACTGCAAACACAAACTCATTCTGCTACCGGCATCTGTTTGGAGTTACATTTTAAAAGCTAAAGGAAAGAAAAATATACTTCCATGAATGAACATTGATCCATGACTATTGATCTCTTCTGAAACAAAATTGATTGTTTTACTTTTAAAGAGAAAAGGTCTGTTAAAGTAGCAGCCGGCTGAGATCTCAGTCTGGCTGTCGTTGGAACTGAAAACTGAGGACATTTACGGAAGACACCAGCCTGTAGGGAAAATTGACTGAGGAGTTCCTTTTGACAGATTGTGTTACTGTATTGACCCAAACTGGACATCCCTTAGTATTGGCAAGAGTAGACACAATGCGCTAACCTCTACAATTTAATGCCTGCACTGGGAAAGGAAGATCAGATGAAAGCTGACGACTGTCCTTCACCAATCAAGGGCTGACTCATTGATTAAAAGTGAAAGGCAGTTTGATGCCAGCGAAGATGGATCGCAATTTAATGGTGTTAAATCTTGACCTCTTACTCAGCACTTATTTCCTTTCCAAAGCCAGGCTTACATAGTCATCAGATGGCTTCCCTCCATGGCACTGGACTTTGTAATGATACAACACTCAAATCATATGTTCATTTGTGCCACAATCTTATTCCTCTCCGTTTAGCCACCTGTCCAGTGTAACCACGGCACACCCCTGTACCTGCCCAGGATCAAACATATAACTTACGGTACCCCTGACTGGGAAACACTTGCAAGGAAAGTATACATCACAGCTGTTAACATTTGTCGCTAACATTGCTCTTAAGCTATCAGGAGAGGTGTTCACACTGCTCAGCAACAAGATCACCAGAGTTTGGCATGTTTAAGCTGCAAAATTAGCTTAGCAATATTTTCTGAATCATATCAAAGGCATACAGTACAAGCATGGCTTTCAGAAAACATTTGGTCATTCAGTATAAGTAGAGATGTGTGAACTGGATGTCACTGAGTATTTATCATTTGCAATTTAGAGTGGTACTACAATGTATTATCTCAGCCATAAATATCATAATATTATATTATACCATAACATATCAAATAGAATAAGGCAAGGAAATGAAATGAATGGAACATTATGGTGGTATTTCATATGCGAGAAATGATGAATGCTGACATTCATTTATGCTTTGCCAATCCACAAATGAACATTTAGATTACATTTTAGGAAAGGATGCCAGTCTTGTCCTCACAGATGAATTATTGCCATTCAATTCTACAGCCACTGCAGCAACTTTAGTAGTGACTTGTAGGGCTGATGGGGTGCGAGTATTTTTGTATTGTAAAATGTATGTGCTTGGCAACCAAACAAATATGCCTATGTTCAGGAAATAACTACTGGACTGTAGCCTAGAAACCAGAAAAATTCTAGTGCCTATCTAGCCACTGTCCATCAATTTCTGAATCACCAAAAATCCAGGAACAAATCATAACACTTTATCTGATGAGGCGAAATTTATACAATAGACAGAAGAAAACAGCTGACACTGCTTTATACACAGCCAATAAGTACCTGCTTAACCAATGACATCAGTATTAAACTACATAGATACACATTTTCTTGGAGTAAACAACTGCATTTAAAATGTCTGTTTATTGGAAATGTGTGTGTGCTGTACTTCTGAAAGATTACAGCAAGAAATGTAATGTCCTACCTCAGTTTAATATTGTGTCTGGTTGCAGTCCTTATCATCAAAAGTGAACATAACAACATAAGATTGTATCAGTCACGCTAACAACTTTGCCCTATGTGGCTGCATCTGCGCAAAAGTTGAACTGTTGCACTGGTTGTATGTCAGCATAACTAACACTGCCATTTATGTGACTCACCCAGAGTAATGTACAGGAAAACAAAACACAATGACTTTTTTGTTTCCTGCTCTCAGTGTATGAGGAAACTCATGATGCCATAGTTACTGTCCCTATTAAACATTTGGTGAAAAGGGGATGTTCCCTGGTATAAGTTCACAAACCCTCACTTTGTGACTTATGAAACTGCCTCCTAATATGCATACTAGCACATCTCATATTATATCTCTTAATATGCATACTAGCACATCTCATATTATATCGAACTGAAATTAGGTGCTATCTGAGTTGCTTACCATGACATATGTGGCATAAATCAGTCAGTCCATTGCTCTACAAGCCTCAAACCCGTAGCCTCCATGGCAAACTAAATACGGCATTACGGAAACAAGTAGATTGTTTTGTTGTTGTGAGAGGGGCATTATGTGGTGAGTAAGACTAGCTCCGAGCAGCTCTTAATAAATTGCCTGTGGGCTATGTGTTAATCCTCCTCCTCACTTCCAGGCTGGGTCAGGGCACCAGCAGTCAGTGTACAGTGGACTATCCATGAGGCACAGACCCACAGTGGCATTTCAGGCAGACCCTTAGTGGGACGGGTGAGAAGGTGTGTGACACCACAGAGTTGAAGAACTCCGTGGCAAACATTTCCCCTGACACTCACACAGACTGACACTTAGCTCATTTTCTGCTAATACAGAATCGTGGCCCTTTTGATTCATGCCCCATCTTGAACTATTATGACCAAAAATTGGTTTCGAGCTGGAGCCAAAGAAAGAAAGAAAGAAAGAAAGAAAGATAGAAGGTTTACCAGCTACTGTGCGTATTACAATTTAGAGAAAAACAGACTAAAAGTGTCAGTTTTCTTTTCCTAGCAACCACTGCCATGCGTACATCTAAATATGACTTGTTACAGTAATGGCATTATTAAGCTAAAGCGAAATAACATTACACAGTAAATAAAGCCTTCATAATAAAGCCTAATATTTTCACTGGATTTCTATCACCTGTTTAATCACGTAGTACCCTCTGTTGACGATGCATCTTTGGTTCTTTTCAAAATTGGTGGAAATGTGGGCTGGTTCACTACATAGCACCATTGGCTTGTGCAGCAAGCAATCAAAATAGGCCTACTTAATGACAAAATTGGTGCTGTGGGAGTACTCTTTGGCAAAGACAAGTGAGGACACACGTTCAGTGATGAAAAAAAGAGTATACCACCTTTGCAGCTGTGCTACCACCAAAACACTTGTCTTGTCTTCTTAGGGATTAGTATGGTGTTGGTATGGCTTAGTGTGCTTGAACTCAGGAGAAAAAGCATTTGACTTATGCTCTGGTTGCATACTTTTCAAGGTCTCATAAGAACACATGGGTGTGTGGAGGGAGTTTTTATCTTGCACAGCAGATTTAGCACAACCTCAACTTTACAGCTCTTATGTGAGCAGTGATGCCACTCACTACCTGGACAGAACACTCATCTTCACCTACACCATCAACACACACACACACACACACACACACACCACACACACACACACACACACAAAATCAAAGAAATCAAAGAAAGATCTACAATCAACCTGACTACCTTCTAAATATACCATTCACTAACTACAGTGTGCAAAAACAATATGCATGCACTCAAACACACACACACACTTTGTTGTGGTTATGGTTGATGACACAGGCTCTGGTTAACTAACCACCACCACCACACGAGTATAGCAATGTCAGTCATGTGTTAAAAAAAGTTGAACTTTGTCAGTTTCATTGTGCTGTTGACTATTATGCAAACACAGTATTTACATAGAAAAAACAGTGCCATTACTGGCAGTACGCCATCAAAATTAATGCTGATCTCATTAACCTCTGTGGCAGTCAAAGTGGTGCCAGAGGGTAGAGGGAGATGAGAAAACCTTAAGGCCATATCTGGCCTTGATGCATGCCAGGTCTGTGGTGGAATTAGCCAGCATTTAGATCAGAATTAACGCAAAGCTGTTAAAAAGACAACAACAGAGGACTGTATGCTAGTATGGCAGTCTACTGATGGCCGAGTGGCCTTACAGTTTCATGCATTGCCTTAGCTACTTGTAAGCACTGCTGGTTGCACGGAGCACCGAATGCCTCGACACTGGTTTCCATTTCACCATGGTAAGCCCCACTGAGCTACTTGTGGAAGTTAGCGATTTCACTGCAGCACATTCTTGACAAGGGGGGAGCTTCCGCAGAAACGGACTCAGCGTCCACACACACACACACAAGCGCGCGCAAGCACACGCACACACACACACACACACACGCAGCCCGACGCAGCTCTCCCTCTATATCCATATGTCCACCAGAGCCGTTCATATGCGTCATGGGACCCTCTCCTGACTTGCTTTCCTGAATTCGTGTTTATAAAAGACATTAATGAATGAAAACCGGGATAGACAAACAAATGTGGAGTGGTATGGTTTGTCGCTGGTTGATCTCCCGGCGCCAGCTATGCTGGAGAAGCTATGATCTACTCCACTGCAGTGGCAACGTCGAATGGGGAAGCGAGGCATCTTCCTCAGCAGCACGTCGCTCGGCCACATTAACTTAGAGCCAGACGCACAGTTTAAACTTAAAATTGATTTTACAATCTAAATCCTCACCTTGCTACATTTTATCTGCGTTTGAATTCCAATGGCAACCTGTTAAGACTGTCTGTCTTGGTGACAATGGTGTATATTTTGAGATTACTTGCAATGCAGTTTTACGCATCAGCATTGTGTTCCCTTTCGTGTGATTGTTACGAACAACGGAAAGTGTAGAATAGTGTTGCACATGCACTCTAAACGAACATCTAGATCACAGAGAAAGTGTGTTCCTATATTATCGTTTACTTGGGCTACTAGCAATTAACGTCGTGAGGATGTAAAATATCAACAGATATCCACCGGCCGTCTGGCGCTATTGAAGTCAAAGCAATAATGCGTGTTTTGCTTGTGCCATAGTCTGCTGAAGCCAGCATGTAACCCCCTAAGTGTTGCAGAAGTGCTACTGCAGCAACCCAGCATTAAAAGCCTGAATACATAGAACAACGGAAAAAAGCCCGCAAACGAATACCGCATTCCTCCAAGTCTGGAGTCAAGAGTTAAACACATGTACAGAAGCCATGGACCCAACCACACGAAAAAGTTGGGCGACCTGATCATGCGGCTACGGTAGAGAGGGGCTCTTTATTCCTTGGCATGAAATGCTGCGCCCTGGCTCGCCAACACTGGCTCGGCGATGATAACTTATTCCCCCTTTTTTCTCCCCCCTCCCCCCCATGCGCTCACTTGCTGCACAAATGCGATTGCAGATCTAACACCATCACCGTTAGCATTGTACAACAGTGCAGTCAAAAGAGGCAAAACAACACACTGGGGTCTTACCACTTGGGTTCTTGTTTTTCTTAAGACTCTTGCCACAAAGACACTGCAGCATATGCGATCCTTTGCTGAAAATGTTCCAAAGAAACCACATTGATTTGGGCGAAGAGCAACCCAGCAGCCTAGACACCCTCATAGAGAAGAGCTCTTTGCGGTTGCATAATAGCCCAATTGGATCAGTTCTCCTGGCCGGGGCTACCACTTGTACCATAGAAAATAATTGGTGAAACCCGGGGTCCGCTGCGCTTTCCTTCACGTGGAGAATTATTTCGTTGCACTTTATGATGAAGGTTATGTTATTATCCAGCAGGTTACCAATAGTGCCGCCTCCCCGGGTTATCAGTAACCAAAATATACTGTTTAAATCGCATTTGTCGCACGGTTGTGTGTGTGTGGCCGACAAACACACAGAACTAGCGGGATAACGGTAAAACGCGAGGGATTTCAGAGCAGAAAACCATTGCATATTAGTTCGTCGCTCCGTGGAAAGGGTGGATCTGTACAGCGTCGAGAACCAGAGGAGGATGCATCCTATATGGAGACCGCTACTGTTGTACCAACTAAACACATTGCCAAAATCAAGTCGCGTCACGCTGGTATTCTTTAAAATCAGGGGACAGATCAATTTTTAGCTGCTGACGTCTTCATTTTCAAACTGCACAGCTCTTTTGAAAATTCCGGGTGTCAATATTCCGCTAGACTTAAGTTTGTTGTCCTTATGCGGTTCTCGCGGCTCTGTGCCCTCTTCTATGCATGTGATGTGGCTTTGCCACCGACCCTTCTCCAAAAGAGTTGTGCGTCCGGTAAAAATAAATCAACGTAGCACTGGATCTGTGCGTCCGAAATAGATGTAGGAGGAGGGGTTGAGACGAAAGATTGCCTTCCCATTACGTAGACACGTGGTTGGCACACCGTCACGAATGAAATGCCCTTAACATCTGAGTAGACACACAAAATATTGTCTAAAGCACTGGGTTTCTCTTCTGTGTAGTAGACGTAGCCGGCGTCGAGCCCTGAACTGCACTGCGATACCCACATCACGGCATTGCGATTTCCTCATGCATCTTGGAGTTCCTCAAAGCGAGCGCTGTGTGATTCCAGCTGTTTTCCAGAGCAACAGCTGCAGTCCTTAGGAAGACGGCCGACTGCCAAGCCAACGAGACTTCGACGTGATCGCATTCGGTGCCCGTCGCCAAAAAATCAACAAGTTCTCACTGCTCCTCCGTGGATTTTATGCTCTACTGCATTATGCTATGCTCAGGCAGCGCCGGATTTCTGCCCATCAGGGCACTTGCAGGTTCCGGCGGTCATTGGCTACAACGCCATCCACCTCGCTGTCTCGGCGGGCCGGCCAACTCCAGGGACCCTAACGATAGAAGGAGAGGGCTAAGCGTTCTGTTTGGCAAAGTGTTGCTTGATTAGTCTCCACTGAGATCAGGTTGTGGTTGGCTGCTCTACAAAATTTAGATTAAAATTATGTTCGACTTACGTTGTTTACGTTATGTTGAATTACGTTTTTTTTCTTTAAATTAAGTAGGCTGTACAACAAGAATAGATATCAAAACTAATATCCCGAATACAGACAGGATGCTCAGGGAAGATTATTTCGGTGTTTTTAAGGTCCCCCAAGGCTTATGGTGCCTTGATAAAATTATATAAATGCATTGAATTGGAGTGCATTTTTGAAAACTGATACAAGCATGATACAAGTGTCAGTCAGTTGCACAGAGGGAAGAACACTGCGATATTTATTCTGAAGATCCACCTATTTTTCATATTCTCCCTATGAAAGGCCAAAGCTAGTATCACGGCAACATCTGTAGAGAGTCTCCACAATGCGGTGGGAGGCAAGTCAAAGAATATTTTAAAGCAGAAAAAATATTTCCAAATGTGCATGCACACACACACACACACACACACACACACACACACACACACACACACACACACACACACACACACACACACACACATCACTGAGCTAACTTCAGATATTACAATGTAATGGCTGCAAATGTCATGAGTGATCTCTCTAGGTTCCCTTCAACATAGTGCAACACAGTGTAAAGGCTAGTTTGGCTTAGCTTCATATAACTATAGCCTATTGCCTCCAGAAACATATTGATCTATGTATTCCATTCAGAACACAAAGCAGAGCAACTGGAATTTTGGTCATGAAAAGACTTTGGCCTAGACTGTTAAGTCACTTCTCTGTGGAAAAACAGCAGTGATAGCTGCGGTGACAGTGGCAGGTGTTCTGTAGGAAGCCCTGGAGCATCAGCTCATCTTAATGAAAATATTAAATTCATCCATGTTAATGGCTCTTTACAGGTCCCAATGGACATTGCGGATCTCACTCTGTGTGTGTGTGTTATCCTCATTGATCTGTTTCCTGTGCTGCTGAATGGTAGAGGGCCCTTGGAGAATATTATCTCACCAGCTACTCTGATCTCCATTAGAATTTCCTTTACCAGGCTCTGTACTTTAAACAGGGAGTTAATCTAACATTTTAATTTAGAATTTTAGCATCGGTCAGAATAACTTACAATCATTTGTAACAAACTATGTGTATCACTTAGAGAGATAAAGGAATAGAGGTAAATTAACATATTTCAGTCAGTTATCATTACAGTAGATGAGTCATTTGATTTTGGCAGATAAAGCTGATATACAGATAAATAGCTGAGTAACTGCTTGTGATGGCAGTTTACAGTAAGTCTGTGACATCTTTTGAACTTGATGTTGACAGTTGTAGGATTACACAAAGTACATAATACAAACTCTCTCTCGTGCGCTCTCACGCTCTCTCTTTCACACACACACACTCAGAGATATGCACAATCTTAGAAATACAAGCAAACACATACACCTATGTCATATAATAAACTCTCACCAGCTATTCTGATCTACATTAGAATCTCCTTTACCAGGCTCTGTACATTAAACAAGGAGTTAATCTAATATTTTAATTCAGAATTTTAGCATCAGTCAGAATAACTTATGATGTGTCTTTCTCTCTGTCTCTCTCCAACAATGCATAGCCACACGGACATAGAAAATGCACAAACACACACACACAAAACAACACCACATAGCCAATCAATCCATCCCATTTGTGCGTTGCCGCCAGTCATGAAGGCAGTCATTGTAAAGTGCTGTGTCACATGGCAGCAATGCAAATGATTTCCTAACACCAGGACTGCCACAGTCACTCTCTAGCCATACGTGAGTGGATTATACTGTTGTGGATTTAAGTAGTTGTATGGTTTTTCAACAAGTATTACTGCAACAGTTACTGGAACAAGAATTTGTGAAAGCACTTTGTACTTCAATATGTGGTGATCTAGTGGCTTTGTTAGATTTTGACATAAAAGTTATATGCGTCTGCAAAATTAGTTGTAGTTGTACATAATTTTGGTGGTGGCAAACACTGACTCACCACAGACGTATTCATGAATTTTGGATTAATACTTCTTAACATGGATGCATGTTGCCTGAAAGCAATACAAAAGTGTTGTTCACTGTTTGGCTCACAGTTTAGTGTTGCTGTGAAAGTTTTAAGTGTTTTCAGACGGTGAACATTGTACTGAGAAGTATGAAAAGGATGGAGAAAAAAAACTGTGAAATTCGAAATGAAAATTGGATTTGTTGGTTCTTTAGACAGAACCAAAAAGTGACATCTGCTGGTGGAAAAAAGCCAGTGCAACTCTCACTTTAGTGACTGGCTATTCAAATTCAAAGACTAAGAAAACAACATGGCTATGTAATATAAACATTTATACACACACAGGGGTACTCACATGGGCAACACACTCCCAGTATTTTTTTTTTCTACTGTATCATGAATAGGTAAAAATGTCTCTCACTCAAATAAATGCACTTCACTATCATTTTCTTCACTGATAAATAATGTGCTGGTAGATGCTCCGTCTGGTTTGATATAGATAGATATCGATGTACAATATAGATATACCTATGCATCTTGCTCTTCTGTTTTTCCAGTTGAGTGAACGGCCCACTGTCACCTTTGGAACTCTGGAACCCAGGGTCCTGACCCACTCTCACCTCTTGTCACTTCACCTCTCTGAATCTTAGGCCTCCTTTTTCTTGCTTAGCTGCCTTGCTTTACAGATTCAGCCAACACTGGCAGGGTCTCTGGCTTGACACGTGACTGTCTGTTTCCTGTCTGACTGGCACTGTGGGGGCCATCTGCCTGCAGCCTCTGTGTCAAGCACTATGCATTTTCACAATGGGCTACCTCAGGAAACAACTCAGGAATCATCCCTCACCTGTTCTTCCTCTTTTCTTGAGGAGGACCCTGGTCTTTGTCCATAAAAGTCTGTGACTGGACCAGTTTATGCCCATCGACTCCTTTGACCAATGGTAGATCACCAAAATGATATGATCAAGAACAATAGTCAGAATAGTGTAATACAACAAGGATCAAAGATGCAAAACAGTAATACAAAATTTAAAAAATATGTGATGATGGATCCTCTATTTTTATATATATCCTCTATTTTTGTCCTATTTTTTGCATGCATTTTTATATTGTTCATATGTGAAACAGAGAGAGCTTGGTAAATTGCTTTTGTAAAGTCATTCTGATGAGTTTATGTTTAGGCCGTTACATTCATTACTGTTAAATAAAATGTGGTAAGTTGCTTTACAGTTATGTCTGCACCTTCAGTGAAGTTTCAGACTCTGAGCTTTGACAGTATATGCTTCCTCCTTTTGTCCAAAAAATGATTAGCCAAAAAATGGTTCGCCAAAAAAATTATTAGCCAGGCTCGTGATAGATTGCATTTCTGCTTTAATATACAGAGTTCATGAGATGCAGAAAATTATGTTATTTTAAAGTTATGACAGCTATCTGCACTTTATATGATCTTGCTGTATCTGCAAAAATATACTGATGACACCTTGTTTTCAAGGGTAATAAAATTACACAAGTGTCAAACAAAAAACTAAGTGGAAGTGCTGTGTGTTTGTGCAATCAGTGTGTTGTGTGTGCAGTGTCACATGCCAGTTTCAGAGGTCACGTGTTGTTATGTTAACATAATGTTGTATAACTGTGCGGCATAAATGAGTGTTCATTCGGACTGTTCTTCAAAATGTTCTGACACTTTACCTGGGCAGGGTTTTGGCCCTGGTCCTCGATTAAATTAAAGGACAAGTTCAGTTTTTACACTTAAAGCCTTGTTTTCTGATTGTTGATGGTGAAACACAATGGTTAAGATTTAAATTTTGACAAATGCCTCTGTTCCAAGAATTTTCGGTTGTTGCTGTAGCCCCACCAATCTTTCTTTTGTAAAGACATGAAATTGCAAACTTTATAGTTTCCAACAGGTTTTTGGCCATTCATTCTCAATTTTTTCAATATTTGTGTAAGATTCTGTGTAAGTGGGCAAAGTGAAACCTTGTATATGGAAGTATTTATTTATTTATTTTTACTTAAATTTTTCATTATTATTTTAATTTTAGTAAAAATGGTTGCACTGATGGAAAGAAACTGATATAAGTAGGCTGACTTGATCTGTCAATGCTATTACCTTCTGGCACGCAGCAGAGTTGTATCCAGTTACCAACCTTTTTGATCCTGCCTACAGGTGTGTCTTGCCTGACATGTCTCTGAGAGAGAGAGGGGACTGGGGCATGGTAGTCAGACATCCTGAGAGCACTGTGGTGTCAGGATTGTGTGAGCATGGTTTCAAAGAAAAAGAATACATTGCAACATTTCACATTACTGTGGTTTCTGATGTGCACATCTCAAAGCTGTCTGAATGCATATCCAAGTGGAGCGCCTTCCAGTGCCTGTATCTCCATGCTGCCCCAGCACGGTGTTGGACATCAGAACACAGGCTCACCTTACACCCTCCTGGTCAATGGCTCATCCTACCGCTATGGGAATGGTAAAGTAATATTATCGATTTCATGTATCTTGTGAATTTCTGAATAGCTTACTGTGTCTAATACGTCACATTTCAAGGCACTTACATCATTTATACTGATTTGTGCACATGGCAGAGAAATGAGTATTACAGTATGATATCAACTTCATATTTCTACCTATTACTTCACCCTGAAAATAATCCATGGACTCTTAACATTGCACCTGAGTAATGGTTTTGTTTTTGTGTACTTTAAGTGTATGTTGAATCTTCAGAAAAATTCAGAGGGATCCTGCTGCAGGCTCGCAGTTCTAGCACATCTGCTATAGTTGGGAGCTGGATAAAACTCCCAGCATATATCAAGACTCTGAATGTAAACAAGCTCTTTGCAGAAAATTTTTCATGGTTTTAAATGTGTGTTGAAAGTAATGACTATCTTTTCAAACTATCAATTACTGATGTGAATTTGCTTGTGATATCACAGAATTTCAAAAAGAATGTGACATTACATAATTGTATGACTGCTGTAATCCCTTGTTTTGGATAGCTAGTGTGGTTCAGCATCGTCCAATGCGGTGACTCATAATTCCAGGAAAGAGAAGGATGGCAGGGAGTTGGTTTTCACCTGGCTGCCACCCAAAACAGGTGCTCCACAGGTGCTGGAGTTCTGGTAAGGAGCGAAGCTTTCGCTGTAATGATGAATTAATCACAGCCAGAAATCTAAGAGGGACTAAATGTAAATAAGTTCCATATTTAGGATCCATTCAATTGTAAAAACAGAAATGATGAATTCTTGTCGTTGCATCTTGCACTACTAATAAAGGGTATACACTCATTCGTTTTTTTCAATCAGGGCAACAGTGGTCAAGGATGAAGACACATTTTGGACAGAAATCAAGTCATCTGCGCTATGGCTAGGTGTGGTATAGTTATCAATATGCCATAACAGAAAGGAGTTATGATTATGATTATTGTTATTGTTAGCAGTAGAAGTGGTAGTAGTAGTAGTAGTAGTAGTAGTATGCATGTATGAAAATACAACTAAATTAGTCTTATGCTTTCAGATAAATCTGTGTCTGTGTCTAATGACTCAGAATCTGCAGCTGGATGGGGATTGCACCTGTCGGGATATGTGATTATCATCACAGTCTCAGTGTGTGTGTGGATCTCCTTGTGTATTTGATGTCGGAGCACTGTTGACACAAAGCCTCCTCAAAGGATTTCCAGCTGGGCAGGCCTTTTGATTATCTCTCATTCTTTCTCATTCATCTTTGTCATTTGTTTATCATGACAGCAATGTGGTGGAAGTATGGTGTTGAATGATATGTCCGGATACTGAAGTAAATGCTGCAAACTGTATTGTCTCTTTTGAGTATTATGTGGCTCAATGAAAAAGCTAACCTATTCATGGCCTTTCAATCATCTCAAATGTGTTTTTCCAAAATACTCAATTACACACAGCCCTAACATAGTTGAAGACTGAGACACGTGTTTGGCATCACTCAAGGTAACGCTCATGTTGCTATGCATTGCTCATGTAACTTCCATTCTATTATGTTTTACATTAATGTCTATGCATTGTGTTTATGCATTAATTCTTGCCACCCATTATGTGCAAGTAATACACTACAAGCCTAGTCCTATTTAGTATAATGATTTTATGAGACTGCTGACTCTTCTTTCTCCTTTCCATTCAGATTGTTGTTTGGGTTGAATGGCTATCATAACACAGATAAGAAATCTAGACGTACCCTACTGGTAGCGGACCAATCACATTGCTCTATCCTTGTAGAGTGTTGCCTAAACGTGGTACTTGCAGTAGCTTATCAGGCTACCTATAGCATGCAGAGGCAGTTTGAAAGACAACCGCCCCTTGGCAACTTAGATTATTTCAATGTGTGGCCCACAAACATAAGAAGTTTGGCCACCCCTGGTGTAGTACTACCTGGTCTATCAACACAGCTCTTATGAGATTATCGGCAATTCTTATCCTTTGACAGTAGAGCAAAATACAGAACACATGACTGCAGGGGGAGCTCAGACAAACAGAGCCCCAAAACTGTTATCTTGATTAAGTGGTAAAACCTCTAAATCTTAAAACATAAAACTCCAATGACTGCTTTTCCCTCATTGGACTTTCTATTGGTGGGTTATATATGGCTTTCTACCTGAGCCAGAGGCAAGTTTCAGAAAGTGATGCTGTATTGTTCTTGGCAATGTGTGAAAAGAGCAGAGCCAATGACTGAGGGTAACATGCGTCATGCAGATCTGAGAGATCCTGTCTCATTTTGCTGTGTCACGTCTGGATCTGGCCACTGCTGTTTGATTTTGCTGACTTTTGCTGACCTTATTTGATGATAAGGGCCAGAGTTCTCCTCCTGTGGAAGAGCAACCAACTGCTACTGCTGGAGGGTGGGACTAATTCATGTTTTTGGTTGCCACTGATGCCACGTAGTGGGCTAGCATGTGGCCAGAAAAATACCACACATTTCTCTCTCTCTCTCTCTCTCTCTCTCTCTCTCTCTCTCTCTCTCTCTCTCTCTCTCTCTCATTCCCTCTCTCCCTCTCTCTCTCTCTCTGTGTGTGTGTGTGTGTGTGTGTGTGTGTGTGTGTGTGTGTGTGTGAACATGCCCACTTTATACTTCCTGAACAGTTACAGGAACAGCCTCAATTTAGAAAAACCCATATATATATATACCCTAGTTTACTTAATACCCTACATTTACTCAATAATCTGTTTCATTGATGCATTCATGCAATGCTTTCATGCATTCATGCAATGCTTTCAGACAGAGTTACACAAAGAAAAGAAAAAAAATATTAATGTTATTGAAATCATCTAAATGTGGTTGTTTGGTGCAACCTGGTCGCAATAAAAGTGCACAACTGTAACAATGCCATGCTATACTGGTTGACCAAAGCTTTCAACACAGTTAGTTGGAAGAGAGATCCTTGCATGAGGAGGGAGTTTCTAAACTTACTCAAAAGATAGGCAGGGAAGGAAATCATGACTGACTCAGCCAACGGACAAATGTACTCGATGTCTTGATCAACAGAACAAACGCAGCTTGAGGTTAGCGGTAAGTTTCTGTTATTGACCATCTTAACAATTGTCTGTAGTGATTTCAGTGCTGACATTCTGCAACATAAAACTTAACATATGTGTGTGTGTACAGCGTGAGCAGTAGTCAGAGAATCGTGAGTACAATTTCCGTTGCCACTTTACAAACCAAGTACCTGTAGCACAAGAGGGTTATTAAGGTTAAGACAGTAGCAATGATATTTTCCTTATTTAATATTCTCTCAGTGAAATATTACCAGTCACATGTGCCCCTTTGCTCTCAGTTGTGAAATGTCTCATTTTTCATTTAACATTGCATGCTCGAGCATCTGATGTTTATTTTGATACAGTTGTTCATTTATTTGAATCGAGCTTACTGTGTCAAGGAATAACCAGGATTTTAGATCATAAATGACAACTGAGAATTTATCAAGGTTTCTTAACTTTGAAAAAGGAAGTGTCCTGCTGTGCTTGAGAAAAAAGTCTTCTTTGAGGGTGCTTTTAGAAAAGTGCTGAAAAGTGCTTTGTGCAAGTTGTCCAAAAGGATGCAGTTCACAAATGTTTATGTTTGGTTATTTAGATGCTTTTATCCAAAGTGACATACAGTACAATAAAAACAACAACAAAAAAACATTATAAACAAAACTACTTGGACACAAATGAAAATATAATGCGAATATTTTTATTAAAAACAGAAGCATAGAAAGGCACAATGTTAAAGACAGCAAAAACAAAACTTTTAAAACATTTATACAGTATCTATTAGACTAGTTATAGTCTTATTAGTGTGCAAGTCATTAAAAATACATTTAGTAACATTTTATTCTACTCCACTGCACAATAAATGACTAGTACATCATAATTGAAATTAATTAATTAAATAAGAATATAATAAGCAGTAATTAGTCTAATTCAGTCAGTCAGCTATATCCATATCACGTAATACAGACTCTAGGTATGGCGAAAATGTCTGTGGGCAATTCCATGGAAAATTACCTTTTTGTCACGCCATGACATCAATGAAAAACGATGGTATGATGTAAATGATAACATTAAATTTGTGCATTTGCTAGTTTTGGCTGTAGAACTTCCATGAAAAAAAATGACTAAAGATTATATGTAATCTTTCACATCATACCAAGCCTTGTTTTCTGGCATTATGAACGTGACAAAAAGTACATTTTCTATGGATTTGCCCCAATATAAAAATACAGTTGATGATGGTAGTATTGAACTGTCAGAGTGTTGGCACGAGGCACTTTATCACGCTTTAACTTTTTGATGCACCCCCCCACCCCCCGGTAGGGTCAGTAGGGTGTTTGAAATAAGCCCATTATTCATTTGTGCTGTGCCACCTAGTGAGAAATAAACATCAACATAAGAGCAGACATCTGGCATTTATGTTTTTTTTTCAGTAATTTTTCTTAGACAATTACTGGGATATTGACACATCAGGCCAATGAAACTTGGTTGGCATGTAGACAGACTAGGCAGTTTTGACCGCTGTCAGATGGAAAAAGAATGACAGAATAGTGATATAGTGAATAGTGAATAGCAATAGGCAGCTAACACTAACTAAATGGGGCACAGAAACTCACTTTCAGTTTCATTTTCTTGTGCCCCATTCAGTTAGTATTAGCTGCCTGCTTGCTATTCGATCTGTTGTATAACAGATGTATAACAGATTCTTTTTCCTACAAACAGTACTCATAGTGTGAGCTGCGTAAAATTTGGCATGTAGCATCACTCCGATAATATGCAAGTTTATGCCAAATTTGAATGAAATTTGCATGTCAAACACTATCCTGGGAATCCAGACACACCGCAAATTTGAATTTGAGGCCTTTTTTGATATGTGTCTATCCCTACACCTTTCTACAGTAGATGTAGATCAGGTTTAGCCAGGCTAGCACCACTTAGTGCTTCCGCTCAATATCACATTTCGCTACCCCACAGTCAGGGATCTATCCATTCGATTAAGTTTCCTCCAAAATAATTCACTGGGAAATCAGCAATCAGAGGGCCCTGGCATTCCCAATATTTTTAAAGTTCACAGAAAGTATCTGCCCATGAGGAAGGAGAGGTATGCCAATTGAGGGATTCCAGACGCTTTACAGAAAGTAAAACGATGGGAAAGCATTGGGTGCACCAAGCTAGGTCAGGTTACCAGGACTGCTTTTTAAGAAATGTTACTCCCTTCTGTGTAACTGTCAAGAACCACTTGGCTGTACACCACAATCTACAGGCCAATAGATGAAAAGTGCCCCCCCCCCCCCCCCCCATGAACACACGTAGAAATAGAATAAGATTTCCACCTACACACATACTTGTGTGCATATACACACACACATACACACAAATGGTGATAATTCATCAGGATCATTTTATCAGAAGAAGCACTGGCAATATTTACATGAAAATCCCTTGATATTAATATTATTGCGCTTGACTTCAAATAGACAAATGTGGAAGGCCAATAAGAGTTTTGCTAATGTGCTGACATGGACACATAAATGAATGAGATACAACCACATTAAGAGTAAATTGAGGATACATATGGTGGCTTTTTGTATAAATTTGACATCTGGTAATACAGCCTATGTTGATTAAAAAACAGACTGAAAAAACAAACTGCCAATCCGGAAAGGATGTACTCTCTGTATGTGGCACAAGATTCATATCTGTGATGGTTATGAAATAATTTTATCTCTGAAATCAAGTAAGACATTATTGCAGTAATAAAACTATGTTAGCTGTATGCAGTGGTTACTGTCAGTATTTGAGCTTTTCTTTTTTTAAGTTTTGTGGTATTGCAGCCCTACAGATTTATTTATTACATGGTTCATGATAGTGGCACGTTTGTAAATTTAAACTATATTTATAGATTTAAACCTCACTTTTTTATTATTATTTATTTGGAATGATATGAAAGTGACAGTGTGTTTCTCTGTCTTTCTCTGTGGAACATTTATGCCAACTAACTGAAGATGTGCGTCATGTTTCTTTCTCACTTTTCTCACTTTCATGCGCTAAACCCCTGCAGTCACAGCCACAGAAAACAAAAGCTGCACCAGAGGGGCTGGAGTTGTCTAGTTCTTTTTCTGTTACCTGATCAACACAGATTTACTGTAACTAGGCCAAAGTAAAGGCCAAAATACAGATACAAATGTATTCTTATTCATATTTAGATTTATTACATCAAGCAATGTTAATCTAGCAGTAGCAGGTGTCTCTTTGTCTTAGTGTTAGCTCATTTAGTACCTGCCAAGGCAACACTGGTAACACCTCTCCAGTCACATGTGTTTTGAGTGAGCTGTGAAATGCAGTTTCTATGGCGTCTTTGACGTGCACAAACTTTCCCTCATAACAGTCATGAAATGTGGTGGGTGAGTCCGTTCTTTAGTAGTTCATGAATACTGTTGCCACAGCAACACCTTCCTGTGACTGCTTTCAAGTCACATGTAGGTTGAGCCCCAGTGTAAGAGTGTGATCTTTCCCTTTTCACACTTCTGCTTGCAATACTTGTATCCATAGTTTAGCGAGAAATGGATCGTTTCAAAGCACAACATCAGACAGAATCATACATCAAAATTCTACTAACACATGGCAAAACATGTTGGTCCAACATAACAGCACTGTATTTTTGCCAGCAACCTGACTAATTTGTAAATTTCATGAGTCTTTCATTCCTTGTTTCGCTTCAGTACAGTGTAATACTTTTGATCTAAGGTTCTGTCCCTTTTTGTCATTAGAGTACACAGATGTGTAAGTTCTGACTTACTTTCCACGTCAGTAGCAAGGGGTGTGGCAGGCATATGCAGTGTCTCTCCTATTCAATGCTGGGTAGCATACTGAGGCTGCCATCAAATGTGCTAGCTTTGTGTCTTCTGTGTGGAGAGTTCCTATGAAAAATATGTGTTAATGTAATGGAAGAGGAGTACTTGAAGAGGAAGGGTTGTTTTTAAGTGGAAAGGTTGTTTTTTTTTCACCATGATAATTATATGGTAAGGATTCTGAATTTTCTTCTCTCTTCAAAGACTCATTGCCAAGCATATATATTTTTAAAGAAATGCACTGTTGAAAGTTATTAAATACTTGACATACTAAGTAACACTAGTGTCATGGAATTACAAAATATATGTGTAGTACGAATTTATTACACAAATATGTAGTCAACCAAGAAAAGTAAACAACATAATATACTGTATGGTGTGTTGCTATATTCTCCTTTGACTATGACTCTTATTGCTCAATAACAATTAAGTTATTAAGTAATTTTGTCAAGATATGGAGAAAAAACTAAATGTTCAGAAAAACGTGGTTTCCACTGGCTTCCCATGCTGTTTTGCCACAGCTCAAATGAAGCTGTGTGCTGTGAAATGACACGTGAATTTCCCTTAAGAGGAACAAAACTGCACACTGTTGAGTCCTGTCATAGCAGGGCTTACATTTTGATTGGTTCAGTGGCTGTGGCGTGGAGTATTTTCAAGTGAATTCCCCCAAAATAACAGAGCCACAGAGCACATGGAAACCACAACTGTTTCAGAAATGTCTGACAAAAGCTCAACGTGCGCCATCGAGCATGGAAGTCCCCTTTAACTCCCAACTGCAATCTGCACAGATTTTTTTTTTCTGAAGACAAGAAAACAAACAACGAAAAGCAGAGTTTACTGTAAATATTACACAAAGTCTAATTCAATAACAATAATTTTAAAAATCACGTCTAGTACTAAGCTATGTCTCACTGTAAGCAAACTTTACTAATTTGGATCATTTCAAAATACTAATAAGCACTACTAATAAGTGCTACCATTGAAAGGTCATTACAAATGCTGGAAACCACACAATGCAGACAAGGCAAGAAATAACCACTTTCTTTATTAGAAATTGGGTGATGCACTTTTGTACAGGCTCATTTTTCTTACAGGCCCCTTTCAAATGGTCTGTCTATCAAATCATCTTTTATTATCCACCTTTAGCTCAATGGAAAACCTCATTGGGTCAAAGAAACATATAAGGAAGGATTCATAACTAAGAGAATCTGAAACCACTTACACTTATAGAAAGTGCTGATTTAGGTGTTAGAATTTCAGTTCATTTCCTAAGCAAAAAAAAAAGAATCTGATAGCAACAGTGGTGCAGTGACAGGCTTTACAGCTCTGAGGAAGAGGCATTAAAGGGATTTGCCACCATTTTTGCCAACTCAGTCATTTTCCACCTCCCCTGGAGTTAATCAATTGAGTTTTACTTTTCTCCAGTTCATCCAGCTGTTGTCTCAGTCTGACAGTTTTTTAAGCTTGAGGGTGAAGCTAGTGAATGGTATAGCTTCTGGGATGCTAACGGCAACCAAAGGATTCAATGATATATGCTAACCTGACCATAAAAACACTACTGTCAGACTGAAACAACGGCTGGATGACCTGAAGAAAAGTAAAACACAATTTAACTCTAGGGGAGGTGGAAAATGAGTAAACAGTTTGAAACGGTGGCATATCCCTTTAAGATATCTACGTTTCTCACAGCTTCAACTGAAAGGCAGTGGTTATGTGGATCCTGTGTTCAGTCACAGTGATTCAAACTGAAACATGATGTGAAGTATTTCTGCTCTGTTCACACACACCATGTGACCATTTTGTCTTCTGTTGTGTTTCTGTTGCCTTTTTTTCTGAATCAGAATTCATCTGCAGTTTCTACTATTCCTCGACATCTGGTGCCAGTAGAGCTTATCAAAATGAATATCTCGGTAGCCCATGATGTGGACAACGCTACTCTACAGGATCTATGCAATCAACTCACAACTGTGGCACTTCCATTGATATACATGTTTGTGATTGTGGTTAGCACCCCATGTAATCTCCTCAGCTTCATCTTGCTTTGCACCTACACCAAGAGGAAGACGTCCACCATCATCTTTGCTATCAACCTCTCGCTGGTCGACCTCTTGTACAGTGTTTCTTTGCCACTCCAGGTACTGAGGCCTTAGTTTGTATTCATAACTCGAAGGGATTATCTGGAGCCAAGCTGTTGTTTGAGGTATCCAGCTACTGTTGGTAGGAATAAAAATTAGACAATTTGGTATAACATAGACTGAATTTGTGAACTGATGGCTAACGCTAACTGAACAGGGTACAAGAAAACAAAACTGAAATGAGGTTTCTTTGCCCTTATCAGTTAGCATTGGCTGGCATTTCACAAATCCAGGCTATGTTGAACCAAATTGTCTCTTTTTTATGCTTCTACTTACAGCACTCAACAACCTTGAACAGGGATATGGGTTGATTGACTTCAGACTATCCCTTCAAGTCAAATTACATCTTAGATCAAGATGAATAAAAATGAAGCCGACTTTATTTCTTTGTATTTCTATCAATAATGCAGCTTTGAGGTGTGTTTTTTAAAAACATTTGAATGACCCTTTCATTAGTTACAGAAAAGAATGTCTGTTTTTCCTTTACCAGGTGATCTATCATTTTTCGGGCAACAATTGGCACTTTGGCGCGGTGGCATGTGGCTTCACCACGGTGACATTTCACTGCAGTATGCAGTGCTCCGTGCTCATAACCTGTGCCATTGCCATAGAGCGCTACCTGGGCGTGGTGCACCCTATGAAGGCCAAACACTGGTGCAAGCCATGGCGTGCTGGCCTGGTGTGCCTGTTGATGTGGGGTGTGGTACTGGCTGTGCAGACACCGCTGATGCGGCACGACCTGACGCTGTACGTGGAACAACTCAATGTGACCACCTGCTTCGATGTGATCCCACGGGGGGCCTTTAGCACTCGGGCCCTTACCTATACATATTTTGGCACCATCTTTCTGCTTTCCTATGCTATGCCGCTGGTTGTGCTCCTAGCGTGTTATGTGGCTGTGACGCGGGCGCTCCGCCGCTTGCCACAGACGGACGGCGAAGACTACTCGCGCCGCTATGCGATGATTGTGTGCGCCATAGCAGCAGTAAGCTTCATCTTGTTTTACCTGCCCAACGTACTTCTCCAGATAACACACTTAGTCTTTCGGTCACAAAATCGCAGCCTCTACCCATACTACAAGTTCACCCACGGCATCAACAGCCTCAACTGCTGCGTGGACCCCTTTGTCTATTACCTGGCCTCACGCGAGTTCCGCAACACCTTCCGGAAGACTCTGCGCATGTTCCGGTGCTGTGGCCAATGTGACTCAGAAGAGTTGTCCACACCGTCAGAGATGGCCAGCTTAGGCAAGGCAACAGGGTGAACAGCAAGTTTTGAGTCCTCTTGCTCAACACCCTCTGGGCGAAAACACTCAGTCAAACAACAATATCAATGACAAAAAAAGTTTCTTCTATATATAAATACAAACTAACTAGTGTTTCCTTGTAGTTCACCAGTTGATCTGTTTTTTTTTTTTTAAATGTGATTTCTGAAAAGAGCTGAGAAAGAGAACTCAGGAAATTGTATCTATGAATAGTGTTAAATATGATGAGATGTCTCTGGGATGAAGATGAAGTTGAAATGTTCATTATGAAGGAACCACAAGGATCTAGACTTATTTGAAGAGTGAACACCTGTATAGCACCCGGGAAAATCACTCCTTACAACAACCTTGTCTTTGCCTTTGAGTATCACCATTATGTTCACTATGTGGCAGGGACTATTGGAGAATGAATGTAATGTGTTTATGCTTCTTGTAACTGTACATTGGCTTTGCAGTGCCAGTTTACTGCACAGATGTCATGCCAGTATAAGTGATGTGTTAATCAATGTTGGTTCCAGTTGAATCTACGTGGCCATAGGGGAGGGCCTTAAACACTTCCCCACAAGTAGTGAAACAGTCATAATGCTGGATAGTAACATTGTTCCCATGTGACTATAAATGGTTAAACCAGGAGGAAGAACTTCAACAGTATCTAAGCTAACCTACCGCTGAGGCTCTGGTTGTTAAGAATTGTTCTTTTAACTGCTCTTGTTTTGAATATGCCGATTCATAGTGTGGAGTATCCGTTAGATTCTGTTTGTGTGTGTATGGGGGGTGGTTGAAGTTGTGATGGGGAAGAGTGCTGAACACTTCCTCCCAGGCAGCAGCATAGTTGGAGGTGTGTGCAAGTGTTCAAGTGATAAGATCAATTGTGGCATTCATGTTTCAAAGGTAAAAACAAAAAACTACTTTCTCAGTCATTTATAACACATTTGAGTCTTTACATTTGATTGTTAATGTAGCTGTGTAAAAGTTGCCATGTCGGACATGCATTTGTCATGCTGAATACATTTTTCACATAATACATGCTCTGATGCCGAATGATTATGCTTGAGAGATTTATTATTTACTTTACAAATCCTGTCTTTCTGAGTATACATTACATATTCATACCTAAACTTAGAAGTGCTCTACATGCACTGCAACTGATGTGTTTTTAAACTAAAACAGCATGTGAAGTGTGTGAACTTGCTGCTAGTGGTGGATGAAGTACTGCAACTCAGTACTTAAGTAAAAGTACAAATAACCAGCAAAATATATACTCAAGCTAAAATAGAATTACAACATCAACAATCCTACTTAAGTAAAAGTAATTTACTTTAAAGTACTTGCTTTTGAATGTACTTAAAGTATTAAAAGTAAAAGTACTGGTGCAATATGTTGTCTCTTAATGGTCTATATTTCAATACAAAAAAATAGGCCTATAGAATTAGCTTCCATATTAAATTGCATAAAACTTTTTTCCACAGAAATGCTGATAACCAAAACTGATTCCTGAAGGAAAAAGCCAAAATGTCCACTAAGTTGCACTACGTTGCACTTCATAGCAATGTAGGCAGACAGTTGGCTATAGCTCCTTCCCTCATAGAGCAACCATTCATGTTCATAATAACATATATTTATTTTATTTTTCAGTATGGATTGAGCTCAGTCTCATAGGACAGAAGAAGAGATATATTGGCTGGCATGATTGTGAAACAAAATCCTCCATCCTTTCCAAAGACAAAAATAAAAAAAAAAACATCCCGCTGACTTTATACATCTGATGAGTAAAATCTCCCAGTTTTGGTCATAGCTATAAATCTCACATTGAGTCAGCCATAAGATTATTATAATAAGATAATAAGATTATTTTATATATATCGCGAATTTATCACTTCTTCGGACATTAAACGAACCACTCTGGGAGGCAAGTTTGTGACAGTTACAAGCCTACGAGAATGCTCCCCAGGAACACATATCAAGTGAGTGATGCTGGACATTAAATCTAGCCCCTGGACGAAATCTGTTCGATCAGGACAAATGTCAGGTGTGGCTAAACGTTTTAAAGACTTGAACCCCAAAATTATCTCGGTGCATTGCACAAATCACAGCTTGAACTTAATAATACAGGAGGCTGGGTTATCGTGCAAGATGCTGCGTGCTGCCTTTAGTGTAGTTCACGACCTACATGAAATAATCAATAACTCACCAAAATGACTTCTTTGCCAAATTTGTCAGCATCGCAGCTGCCTATCGAAATGTGTCTTCCACTGGCCTGAAACCTCTCTTCCCCATTTGGTGGACAGCCAGAACAAATGCAATAAAGGCCTGCTTGATAATTATGATGCTGTCTATGACACTCTACATGAGATCATCAAAGGTGTCTCTTAAGCAGTTTTCTTCCGTGGAAGAAGTAGCACGAGTCCTCTAAAAGACAACTCTGTGGAGACCATCCAATCATCCGTGCAGATGCTCCAGATGCACTATGCCCTATCTTTGAAGAGGCCTAAAGAGCCACCGGCGACCTGGTCCAGGCACTTGTTTTACCTCCAAGGCGCAGCACTTTGTGCCGTTACGATGGCAGGTGTCGGGAATTTTGTAGAAACAAGTAATATATGTATGTGTGTATACAGAAATAGGATAGAGCATGCAGCAGAGTGTTGTGCTATAAAAAGAAAGCGTAAATGCCAGCAAGAGAGCAGTATGCAGTGCCTATGTTAAACGCAACAGCTGAGTGCAATTTCTTCAGCCTCCGTCGGTTGAAAATGATGCTGCTCTCAACCATGACCGGAAGCCGCCTAAAATCACTTCTTCCTCCACATTCACAAACATTTCACATCTAGGAGGATGAAAGAGTGACTTTCAGTGAGTTCTTTCACATGGTCAGTTTTTAGGCAGTAGCCTGACCAAGTCTATATGGTTCTGGTTCAATAACGTAGATTATAATTCTCGAAGCATCAAAAAACGGAAATTAATGATTCTTTAGGGAGTCTATTTTCATTTTTTGTCTTTCCATTCAAATTAATTAACAAAACGATGTGTTTAGTGAATCCATTCACTTTATATAGCAACCTTTTATTCCATGGAGTAAAAAAAGAGGTTTGCTGTTGGGACATTGATACTGATAAAGCGGCAGAGAAAATAATAGATAATTTAGTGCTACTTCAATGCAGAATGGTACCAAAATAGAGAGCAGTTTTCTTTGCAAAATGACAAAATTGGCATTTTGTGAGATATGCAAGTTTGCATCTATAAACAAGCAGGTCACCTCAAAGTATAGAGATGACAGCTTTGTGACGTCTGGCACCAACAATTGAAAAAAGTGCCCAGGTCTGTTGGATAATCACGAAAAGTCGCAAGCTACCGTATAATCACTTTGCAGCACTAAATACTGTATGTATT
This sequence comes from Tenualosa ilisha, assembly GCA_015244755.2. Taxonomy (NCBI): domain Eukaryota; kingdom Metazoa; phylum Chordata; class Actinopteri; order Clupeiformes; family Clupeidae; genus Tenualosa; species Tenualosa ilisha. Next base: position 8,510,574 of record PYXC01000495.1, on the reverse strand, counting down.
GTAGAAACATAGTTACCTTGAATCCGTGGCCCACACAGCATTGCTCATTTGTCATCTCTCATTTTTTATTACAGGAGGTAAAAAAAAGCAGTAGGCTTGTAGCCTACACAGAGCAAATCACAAAAATGTGTTTTTCTCTGAGACCAGATGGTCAGTACCCAAACTCTGAGGTAGAAATCCAAAGCCCGCGAAACTGACCATTTACCTGAACTTTAACGCATTTAGGATGCTCTAAAATGATAGCCTACTGATGGCGCATGCACACAGCACATGAAGGCTGCATGATTTGTAGACTTACAAATTATACAGTCTGATAATTCCAATAAAACAGATCTGAATTCACAGAACATACACAAATTGTCTTTTGCGATAAGATGGCCTAATGTAAAGATAACAACTTAATAAGAAAACATAAGAGAGTGGGACAATTTAGTTTATAGCCTGTTGTGGAAATTAAACTTGTGACCATCTTTTTCATTTATGCAAGTTGAAATTCCCTACACTTAAAAGGGAAAATTTAAAATATAGCCTTAGTGCAGACCTTAATACACCTTCAATGACAGGTCAATGCACTTACTGCAAAAAGTTGGGGAAAGTAATTGGGAATTATTTCACATTTTTCTCTATGTTCTCCATTTATCTGAAAGCTTGTAAAGCATTTGGATTTGTGTCAGGGAGAAGTAGGTGGATTTGTTACATGTGCGCCCTTCCCTGTCAGTTTTTCTTGCACTTTTATATTGTGTTTAATACGTTATGTATGCTGTCACTTTTGTGCAGTAGATAGACCACTCTGTCAGATGAGGTATCATTAAAGCAGTAGTTCAGAGTAGTTCCGAGCACGACCCTGTTGGACGTGTTTGTCGACTGCTGTCAGTAGGAAGGAGAACAAGCGAATTTTGTATAACATGTATAACATATAACAGCGAATGTGCAGTTCAGCTAACTGAATGGCATCATAAGATCATTTTCACTTCCGTTACCCATGGTAGGCCTCCATTCAGTTAGCAGTAGCTGCCAGTTAGCTATTTGGTAAATGTTGTTCCAAATTCTCATTCTCCTTCCTAATGACAGCACTGAGCAAGCTTGTGCAACAGGGCTATGGTTGAAATTACTCCGAACTATGATTTGTGCCTGACATCAGATGTCATGGACAGAATGGCTATGTCAGTCATTATAAGCTTCATGAATACTTTTGTTGTATTTGTTATGGGTACTTATTGAACAGATATTTGTATATTTCTCTACATTTTGTGCATTTTCTGAACATTTGACAAATCTTTACAAGTCCTGGCCAAGTAAGTCCTTCCTTCATCCATGCTAGCTCAGGTAAATGCACTGAGTACAGCACTGATAAATGGCCTTCTCTGCTGTGGTCTGTCGCACAGACTTTATCATAACACTAAAATGGTTAACAGTAATGGAGTACATGTTAAAAAGAATCTCTGGCTAGTAAAGCATGTTGGCCTTATAAGACTGACACTGGTGTAGTGCCTATCTGAAGTTATAGTATTCATACTGCTAAAGAAAAGAAAAAAAAAACAGAATCTTAAAACTTTGTGTGAAATGTAAACAACCTTGTAATGAAATATGGATCACCATTCATGATTGTCAATGTGTTCTTTTGTGTTGTAAGTTCATGCCAACCAAAAAGGGGGCGTTGGCAGCAGTTACATGTTTTTTTTTTTTGTTTTGGGGAATAAAAGGAAGAAAAAGGAAAAAGAAGCGGGAGGGTTGTTTTTTTTAGAAGACGATAAAAAAGGGGGTCGAGTTAAAAAAAAGAGAGAGAGAGTTTTATTAATGATACAGGCCAGTTGGCTGCTTGTTAAGTAGTTTTTCTTTATCCACCTGTTATTGTGGGAGAGTCTGTTAGTAAAACTCTTCTGACTAGTTTCACCAGCACCTTTGTGTTAGCTGGGTTTGAGCACTGTCGGCGGGAGACGTGACTGCCATCATTCGCTTCGAGGCCTGGAGGACAGCCGCTCAGCAGAGACCGACAAGTGGACTTCGGATTCCCACAGCGCTGACTTCCTGCAAGCCCTGGTAGTCGTGAGTGAAATCTTCTCCACGGCTATTGCCGCTCTGACTCAACGAGGTGACTATGGTATTATGAGCTCCAACGAATGCGCGCCAACGTATTGAATGTGCACCAACTTTAGTATACTGGCCAGTAGGACTGAATACGTTTGCTTACCCTGATTTTTCCAAATCGCGCGAACTGCTTGGGTCTGCGGTGAAAGACTTTGGGGGTGGTAATAATTTGTGTGCTCACGGTGAACGGAAGTACTTGTTAATAAATGCATTCTTGTTCTTTCTATTGCAAATTTAAAACTGTCCGAGTGTATTGATCAATCAACAGTGCTAGTGTAGGTAATAGTGAATACCATATTTGGTTTAAAATGATAAAAGTTCCTATGGTGGTGTTGTGTAACTAGGTATAATATTGATGTGCCTCCCATCATTGTTTATTTCTACACCCTAGACCTAGAATGAGCCAGATCAGGAGTGGGAGGGCTACACAGGTATCAGCTATATCTAACAGCACTGAAAAACACTTAAAATGTTTTTTTTTTTAGTTAAACTTTTAGAAAATCCCTTCGTGCATTTACTTCTTTTCTACTCACTTCTTTCTGGGTAAAAAGTGACATCACTAGGTTGATATTGATGGTGTCTATGTACAGCGACAGGTTAATTGGTGCACCTTGATTGGACCTTAATTAGATGCAACCAGATGATGTCACTTTTTACAACAATGGCAGCTTACGAGTGAAAGGATTTTCTAAACTTTTAAGAAAACAAGAAACATTTTGAGTGTTTTAAATCATGTTTATGTAGCTGACACCAAGGTCAATCTTTGAAGGCCAACCTGTCTTACTAGCCAGGAATCCTCTAAAATCTCTATGTCTTATGCATGTGTATTTATATGGGTTATGTGTGCAAGAATATGAACACTGGTGCATTGAAAATAAGGTGCAAAAGGAAAAGAATTCAAAAGCAACAAATGGTAATTGGTAAAGTGAGTAAACAGTTAGCTTAGCCATTTCCTGTCAAACACTATAAACAGTATAATGTTGTTCCTTTACCTTGAACAGCTTCAGATTTTTTTGAGGATGTATGTACAGAATGACATTGTTGCAGATGTATGTATTAAGTGGTATTGTTCAATACAACCCTTATTTACAGAGTGCATATTGATGCATGTGGTGCATTACAGTATTAATGTACAAATGTACCTGACGACCAAGACCACTAACGACAACAAACCAGTATATGTGAGAAAAGAGATTAGTGTGGCTTTTAACGCAAAATGTAAATGAAACCAAATCTGTGAATAGCAAATGTCACTTTGGGACAGTAAACCTCACTCAGCTTTGGCTGACAGAGGGAAAAAAAGGTCTAGCCATCTGTGGCTTAGAAAGACTGGTGAGGCCCAAAACAATGTCAACAAATGTATAAATGTGCAAACTACTGAAGTCCTCTGAACAGTCAAGTCAAGATGATCTAAGTAAATATTTAAAGAATCTAAAAACAGAAGTCTACACTGTGAATTATTATCAGAGGTTAAAGAGGAACTGAAACAGAAAAAAAAACCAAATCAATATGTAATCATGTTATTTGTCAAAAATGACGTTAAAAAATGATAAATACATGAAAATATGTCATATTATGTCTAATAATGACTATTAATGTCTGTATCAGAGCTGCAGCAACACTCCATTATATCACTGGCATGGTACAATAACATTTACGCCTAATTCTACATACATTAAGCTGGGTTATTGCACATACTAAAAATGAGCAATATCGAGTGTGTGAACAGTGAAGTGAAGTGAAGATATAGTCTTCTAAGTCTTCTCTCTCAAAAAGATCTTCTTAATAAACAAAATCATGAAGCCTATTTTTTTTCTTGAGATTTGCTGCCCTTGGCTTGCTTGGTTGCAATTCGTGTGCCTTGGTTGCAATTTGTGCACCAAAACTCTGACCGTAATCCGCTCTCTGCACCTGCTGGCTAGTCCCATTATGACCTACCGGCAACATCGCTGCCTGTATGACTAGCACTCTCCCTGCGGTGCAAGCCCAGTGTCAGCCAGTCAGTTTGCCTTGTAGGCCTAAAGTTCTCTGAGAGCACTGAATATGCCTCTCTGGCCTGTTTTGTTAGGTCATCAGTTCATTTTTTAATATATGAAGGTTATTTTGGATAACAGCATTTGCTACTAAATTTATATGCTAACGCAAACACAACCTATTTCATCCAGCAACGCTGATAGCATAATGCTGTTAGCTATGAGGGCTAGCAAGATAAAATAGACATATGTCGCCTTAATCTTGGTTAATAATTTGTTATTTCAGTTACAGTTTCACCTACTGAATTTTGGTTCTCGGAAATGCCTTTCTGGTCTAAGTTAGTTGTATGTGATGTATGTAGTCTTACTGTCAGGTAATGCCAGAGACCCAGGAAGCTAGCTGTCAAATTTATACTCAAACTCATTGAACCATGCCAGTGACATTATGGAACGTTAGAATCAAATATCTTTGTGCCCACGTAACAAAACAAGCTAAATGCAGCTGCTTAAACAGTTTTAAATATCTTTTATTAATAAAGACTAGCCTGGTAATAGAACCAGACCCTCATTCTACACTTTCATTTCAAACAAAGGGTCTGGACATTCAGTAGTGAGATTCGATTGCTTGCTTGAGGTGTTTTAGCCAGGCTAAATCAAGACAGATAGCACATCTGTCATGTCACATTTACTTTTAATTCCCTTTCAGTTCCTCTTTAAGTTGCAATGCAGCACAAGCTCAAGCTTGTGTTGCTAAATGCCTTTGTGTTGGTAAATGCTTCATTTTCTATAGATTTGTTATTATTCTTGTTGCCACACTACTGATATGAAACCACAGTTGCAATCCAAACATATTTTTAAAGTCCTTTGAGTTTCCCTCTTCCTGTTCTACCAACTTATGAAAGAAGTAATACAGTGTCCAACAAATATTTTTGTTCTAATTTCTGTAATGTGGTGTGCACAGTGCAATGCATTCATACTGACCCATGAACTCATGCTAGTATAATAAACAAGCAATGGATAATGGCCTTTGAGGTATGCTGTTATATGGAATTAATAAACAAGGCAGAGGCAAAGAACTTCATGATGCAAATGTGGATTGAAGTTCCCTCACGGTTACAACTCATGCGTGTAAGGAATAGGCGTGCATTTAAAACACATACAAAAGCGTGCAGCTCAGTTTTAAAGAAACCTATTCAGTTGCTGTACTGTACTGTTTTTTCTTAGCCTACTAACAACATTGGTTATCGGTAGTAACAGCTGATTCCATTTCTCCGGGTGAGAATAGCAGTATATTTTGCTAAATTACCAACACCATGCTACATCTAGGCAAGCACCAGTGAGTCAATGCAAAGGAAAGGAAGTTCCCAAACTTAAATTCCACAAAGACACATCATTAATGTAAAGTTGAGCTAAAGATGACATATTCTCAGAAGTCATGGTCCTGTCATGGTCATACAGATGTTACTCATTAAATTACTCAGCTGATTTCGGCATCATTGCACTGCATGCACGTCAATAAACTGTTACAGTACTATTATTGGTTAAGGTGGGATTTGGCAGGTGGGGGTACTCTCAAATTTTGTGTCAGCGCAACAAAAAAAATTGACTCACCCTGTGCAGATACGATAGTGTCACTGAAGCTAATGTTGTTAGTCATTCCAAGTATCACACTACTTATTTGCTTGACATTTAATGCTTGTATTTTCTACACTGATATGGCAATTATATTATATATATTACTGGGTTCCTTCTCTATACTGCCACACCACTGCAGCACACGATGTTGCGCTTTTGCACTCAGAGCACCCTCAAACTTCCTGTTTGAGAATATTTTTCATGTTCATGTGAGGTACTCCAGCAATATGGCAAATTTTGTTCTATGTTAGTGCTACTGGTTGGTTGGTCTGTGCTGCTAGGATGGGAAGCGCAGGGCTGCTGATGCTGGGCTGTGCTGGGTTTGGCAGTGGTGCTGGTGCTGATGCTGTTGATTTATTCATTTATCTGAGGTGCTGGTACACAGTACCGCTGTGTTCCGGCCCACTTTAACCCCTGGTTGGGGGACCCCTAATGAAATTCTGCTTGGAGCCCCATAAAGGCTTGGGCCAGCCCTGCTACAAACACTACATTCTGTGGTGTCACTAACTGCAATCCACATCCTGCCTTGTGCTTTCCAAGTATAAAATTACAGTTGATGTAGTTTCAAGACAAGTTCCACGTTCCATTATCAATGTCACACTTCCATAAGAATATTTTTTTTGCACTTGTGTCACACTTCATTATCATTGGTTTCTGTTTTACCTCAGCCTGAACTCTTAGAAATTAGATTCTGTGGGCCCAGAGAAAAGCACATAAAACACATAAGTAAGCACATAAAAAAAAATACAATAAAAAACAATAAAATAGTTGAGTTCCCTTTTCTCAATGTCTGATAGGGATTTTGTCCATTTGTCACATTTGGACTATGTGATATTATTTATTTAAAGCAGGAATTGTTTTCTGCTAGTGTGCTGGTGCCACCAACTGACAATGAAGCTACCTAGATTTGTATTTGTATTTTGTATTTGTAAGTCTGTCAGATTCGCAGATACGAGACTGGAGAATCAAGTGCGCTTTCACGAACCACACGTTTTATTGAGTTTTTGGAGGAAAGGGAAGTGGGGGAAAGAGAGGCAGCTGAGTCCAGGTAGGTTGGTTGGAGCCGCGAAGCGTGGTAAGCCTTCCCAGTGGATGTAGGCAAGCGGCTGAGAGGAGCGATGGCTACAGAGTCAGGGAATCCGCAGAGCACAGCTTGAGGCAGGGAGCACGGCGGCACAGACAGAGGCTCCTGGACAGGCTGAAGTGCAAGACAGGCAGAACAAGAGTAGAGACGTAGACAAACAAACTGGGTTACTGGAGCAGAGAAGCAGGTGTACGTCACAGAGAGTCAGCCAGGAAATGCCAACTAACATGGGTAGCAGACAATCTGACACAGAGCACAAGAGACCTAGGGTTTAAATACACAGACAGATCAGCAGGTAACAACACGCAGGTGGTACAGACAATGAGGAGAGAGTGAGAACAGGTGAGCTGGGTAATGGATTGAGTGTAAGTGGGCGTGGCCACTGATTAGTGCACGCAGTGAGAGTTACAAGTTACAAACCAGCAGGGCAGACACAGACTCATGACAAAGTCAGTTTTTGGCAAAAATGTAGTTTTTGCCCAAATCGTCTAAAAAAGTATTTTAGTTCATTTTTTGTAATTCTTGAAAAACCTTATGTGACTTAAGTGACTTATGTAATTATTTTTGCAGGGTGACGATTTGTGTGTCTGTATTGATTTGATAAAGCGTCTTCCAAAAAACTTTCTTTGAACAAATACAAGTGACAGAAAAGAAAGAGAAACAATTGTGGTTTAGTAAAGTAAGATGTGTAAAGTGGTTTTGTGTATATTATACAGTACATTAAAGGAAACCTGTCTGAGATTTTTTATGGAGCCCCAAATACAGCATACAAATACAGTTTGTTAAATTCCTAACAGAAGATGTGGATTTGTTTACAAATTATCATTTTTGAAGAGTTATGTTGACTGACCAGGTAATAAACATGATTCATAATTGAGTGACTTTTGGTTTCGTCCTTCTGTGGCTTTGGCATCCTTCAATGTGGTTAAATTGAAAATAGACCATAGGGCAAGCCAAAAGAACCTTTTCACTCTGTAGTGATAGCCTCATAAACCAAACTCTTTAATGTTTGCTGATTGGTCCTACAATTTTTTTGACTCAAAAAAACCTAAACCTTTGGCCAGGTACCTGACATGTGCTGTAGTGAAATATGATATTGAGTGCAAGCACTAGGTGTTCATCATAGAAGAGTCTACAAAGCTGGTAAAGTATAACTACAATTCTTGTATACTGTACCTTTAATAAAACAGTAAAAATAATAGTAACATTTCAGATGAAAGATAAGACATACACTAGTGAGCATGCTGTTTAGTACCAGAACAGAAGAAATGCTGAGTGAAATTGAAACACTAGAGGGCGGTAGAATTCTTTCTGCTACATGGTACCCCATATAGAAAAGTCCTGTTTGAGAAATGATTCTTATTTTCTTCTTGTAGAAAAATCTAATCAGGTGCTTCCACAAACGCCAACAACAATTAACATCTGATAGTTAGGAAAATATAAGTGGCTTGACAATGTACTGTGATATTTCTGGTGACATTGTGCAGAAAAACATTAATTTGTCACAAACTTCTGACCATGATCTCAGAAATACATAAATGCAACCACCAAGACCAAATTAAATGTTTTAATATTTCAATATTCAGTACTCATGTACAATTTAATATAACATTATCTATCTAATGTAATATAAACCCATATATGTTCATGCCAATGCAACTGCCCGTAATCTAAATGAAAATGACAAATATGAGAAGTTACGTCTAATGATTGCGTGCAGTGGTTATGTGTCGCCACTGCAACACTGTAGCTGATTGGTCAGTTCTCTAGCTGCCTCCTTGTTAGTGGCAATAACGTAATTTCCTGTTCTGCTGCTTTCCAGTAAGTGACAAAGAAGCAGACTTCCCCTTTAGTGCTGCACGACTATGTGTGTGTGTATGTGTGTGTGTGTGTGTGTGTGTGTGTGTGTGTGTGTGTGCGTGTGCGTGTGAGTGCGTGTGCAAGTGCTTGTATATTGTCTGTGTCTGTGTGTGCGGAGCATACACCGCTACTGGAATTTTGAGTGGTAGTCACCAGCATCGACGAGCCCCAGCCTGAGCTCTGTAACCTGGACTGTACTGGACTGGACATAGTAGAGGTTAGACCATTTTAGTTCATAACTGTTTCTCAACTGATACTCATATGGCTATGATGTCTGTCTCTTAAAGACTGTCTAAAGATCTATCTATCTATCTATTGGACTGATTCTAATAATAAATAGATATTTTGTTGAACTTTTCACAAACATTAGTTTTGTCACAAACATAATTTTCCCCTACAGCATCATGTGTATGTGTTTGCCATGGTCAGTACTGGGCCTGTTAATCCTGATTATCTCAGTTGTTGGACAGGAAGGTAAGTGAGTTTGCTTTTTTCTTTCTTTTTTATCAAAATGAGATAACAAACATTGTGAAGTACTGAACAGGTTTAGTTTAATACATTGTCTTCCACTATGTAGCTTAAAAGTTGTATTTAATTTATGACTTTGTGGTTTATATAGGGGACAATGACTGTCCAGAAAACATGTTTCAACAATGTCATGAAGACCTGGAAGAGAAGGTAAATAGTTGTAAATTCTACTTCTCTGTAATGTGTTGATATAGATGCCTCATGAATTTTTGACACAAATATAAAGTTGATTTTGTTTCTTACTACAACTGCAGTTCGTCTGTGTGTATTCGAGGAATAAGGATGGAATAATGAAATTGAATGGATCAATTAGTCTTGAAATGGACGAGCCAGAATTTCCAGACAGTAATGTCATACTGACCTTCCTATAACACACTCCTTTTTTTGCCATATTAGGCATGTTATTAAAGAGCCTTTCTAATGAATCAGTTCCTCAATAATTTTTTTTTTTATCTCCACATTTTCTTGTTTTCTTAGGTCGTTTGCCTCTAAATATCAGGTGCAATGTGAGTCACACGACTCAGGAGACCCATTTGTATATCCACTGGGATACTAGTGATTTTCCAGACAATGCTGAGTATTCCATTTGCTATCGGTAAGATTGAGTCTTAGGTTTTTTTGCACAATGCAAGTTTATCATAGCATTAATTTAATGTAATGTCATATAATATATGCGATATGCACACACACACACACACACACACACAAACACACACATATACACATACAAACAGAGAGAGCGAGAAAGAGAGAGAGCGAGAGCGAGTGAGGATCCACCTGAGAACAATGAACGTGACATATTAGGTGTATTCAGAAAAAGTTTGGATCCATCTAGTATTTCTGTAGCCTTAAAGTATCCCTGGTTAGTAAGACATGTTGGTGAGATTGACGTTGGTGTCAGCTACATAAATGTGATTTAAAAACACCAAAATGTTTTTGGTTTTATTATGAGTTTAGAAAATCATTTCACTCGTAAACTGCCATTGTTGTTTATGTCTCATGCATTCTGGGTAAAAAGTGACATCACCTGGTTGAGCCAATTAAGGGATTTTATAAAAGTTTTAAGTTTACAAAAGCAGTTTGAGCTTTTTCTAAATATAGCTGACGTCAACGTCAGTCTTAGAAGGCCAACATGTCTTACCAGTCCGGGATCATTTTAAAGTCAACATTTTGTGAAATGATATCCAGTACACACAGGTAACTATGGTGATAAACATGATGACTGCCTCTGTATCTTACTTACAGCTTGTTCCAGTGAGAAATAGATAGATAGATAGATAGATAGATAGATAGATAGATAGATAGATAGATAGATAGATAGATAGATAGATAGATGTACTTTATTGATCCCAAACTGGGAAACTCACTGGCAGTAGCAGCATAACAACATGTAGGACAAACACAATAACAATACAAGAGGAGAAATATGTAAGGAATATATATATATATATATATATATATATAAGAAAATATACAATATGAAGTGTAATATACAATTTGAAATGCAATGTGTAGTAAAGAGACTCTAAAATAAAAATTCAAAATAAATACTAATAAATACAGTGCGGCAAACCAGCTAAGGTGCACAAATGGAGAGGCATCAGTACAGAAACGCACATGGGAACAGATATGTCAGATAGGTTGCCCTGTCTGGGACACTTCAGACACACACACACATACATTATTATACAATGCATTGCACTGTAGGCAGAGTAAGGTGCAATAATTGGTAAGGCACAGTGAACAGGTAACAATCATTGTACAATGAACCTAGTACCACTCCAGGATAGGGGAGGCATTAGTTGACACTTTACCAGAGATATAGATGTCGTTGTAAAGTGTGATGACATATGGCAGGGACGATTTCCTATATCTGTACCTACGACAGTGGAGAAGCCTGAGTGAGAAGACACTCCGCTGTCTGACCACCGTGTGATGGAGAGGGTGCTTAACATTATCCATGATAGTTAACAGTTTGTTCAGTGCAGAAATACCTTTCATACCTTAAGCAACATCCAGTAGCTGAAAAAAAATCATGTCTTTGTGATCCACTATCGCCTATTCAAAAAACAAAAAAAAATGCGATTTCACTCCCAAATGGCCACCACCAGCCCTCTTTATGGATACTGCTTTTATGTAAAGTTATACCATTTCTTTCTTACAACAAAATTAGTTCATTCATATTTTGTGCATTTGTACAACTGTTGTTATGAAGTGAATGCACACAGTGAGTACAGCACTGATAAAATGGCCTTCTCTGTTACCTGTGCTTCTCACATAGACTTTCTAATAAAACTGAGATACTTGACCACAAGGTACTGCATGTTGAAGGTCCAGTCTACCACACATTGATTCCCAAGCACACGGATCGGATTATTTTGCAATTCAATGTGTCCTTCCAAGACATCTGGTTTATTCAGAAACAGGAGTGGCGAATCTGTGATATTGGTATGAAATCACTCCACTTCCTTCCTCTAATTTGAGCTCGAGATGTTTCTTCTCTGTTTAGAAGATCCTTTGTAAAAAAACAAAAAATAAAGTATTTGAATGCCTTTATACTCCAGGGAGTTACTTCTCTTGTTATTAACTTGTCACACTCTTTTGAAGCACTGGATTACATGCTGCAACTTCTGATTATCAGTGATGTTTCTTATGTTTCTGTTTTACACTCTTCTTTGTGTCGCAGAAAAACCAGATCCTCCTAAAATCACAAATGCAACAATTCAGTCAAGCAATTTATACCTTGAGTGGAATCTGCCCAAATGTGCAGACACAAACCCTATATGCTTTGAGTATCAATTGAGGATCAATGACGAGGTAGGTACTGATAATTTAAAGAAGCTCTGTGCTTCATACATGGTTGTTTATATGGGTTGCATGTGTTACAGTATGCACTCTAATTCACTGTGTGCATGCATGTGTGCTCTGGGTTCCCATTCACAGCCTAGATTATTAGAAGAGAAGCTACATATTGAGTTACCTATGGTTCCAGCCCAGGCGTACAAAATCCAGATGAGAGCAAGAAACAAAAAATGCTGTGACTCTCTGATCTGGAGTGACTGGACTTCTGTTTCAGGTAAGACCTGCCGTGTAGTAGAACTGTCACACATGTAAACCTGTAACTGAATGGTACTGATGCTCATTTGTCTGATTCTGTTTGCACTCCTTCAAATTGAATGCATTTACCTGTTTTTATTGGCAGTGGCAGGTTTCTGATATGAATGATATTGGCGGCCATACAGGGCAGAATCTTGTCGGGGGGGAGGAGAAGTAGGGAAAAGTATATGCAGGAAGTGTATTTTGCCTTAAACAACTTTAGGCCAGGCGGGCCTATGTCTTTACTTTTGCATCGACAGTGGTGGTGTGCGAGTTCCCTCTTGACTGAACAGTTAGGAGAAAAGAAAATGATAGCTAACCCTATCCTTTCATATCTTTCATACAGCACTATTTGGACACCTCTAATAAAAGTAATTTATAATTTGCAATGCTTTTAAAGCAGCAACTTCTTTTCAACATATGTTGAATATAACATGTACATAATACTGGATAGAGATAAAGTATTAGATTGTAAATGCTTCTTATAACCATTGATAAATCCCTGAATACTGGATATCTAATATCTTTGACTATTTGTCACAAAAAGCCTCTAGGAGGGTATTCCAAGTAGGTGAAATGATAAACCTAGGTAAGTTAAACTAGAGGAAGTGTCTCCTAATCGAGCAGCCTGTTTGCTTTTTTAGTTAAGAGAATGATGACTCCAGGCTCTTCTATTATCAGGTCAACCACTTCCTCAGGCTTAAATTAACAACCTGCTTGAAATACCCTCCAGCTCGATCAGTTTTGATGGCTGCAGAGCATGGGTCATCCTCTTCAAATTAGCCATTAGACTCTCAATGATGAAGTCTGTGGACAAGGGTGGCCATCATAACACTGTATATGGGCCTCAGCATAAATCCCTCTGTAGATTTTGAACAATGCTTTGGATTATTGTTATGCTGAATCAACCAACAGCAACATTACCTTTATTTGACTGCTGATACTAGGTGCAATCTTTGCAATGCTAAACTTTTACAAAGTTCGCAGGACCTGTGCTAGCCACATACCTCCCTAACATGAAATACCCTTCACCAAATTTGATGATTGATGGAAATGTGATGCATAAAACCTTGGCTCAACTTGACAGACCAGAATCATTCCATATTTTTTAACTTATGTGGACAGATGATGGCGAAGACAAGAGTTAGGCCCAGTCCCATTTCTCCTTCCTTACACTAGCATTTGAATTTGACACAGGCACTAGAAAGTTATTCATACCGTACCATATAATGTATATGATTTTGTTGTTATTGTTGTTGTTGTTTGGACCAGTGCATCAAATGTACTATCAGTACTTTGAGTGATGCCTGATGTCTGTAAATTAAAAGTCTCTCCATCAGAGGTTGGTTCACCTGCGACACACCTAACAGACCTCCATATTGGGGTGATCATTGCCATTGCTCTCGGACTTCCCATGATCCTCTTGGCCATACTACTGCTCTGCAAATTCCAAAGGTAGTGTAAAGAAAGCTTTTTCTCACCTATCTGGTATGATCTATCAGTATAAAACTGGACGCTGTCTACAGGTGATTTATGAATTTTAATATAGACTAGAAAACAAGTAGAGAACAAGAAAAGAAGTTGAAATTGTGTAGCAATTGTGAGTATTCAGAGACATCAGGAAGAGTGCTTTCACCGTCATATTATGGATCCTGAAACTAACCAGCTTTCAGTTTTACACACAAACAGGGTCTTATCATTTTGCTGTTTCTGAGATTCTCCAGCGTAATCTTCAATTTATAGTAGTTAGTGCAAGGTCACTGGTATAGGTCTAGTAATGTAAACAATGTCTTCAAACTCATGTGCTGATGTATACTTCACTTCCATCGTGATGTTAGTCCATCTTATCATCATGGGTTCAGAGTCTTTCTATTGGAACAGTATGGAAGGTACAGAGTGCAAGATGTAACCCAGTGTATTTGACATATCATTAGCTGGGTTTCCATCCAACTAATTGATGCGCATAGTTATGCAATAAGAAATCCTTGGTTGGAAACACATCCCCTAATGCGAATATACATTTAATTCGCTCAAAGGGGTGGATAAGCTCTTGATGCAAATAAGGCATAATGTAATTAAAGTTGATGGAAACTGTTTATTTGCGTATATTTGCTTTTACTGTGTTTCTGTCCATTGACATTGATCCCACAGCTGGTCGGAACTTGATTCACTTGATTAGCCTAATGTTCAGTTTTTATTCATATTACACAGCTGATGGAAACGCATGCAGACACGCCTAGCCTTGAGCTTTTTGTTAATGCAATTAAGATGAATGGAAACACAGCTATTAAAGGATTTGTCTTGTGATGATGCTTAGACTGTGTATGTGACAATTCACAGTTACATACAAGCAAATTTTAGTTTGTCAGCCACAAAAATAACTCTGCTTGCATTTTACAGGGTGCAGGTTGTCCAAAACAGGAACTTGAGATCACAAAAGAAAAACATTTGTTACACTTACTCAATATGAGAGTTTTGTTCATTTGACTTTAAATTAAATATCATCAGGAAATTCAGTCTTGTATACACCATAACACATAGCCGTAATAGGTGATCCTGTGAAACTGGTATACTTTTATTTGATGCTGTTCCGTCAGTGCTTTCGATGATGCCATGTTATTATGGTTTTGTTAATTGGACTACATGTCATTCACTTAATGAGATGAAGGGTTTCAACTTTGATTAGTGCACCACAGACTAACAGGAGTTCTGTTTTAACAGGGTTTTCGATAAATTATTCCCACCAATTCCTGGTCCGTCCATCAAGATTAAAGGCCTGCTAGAGAAAGACATCACATCTCAGGTACTTTATAGGACCTCTGATCTACCTCAACAAAGCTGACGACCATGACACCACAACACAACAAACACAACAAACCAGTTTATGTTAGACAAAAGACTCAAAAATGAGGCAAATCCGTAAAATGTGAAATGTTCCAGAAATGAAATTGAGAAGGAATAAATAAAGAGTGAAACAATGAGTTTTGTGTTTAAACTGTGACAGTCTTGACAGCCATTAGGTTGCCATTTGCTTCTTCATTTCACATGAGATTTGTAATTCTGTTTTTTGCCAAACTATACTGATGTGAAACTGAAGTGTACAAAAAAGGCTGATGTCTTGTGGGTTTCCCCCCTTTCCTGTTATTGTAATCTGTGAGAGAAGTAACACAGAGATCTATATAAATATGTCTTATTCAGACACTCAAATGCTCTTTTACAGTGAATTTTCAGTAGTGTACATTTTCCCTGACACACATAACTTTTGGAAAAATGTTGTTGCAATAGTGGAGCACAAACACTTTTCAAAGTGTTCTTTTCAGAATTGTGTGTAATGTTGGCTAAACAAACACTCTCATCTCATACCTGTTCATCAGATCATGTCATACAAGTGTGTAGAAGAAGTCACTGAAGTGGAAGTGAAAGAAGATGAACTGGAGGAAAAGGAAAATGAAAAGGAGCATTGCTGACTTGGCCACTTGTGGCACTGGAAGATGGGGCACTTTACTCCATACAAGGATACGGCAGAGGAACTGCTTTGGACAGTCAGACAAGTCTTTTGAACCCTGTTATGTATGTTCCTCACTCCTTTTACACCATTTTGAGGACCTTACTTAAGACTGCAGATTAGGCAGTTTTGCTTGTTCCTAGGAGCTGGGTGAATTACCCAGAAAATGCTCTGCAAACTCATTATGATGCATTATTAAAAGGCTCTCCAGAAGGATTTTAAATGGGCCTTCCCAAAGTTCTGGTCTGTTATTTCTGTATAATGACCACGATGGCAACGGGTATTTTTGTTTCAGATTCACATCTGCATTTCATTCCACAAGTAGAGATCATTCACTTACCCCAATGGAACTTCATTGAAAGAGAAAAGAGATAAGCTGCATTCTAAAGAATGTTTCAATCTCAAGTTGCACTGCAAACTACTTGTTTATCTGTGGAGGCCACGAAACGGTAGCTAATTAAATTTAAAAGACATTTATGTGAAGTTTTCGTCGTCGTTTTGGCAAGTAGCCATATACGAAGCTGGATAATGTATTTTTCTATAATGACCGGTGGGCAATACATTACTCCTTACACATCAGCTGGGACTTCTCATTAGCAATAAGGCCTGAGAGGCAGTACCACACGGGCGCTTTACGACACAAAGTGAAATGTCAAAAATCTTATCTGTTCGCTAATCATGAGATAGTATGAGGTTTATTGTTTTTCTAAAATGGGTAGTACACACACTTGGCAGTTACATAAAATAATGATCCAATGATTAGAAATATAACAATTTCTTCATGAGCAATACGTGTGTCAACAATAAGTATACTTCATCTAGCTGAGGGTTTTTCTTTTATAGGCACATCAGGCAACATTTATAGGTTAATTTACCAGCTTTGTAGTCACATTGATGATTAAATGGCTCATTACAGGGTGAATGAAGGCCCTCTCAGACACTTCTAGAAATATTGTGGTTATTATGTCACAGGTAGGGGGCGCCAACATTGCTACACCTCTTTAACCAAACAGCCACTGAGGAGCATACTGTAACCAACAGAGACAGGGACTAGTGGTAGGGGTTTAAATTAAATATCACTTACATGTGTACGCACTGTTAGATTTTGGTGTTTTTCTTAGCTTGACTTTTCTCCGAAGTCACTGTTAACCTTAGAGTTGCGTTGTGTTTTCTTTCTGTATGGATAGAAGATTGGACGCTTCAGTTGTTTTCGATCAGGATCAATAATTTATTACTGTATCGGATTACAATTGTCGATTGGATGAAATAATAAATGAAAGAACTGAAATAATTGGAATAAAATTAGATGAAGTAAGAGAGTGAAGTCTAAAGACTATCTGAAGTTACTCTTCTATCTCGCCCGTAGCGTTGCGTGGCTTGTCTTGATCCTTCTCTTCTGGTTAAGGGAAAATGGGCTGTGCTATATTCAAAAGTCGTAAATCTGTCTTAAACAGTGGAAAATAACTCGAACAGTTTCAAAGTCAGGACGGAGCTCCATACAAGTGCATAACTCAGGGACTGGCTCAAGGGTATAGATCTGAGTAAACAATTCATTGCCCTATCGGGAACATACAGTACATGTACATACCAAGGCCTTGCACCTGCGCTGCATATCATATACGATAATCAGTCAAGGCGACCTCTAAGGTCAGTCTGTCTCCACCATGCTACACAATTTGTTGACTTAACAGTTGGTACAGACTTTAACTGAATATAACTTGAAACAATACACAGATGAGGATTATTCATTTGACAGTCAGAAAGGACCCACAAAAATCATATAAAATTCTACAGCACCCCTTTACAGTTCACAATAAGTGACTATAAGTAACTTTTTTGCACTCGCTTGTAACATTCAGTACAAGGTGTTTGTAAGCTAGGTGGGGAGAGGCTAACTGACTACCTTTGAAATAGAAAAATCCGAATCACCGTTCTATATCAATGTATATGATAGGCCTATATCAATCATATCATTCATAGTAAAGTATTTTACGCTGTACCTTTCCCCCCTTAACAGTAGCTGTAAAAGGCTGTTTTCTATAGTTCATGCACATGATTCCCAAATATAAAGAAAGTTAAAATTATATACTAAAGACAAACGGGAGATAACCGGGATAACGGCCTTCAAGGTGACCAGTTCGATAGAAATAATGATTTGGCGGAGGCAACCCCATCTCGCCATTATTTCCATCAAACTGGTCACCTCATCGCCCGTTATCCCTTATATATTTGCAAACCTATGAAGTAGTTCCACTTTATGGCCATATATCAATTTCCCAAACTTGTTAAGCTTAAATAAACTGTAATGTGAACACAGGTTGCAAGTTACGAAAACGTATAAAATATTACAGTGTGAAACAGTGAGTTAGTATTCACAGCACTGAAATGTAATTTTAAATGTTGTCCTTTTTTATGAAACTTAAAGTCTTTTTATGATGAAAGGCACTTTGATATTTCTCATAGTGTTTTTGAGTGCCTTGAATAGCACTTCAAAATAAACTATATGGGTAGTTTGTTTTACATAATTTACACTGAGCTCACATTCCATTTCGAGACAGCAGCTGTTTTTTAAACTGCACTGCTTACTGACACATATATGGGTGTGAACCCAAGCACATTTAAAGTAACTTGAATGTGGGAAAGTGTATGTTGTCCTATAATGTGTTTTTGTTAAATGCTCTTGATGTGTTCTTTGTTTATATTTATGTTTGATTGTATCTTTTAATTACACTTTTAACAGACTGTTCCAAAAGACTCTTATTCTTACTTTGTCCGAAGAGAAAATAAAAATGTATGCCGCTGTCATGATTGAAGTAATGTATTTTCGTGCATGTACGTGTTTCCTCCCATTGCCCTCATACAGACAGCGTTGGACAGAGTGCGCACGGAGAAGCACACCATGATCTTGGTAGTCCCGACTGACATGCACAGGTATCATTCTCAGACCTGATCTCCCGCATGCGAGGAGAGCCTTGGCCACTGCCCACTCGAGGGGCACAGTATGGCACCTGTCACCCGCACAGTGGCAGCTGACGGCCTTGTTCATTAACGGGAGAGCTTAGCTTATCTTTCCTTCAATAGCCTATCTGTTTGAGGAGAGCCGTGCTTTCTCAACACTCAAAGTCTACCTGAAGGCAGTCTCTGTGTTCCACGTTGGTTGGAACGGTCTCACCCCAGACGCACAGCCCCTGGCTGGCCGTTTCATCAGGGGCATGAGGCGTCTACCCACACACCCACCCCCCTTAATTCAAAAATGATGATCAAAAATTTTTTTTAAGTCGGCGACTGTAGGGGGAGGTAAGAAATCGTAGGCTTGCCTCTTACTGCTTTAATGTACTCTGGAAGAGTATGTCTCACATCCACACAGTACAGCATTTCATTATTACACTCTGCTGCATGTTTAGGACAATGCACTTATATCAGATTTTATTTGCTTTCACCCTATGCGATTTAAATACATTTTACTGTGTTCTGGGAAAGTATACTTCAAGCATTTCAAGCATTATTTAAGTACACTGTTCTGGAGTCCACTTCATAGGGATTAGGCTAATATAAGGATAATAAAAGTAATCTTCCAATTTAATGTTGCCTATTTTACCCTCATCCAGTACAAGTACATTTTAAGAGGATACTATATATATTAAAGGAAAACTAAGCAACATTTTATGCTGTTTCTAGGTTAATTTACCAATTACTAAATGTTAGTTAATGCTTAACTACTGTTGTGTAAATTGTGTTGCATTATTATGAAGTGTTGGCTTTAAAGAAATATATTTCAAGCATTATTTTTAAAACACCCTGTGTAAGATTCTCCCATCTAGTGGTTGAGATTGTATATTACACTCTGGATTATAAAACATGCTACCGTAAGCAAGCCTACAAGATGTTAGCAAACACAACTGTGTCTTAGCTAGCGTTATACTCTTAGCAACATGACACATGGGAAAGTAAGATACATTGAGCTGGCAGAATCCTGTCAACATGAGTTGTTGCCCAGGCTATGTAAAACTACAGTTCTCACACTGTTTAAGCTGAATCACATCAATAACTTTCCATCTGGGAAAAACAACTGTATTCTGGTGTTATCTGTCTGACTAGCTGACTGACTACATTGTCTTTACAATTCCCATTTTTGGTTTATTGGCGATGACCTTCTCAATTAAGACATCAGCATAACTCATCTTCTTGACTCCAAAGCACACCACTGATTTTCACATTTGCTGGCAGCAGCAAGCTCAAATCACACGTCTGTCCACCTCGTCCTGCTGCCAGTGTCGTAAAAACACGAAACTGTTTTGTACCTTTTCGTTGTCCAATATTGAAGGGAGAAAAGAGGGATTATTTTCTATGGAAAGTGAAAAAGATAATGTGTGCAATGGTAATTTCTCAGTTTTGCGGAGCTGCCTTGCTAGCTAGCTTGTGTGGCCTATCACCAAATTCAAAGTGTTTCAGGTTTATGTACTTGAATGCCGATATGAGTTTCAAGATCCAAGTTTAAGTATTCTCTTATGCAGTTCTAGGGATAGCTTTTCTGCATTTTCATAGTCTAGATGGTGAATTGCTCTTTCTATTTTTTTAATATAACTTTGTTATGTTTATTCCTTAACCCCTTGATTGTGATGACACATCCCCTCAAGTATGCATTAAATGTCTCCTAAAGTAAAGATGGTGAGGTGTTTAGTTGATCATTAGCATCAAAGAACGTTTGTACACTGAACACTCTGAACAAAACATAGAATCACTTACACATTATGGGTCAACTCTTCACAGTGGCTTGGTTGATGAAAAATCAGTAAGCTGCAAAGTAAATGTAATTATGGTCTGAAATTAAAATTTCATGGTAAGTGGCAGGATGTGAAGCATTAGTTTCACATTGACTAGAAAATAGTCAATACAGGTGTACACATTGTGGACTAGGTAGCGGAATGAGTAATCAGAAGGATTTGAACTCAGGGATTGAGTTGTTTGCGATAATTTGTCCAAGTGAGAGCATATAAAGGCTGAAAAGTAATGGTCCAAAGATTGGCCCCTGGGGGGCACCACAGTTGAAGGACATTGGTGTTGCCCATGGCAACAAAGAAGCATCTGTTTTCTAAGTATGATTTTAACCACTTGCTAACTGTACTAGTAAACCCAACCCAGTGTTCATGTTGTTGTAGTAATATGTTGAGATCAACAGTGTCAAAAGCAGCTCTGAGGTCCAATAACACCATGACATATGTTTAGCCTGCATCAGTATTAAGACGTATGTAATTCACAGCTTTAGTACTCTGACTTTGACTTTAATAAGAGCTGTTTCAGTGCTGTAGTTGGCACAGAAACCTGACTGAAACTTATGAAAACAGCTATTTGATGTCAAGAAGGCAGTTAAGTGATTGAAGACCTTCCCAGTGAATGGTAGAATGGATATAGGCCTGTAGTTGTTAAGCACTGAAATATCCAGGTTATTCTTTTTCAATAGGGGCTTTACAACTGTTTTCTTTAGGGACTTGGAAAATGCCATTCTGTAAAGATGAATTTATAATCTGGAACACATCCACTGCTACAAGGTGTAGAACAGATTTTTAAAACGTCCAATTCAGATGAGGAAGAATTGAGATTTTGTATTGTTTTCTCAAGTGTTTCATAGTCAATGAAGCTAAATGTTGCCATAAAATGTAGTTCACCTCTCTTTGAAGACATTGTTTCTAGGTGTTGAGCTATTTGCAACTGTGAAGTTACATTCAGTTTTATCTGATCAATTTCACCCCTGAAAAAAGATGCAAACTCATTGCATTTATCAACTGAAAAAAAATCAGGAGCTAATTGTGATCAAGCATTGTTAATGTTCCTATATTTTGAGAAGAAATACTGTCTTGCTTTACAAATTTCATAGTTATGTTTGCTAAGCATCTTTTTATGGATTTGGTAATAGATGTGGAGAATATATTTGCGCCATTTTTTTTTAAGTCGTCCTACACTCTGTCTTTATAAGTTTAACCACTGGATTTTGTGTCCATGGCGCTTTTTTCTTGTCTGTGACTCTCAATTGGTTTTACAGTCTGGCAGATGAATTAAGTCTACCATTTAGAATTCTAGATTTCCACCTGGACATTGAAGTGCTAAAACTTGTGCAGTGTTGCACTGTCTCACACTACAAGCTTTAAAGTTGCCATGATTCATGCCCCTAGACAGGGGAAGTGATTGATTGAGGTTTTGAGCTACTATCTCTTTCCAAACTGATATTCACTTTAAAAATTGTTTTTTTACCAATTTTTTACCATACCAATTACATTTCGGACACGGTATCATGATCTCTAAACCTTCTTGCCCATTTAAAGAAAATGTGATGACTCTCCATCTGAATTTTATTCAGGTGTGCAATGAGCTTATTTTGTCTGTCTGCTGGCTGGTTGCAAGGCTGCAGAGACACTGCTAAGCTAACACAGCCCAAAAGAGTTGGGTTGACAACAATGTGACAAGTGATGTGTTATTGCCTCAGTAAGTTGTAACATGGCATTAATGTTGTTTTGAATAAAATGCTGAAAACATTACCTGCTATAATTTGATGTTTTGACCATGATAAATCCATATGAATGATGATTAGGCACTTGTTTCTGAGTCTGTGTTTATTTAGCACAACTCAAGTAACAGTGTCTCTTGAGACATCACACACACACACACAGCCTACCATGTATCACTACGCACTTCTCATTTGTCTGAACTATACTAGTGTGTGTTACTATCTACTACAGCCAAGCACATCAATGGCATGCCTATTTATTTATTTATTTATACTATTTTTGTCTAAGCACTTCACTCCCCTCTCGCATGCCGTCTTCCTGCCCTATCCCCCGAATGTCTCACAGCACATGGCCGTCTTCTCCTCAGCACTCTTACCATCTGCACTTTTGCGCGCGCACACACACACACACACACACACACACACACACTCACACACTTATTGCACAGGATATGCTGCCAAACAGGTGCTATTTCACTACAAGTCTTACACTTAGCATGTGACAATATAAAAAAGCATTAACAGTAATAGCAACAGCACAGATGAAAGGAATGCTTTTTATACGCATGTTTCTCCCTGCAAAGAATGAATTCTTAGTGATATTGAAACACTGGGTGGCAGTAAAATTCTTTCTGCAACAGAGGACCTCATACAGAAACGCCCTGTTTACATTGAATACATATAATGTTTCTATGTCCTAATAGAACAATCTTAGGACCACGTAAATCCTCATATATAATTTTTGTAATCCCAGCCAACATTTGTCTGTGGGGACACCTTTGACACATTTCCTTGTGACGTTAACTGTAAAAGTATTAGATAGGTTTTTCTTCTAAAACCTCTTTGTTAACTGAAAGGTGTTAAATTCTTTCAAATTCACCAGCTTCTATCTACCTATCTAATATACACATATTCATAGAGGGTTTGCATTTGGCATTAGGCTTGTTTGATTTTGATGTGTACATTTATGCTGCTCACACAGCAGCTACCCACAGTACAGCCAATCACAAATATGAATGTACCGTAATAGGCTTGGGCTGTTGCAACTGTGTGATTGGTCTATTCTTTAGCAGCCTCCTCGTTAGTGGCAGTGATGTAATTTCCTCTTGTGCTGCTTTCCAGTAAGTGGTCAAAGAAGCCTTCTTCCTTCTTAGAGCTGCACGACTGCATGCACACATTGTGTGAGTATGTGTGTGTGTGTGTGTGGGTGGGTGTGTGTGTCTGTGTATGTGGAGCACAAAGCTTTTCTGGGAGTGTTACTGGTGTGAATGGGACCCTGCCTGTGACCCGGACTGGATGCTTAGAGTGAAGGTTAGACCCTTCAACATAATAACTGTTTCTAATTTTGTGGATGATGTCTCTCTGCCTCTTAAAGACTTTTATATGGCCTGACATTACATATCATAATACTTACCTATCTGTGGTTCTTGCAACACATTTAAAATACAACTGTCAGATATGACTGAGGAAACACCAAGTGTGATATACTATAGTGATTAAAACATTTTCACGCTGATGTATTTTTTTATTCTTCTTTTCTCAAGTTGATATCTGGGATAAAAGATCAGACTGTTTTACAGTACCACAAAAATGTGTTAAACAAAACAAACTGTGTACGACAACTTATTCAACCCTTAAGCATATGGTGATTGAAGCAATAAACTGATGCCTTTTTTTTGGGGGGGGGGGGGGGGGGGGGTTAATTGACTGTAAAATTAATCAACTAATAATGTAAATGTAGCTGACAATTATACATATATAGCAAGCCCATAGATGTATAAAATCATTTGCTGTTTGTTTGAAGTCATGTGAAATTGATTTGATAATGTACACAAGTGACTCGATGATGTAGAGGCTGAACTAGTAATTTTGAACATTACAATTCAGAAAAATGCACCAAAGTCAAAATTGCAACAAAACTGTAACTGTTTTTTTCCCCCACAGCACCATGTGGTTGCCATGGTCAGCACTGAGCCTCTGCTTGATCTTGATTCTCTCTCTTCTTGCAAAAGGTGTGTGGATTTGATCACAAATGTCTAAAATCCTATGGATCCTATGGAACAAACATACAAAATAATAGTATTAAAGAGGCTTAGTTTAAACCAATGCTTTCCATTGTATGTTGTTTAAAAGTTGTATGCAATGTATGACTTTGTGTTTCACACAGGGGACTATGAGTGTCTACAGAACGAATTATGTGAAGAACTGATTATGGACAATCATGGTGATGTTACACTGAACTTCCTGCAGTCCACAGTTTTTTCCTACCATACATATATTAGATAACTTAGTTGCTGTTATAGAGCCTTTACAATGGATCAGTTCTCTGACAGGTTTGCTGGTTTTATCCTCTACATTTTCTTCAGGCCAGTCAGTAAATCTCAGCTGCATTGTGGATCAAAGGAACCGTCTAAACATCAGCTGGGATGCAAGTGATTTTCAAGGAAAGGCTCAGTACTCCATTTGCTATCTGTAAGATTCAGTCTTGAGGTGCTTTTTTGAGTCTATGCCCTGTGGGTTATCTGAACTTTTTTTTCAGTAAGAAAATCTGTTGCACTCAGATGAAGAGTTTTTTCAGCAGGTGCGTAAAAATAGCAGTCAAAGGTAGAGGAGGAATGTTTTGCACACTGCACAGTTGAGACCAGAGTCTTTCCAAAATTAGTTCATTTATTAACAGTTGCAAAAGTTAAAAAGAGCAAACGTTTCAGCTCAATAGTTTTTGTCAGTGCTCATACAGATGCAGGGTTTGAGCACATTAGCGAAGTCTTAGCACTTATGAGCACATTTTAGCCAAGTGGAATTTAAAGTATTTTTGTGGGCAGTATATTAGGGTACAATTATTAAGGTCCTTAAGGTAATTTGGCACTCACTCATTTAGAGATCTGTACCGCAAGTTTCTGATTATTAACCGAGGTTAATGCAATGATTTTGCAAAATTTCTTCAAATATGAGGTTAATACATGGGTGAGGGCTATATCCAGAATTGCATTTCTTTTCACCATTCTACTTGATCTGATCTGATTGTGATTCAATAGGTACTGTTTAGCAAACTGAGGTTAATACACGGATGAGGTTAATACAAGGGTGAGGTCAATACATTGACCTGAGGTTAATACATGGTGCAGCTTATATTCAAAACATTTCTGGATATTACAGGGGATACTTTGAAATGTGTCCTGCTTTTGACAGGGAACTGTGCAGAAAGACAGATAAAGGGCTCCTGTCTACAGTGTAGTTTGAGTCAGATTTATGAGTTGTTGCTACATCCAGAGTTAAAGAGCACTAAAACTATAAATTATGCTTTCAGAATTGGAGAAGTATATGATTTCTCCAATTCTGAAAGCATTGTGTAGGTTAGTTGAAAAAATCATGTCTTTGTGTAGTTTTACAATATTTGAGCCAACACAACGTGAGCGATCGACTGGTGGATAACAGGATATTAATCATTGTTTCGGATGCTGGAAAGGAAGTGGTTAGATGGCTAGATAGTGTCATTGCCACTATCTCACTATCTCATATGTTTAGGGCCTATTATAATCTCATTTGTCTCCGAAGCAGGAAATGCTGTATGTGCATGCTTTCATGCCTCCACCTTAAATACTTTAACTGTTGGGTCAAGAATATGGAGAGTTATTTGAATCATTATACATTTTATTATTATTATTATTATTATTATTATTATTGTTATTGTTGTTATTATTATTATGATTAGCCTATCAGTACTGACTCTTGTTGCTAAAGGTCTTCACTTTCATTGGGTACAAACCTGACAAAAATCTGTTCAGAAATAAAAAAGCTAGCTCAATATAATATCATAAGCACCTACAAAACACAGCTAACAGAACAGATTCTATACATCAAAATAAATGTCTAAATCTGCCCTGTTAGCTATGTTTTGTAGTCCTTATTTTGTAGTCATCATTTTTGTACCAAATGAAAGTATGTAAACAAGAAGATTTAGATTGAAACGTGCTTTATTATTGTACTCCTTTAAGTACAGGGTTAGCATGTTTTTCTTTGCAAAACTCATTCAGAATTTTAAATATTTTGTTAGCTTGGGTTCTGCAGGTGCACCGCTAGTCAGTTTGCACTTCTCAAGATACCTAAGCACTTTAAAGAGGAAGTAAGACCTCACTAACCACCACCACCAATGTGTAGCACCCACTTGGGCTTACCACACACTAACTTGAGGTGGGGAGTGAGGGAATGAATGGATGAGTCAATTACAGCTGGGGATGATTGGGGAGGAGACAAATTGAGTTTGAGATTTTAGACAGGACACTGGAAAAACTCCTAGTCTTACAATAAGTGCTGTGGGATCTTTTATGACCACAGTGAGTCAAAACCTAGGTTTAATGTCCCTCCCACTGGACAGTATTTCCATAACTGTACTCGAGCATTGGGAGTGATTGTTTGTCCAGAGACAAGCATTCCTTCTGCTTACCATCCACCAACACCAATTTCAGCTGCAGCTTAGTTTTCCCTGAGGGTTTTCCATCCAAGTGTTAGACCTATTAGGCCTAGATCAAGCCTAGACCTGCTTAACTTCAGTAATTTAGCAGTAGGCAGGGTGTCTACTGCTCTGCATGACTGCTGGGAAATCAATGGAGTTGTCCATGTTACGTTCTATTGTTAAACAATGGTTGTGTTTTTTTTTTCCTGCGATTTGAGTAAACAGCTATAATTAAAACTGCTTACATGAGAAAAGTATTTACAGCACTTTCAGAGAGTTTTGATTAAGAGTTTAGTGCTTCGGTTAAACTTTAGATATGAGACCATTCACACATCTTCAAACCCACTCTCAATCTCAGCTGTGGTACAGTCTATGTTTACCCAATCAAATAATTTATTTATTCGCAAGCTATTGACGAGCAAAAGTTCTGTCCAAGTGAGGCCATCCTTGTTCAAAGATAATTCAGATGAATGTACAGTATAGTATAGTCCTGAAAAATGACCCCCTCCCCCCACCACTCTTCTGATAACTGCACCCTGTCCTATAGATTTTGCACTGAAAAGTCAAACGAGAACAAACGGGTAGATGTTGAAGGTCCAGTTTACCACACACTGATTCCCAACCAGACTTATTGGATATTTCTGCAGCTCAACGTGTCCTACCCAGACTGCTGGAATATTCAGATACGGGGCTGGGACATCTGTGAAGTCGGTAAGAGATCGTTTGCTTTCTTCTGCTGTCTTGAACTTGTGATTCTTTCTGACTCTGAGAAAATGTAGTGAATATCGAAGCATCATTCTTTTAAGAGTATCTTAATGTCTTTGTGTTCCAGCGAACACCTTCTCTACCACTTTTTGTACTGTACTTAAAAGTACTTTGTACTTTTGTACCACTGTAATTATATGTTAGGCTTTATTGTGTTATGGCAGTGAAAAGAGACATGAGGTGAATGGGGGAGAGTGATTGGGTGGGACCACTCGGTCCCCTTGGTCATGTGCCCTATTATGACACAGGTGCTAACTCTAGTCAACTGCACCACACTACCCCGCTTTTTTCTGCTACTTGTTACTTGTCCTGCTCCTGAGAAACATTGGATTACACTGTGAACCTAGATTATGTGTGACGTTTCTGTTGGATGATGATAAATTCTTTGTGTCACAGAAAAACTAGATCCTCCCCAAATCACAAATGCAAGCATTCTGTCAGATCGAATATACCTTAAATGGAATCTGCCTAAAAGTAAAAAGACAATCAATGCTGATTGCTTTCTGTATGACTTGAGAATCAATAATGAGGTATGTAAAAGTTTATAACCTCTATATTTTATGCAGGTTTGTTTATATGGGTTATGTGTGCTTTGATATGTTGCATATAAGTGTGTGTGTGTGTGTGTGTGTGCATGTGTGTGTGTGTTTGTGCACTCGTGCTTGGTCTTCATTCACAGGTCAGATCAATCAAAGGGAATCTAAATTATACTGAAGAAAATGTAGATCCAACCCAGAGGTACAGAATTCAGATGAGAGTTAAGATCTCCTCTCAGTGCTGTGACGCTCTGTTCTGGAGTGACTGGACTTCTGTTTTAGGTAACATGCCCTTTACCACTGGTGCTTTTACCAGCTCATCAAGGAAATTCAATCTTTATGTACAAGATCTACTGTACTTGTCATAGCTGAACCTGTGAAACTGTGGTGTGGTCTTATCTTATGCTGTTTTCACACTCTTATTGTTCCTCTAAATGCATAGTCTTGTTCTTCAGTTGAAGTCAAAGCTCCCAGTGCTTTAGATAATGCATTGTGTCATCATGTCTGTCTCTCTCTTTAGACGTGGGTTCATCTGCAAAACTCCTAACAGACTTCAATATTGGAATTATCATTGCTAAATCTCTCGGACTTCCCATGATCCTCCTGGCTCTATTACTGCTCTGCAAATACCAAAGGTAGGTATACCTATCTGGTTTGATCTTTCAGTTTGAGATGATAGAAAAGACATAAAAAAAGTTTATAGAAAGCATTTCAGTAGGAAAAGGTATCGTGTACCTTGACTATTTAAAGACAGCATTTCTGTGAAAGACCTCCAACACAAGGAAGTCTTTCACCATCACATTATGCATCCTGAAACTAGACCAGCTTTCAGTTTTACACACATACACAAACAGGTTCTTATCGTCAGACTCTTAACTGACATTCTTCAGTGTAATCTGTTAATGGGAAAGGGAAACCTTAAAAGCAACAAAAGATAGTATGAGTAATTAAGCAAGTAGCTGTAATGTACTTTTTGTAATAATGTATTACTAGTGCAGTTTCCATTCAGTTAAACATACCGAAAGAGTAATTCGCGACATTCTTGGCAGGCAAGTCATACCCCTGTTTTGGTTGCCGTATTGTTGGAAGATTCTTTTGCAGAAGCATGGGCAATGTCATAGGTTGGCAGAGGCAATGTGTGTGGTGAAACACAATAGTATTTTGCAACGCTGTCTTTTGTAGATACAGCTTACAGCATGCAGCTTACAGCACTTATTTTGCAGGTCTTGCTTACCTGTGAAAGTTGCCTTTTGTCAGTGTGTTGTAGCAAATTGTGTGAAATCGAGGGAATGTGTATATCTTTGAGGTCAGAACACATCAGACCTCTGAGTCAGTGCATTGTTGTGTGAGGGGAGAGTGTCTACAAGGCAATGTATGCATCTTTTATATTATACCTTTTGCATTTCTTGTCAAAACAACTTAAAACTTGGCATTGCACCCACTCATGCCATGCTCAAAACACCTACCAAGGTCAGTCAAACCTTCTGAGAGACATGTGTGGAGCAGACAGACGGCAAATTCATGGGTATTCATTTCCCTGTGCTTTATAATTACAATTTCTTCAAATATTTGTTTAAAAGTGTATTGAGACCAGACAGACAGACAGACACATAGACAAATAAGACAATAAAGTGACACAGTGCT
Source organism: Tenualosa ilisha (assembly GCA_015244755.2). Classification (NCBI taxonomy): domain Eukaryota; kingdom Metazoa; phylum Chordata; class Actinopteri; order Clupeiformes; family Clupeidae; genus Tenualosa; species Tenualosa ilisha. The sequence goes on along the minus strand of PYXC01000495.1, from coordinate 8,480,905 downwards.
GTTGGTATGTTGGTAGGAACTTAACCCTCTGTTTGAGACACACTGAGTGCTACACTGCCATTGTGGTTCTCTTCTAATTTTAACCACACCTAATATTGAGAATTACTGTTAGAGTAGTAAAGTAATTAGTAAATAAACAGGGCTGGTCATGTAAAATATGTACACAATGTACTTAACATTAATGAATTTGTTTTCTCTTGTGATGATAGTTAGAAGTACTTTGTATGTAACACTTCACACATTTACACACAAAGAAATGTGTTTGCAGTTGTGGATCTGTCATCGGTTTGTCACGCCAGTGCCTTCATTTTACACTTGTACACAGTGTTGGATGTTCAAAACAGGAACTTGAAGCCACAGAAGAAAAACATCTGTTACCTTAAAACATTATAGAGTTTTGTTCATTTGACTTTAAAATACGCCTCCTAGAGCTTTTCTGGGACTAAGGTTTTTAGCTTCGGTCCTTGACCGTATGGTGCCACAAACTAACTAACGGAGTTTTGTTTTAACAGAGTTATCAATAAACTGTTCCCACCAATTCCTGGTCCATCCATCCAGATTACAGGCCTGTTGGAGAAAGACATCACATCTCAGGTACCTTATAGCACCTCTGATCTGCTTCTACAAACCACCAGGACACCACTAACCACCATACACTAGTCTTTGTGAGAAAAAAGGAAAGAAAAAATTGTCCTGAAATGAAGCATGAAGGAAAAAAGAGTGAAACAAAAAGACTTAAACTCTGACATTAAAAGCCTTATTGATTGGTCCATATAATAGATTGGTCCATCATCGCCTGTCGTCCAAAATGGTGTTTGAATGGTTTCTTTTGTGATGCCTCAGTGGTGGAATGAATCAGGGGTTCTTGACTTTTTTGAGTTATCACCAAATAGCCTGGTTGGTGTCATTAAACTAGCCAGGCTAGTGCCACCTAGTGCTTCTGATCAATTTCTCATTTAGCTTCACCAATAGTCAGGTATCTGTTTGCAGGCTTCGGTTTGCAGCATCTCTGAGCTTTGCGGACCAGTCAATGAACAGAGGGAGAGCTGAAAGCGATAACATTGAACTCAAATTGTGCGTTCCAGCACGTAACATACATCACGACCAAACAGTAGTGATTGGTTGAAGCAGTAAGTATCTGCACTCCGTGAAGCGAATGTATGCTAGTGGATAGGTTTCAGACGTTTTGCACAAAGTGAAACAATGTGAAAGCATGAAAATGATTTTGCAGCAAACATTGTGACTTTTTTTTTCTTCAGACGTTGAGGAGGCCTGGGCATGCAGGGCCTCAGATCATTTCAAGTTTTAAAAACATGTTTGTTTTTGTTACTCAACAAACACACACACAACAAACCTACGATGAACTAAAGCCTAAAACAGCAAAACACTGGCAATATCAATCACAACTTGTGTATTTGTGCCACTGCTGCTGCCTTCCAGGCACTCCATCTGAAGGGAGAGAGCAGCAGAGCGTGACATCAGTCTATCTGCAAACAGTGACAGTGAGGCAAAGATCAGCTTTGAGCAAACAGGCATTTATTATGTTTCTATGACTTAAGTTACTCACAGAGTTCAATATCCTCCCTCGTCAAGCTACCAATTTGTGTTCTGTGGTGGGGTTGGTTTTGGGGTGAGCCCTGGTTGGGCTCGTCAAAGCCCTCCTGATGTCTCAACATCCTGATAACATCTCTAAGGTTAAACGGTCTTTTTTACCTTTTAGGTCATCTCACACAAGTGTGTAGAGGAGATCACTGAGGTTGAAGTAAAAGAAGATGAGTCGGAAGAAGAGGAGGAGGAAAATTAATAGAAACGCTAGTGGCTTGGGCATGGGGTACAGAATGATGGGGCATTTTCTGCAGGGAAGGATATGGCAGAGAGGATCTGCTTTAGACAGAGAGCCAAGTCCTTTGAACCCTGTCATGAATGTTCCTCATTCCTTTTATGCCTTTTTAGGACTTTGGGCAGCTTTTGTGCTGTCCTTAGCATCTTTGAATGTTCCTGTGTATTTGTGCAAGAAGTACAATTTACCCTGGCAGTGTTCTACAGTGCCAATGGTATTTTCTGGAAATGTTCATGAGTAACAGTCATTATGGTGCAACACGGAGTGCTACTATGACCATCATTATTAATAGGACTTTGTCAAGAAATTTCAGAACTAAATGGTAATGCAAACACAGTAAAGTGTCTTTCACAGTGTTCTGTGGGCAGGATGTAGCACGTCTGTAAATACTTTACGCTGTGTCAGTGCTTATAGCAGGCCTTGGTGCGTATAGTGCTACTTAGTGGAGATAGATTTGATCCATATATGATACATGTATGTTTTGGGAAGCAGCTGGGGAGATAAAAAATGTTGTATTATTGCTTGTCATTTTATTATTGCTGAGGATTTCCAGGTTATAACCATATGTGTCACTTTTGCATGGATGTTTTCAGTTAGATGAAATGTCAAGGTTTAACAGACTGCCTCAAAGTGCCTCAGACCCCAAAGACATCCAGCACCATGTAAAGGTTCCATCAATTTAAATGTATTCAATTACAATAGCAGCATTTTATTATCCTTGTAGTGTTAGTCTTTGGAAAGTTACCATTTTGTGTGGATTTTAAATCAAACCCTTAAGATATTTGTGATGACGTATAAAGTATGTATAAAATACTGCATTGTGAATCAGACTGTTGGTATTCAGCATAACATGTAAATTACAAACTCAAATTTTGAATACCCTGAATAGCACTTTCAAAATAAACTTGCTTACTTTTTGTAAATGATCCACACTGAATTTACATTTGAAGACAGAGACTGTTTTTGACAGAGAATTGTATGTTCTTTTTGTGTTGTTTTTATATATATATATATATATATATATATATATATATATATATGTAGCAATGACACCTCCCTGGCCCCATGTGTGACAGATGCAGCAAAAAGTTCAGTAGTATGCCATTTCAGGAAGGGTCACTGAGCCAACAGGATTCAATGAGGGAGTGACCAATGATGCAAACTTGGAGATTTATGGTGAAATTAGGGGACCACTCCTTTGAGTAATTTGTCACAACCCTCACACACCCTTCTTCCTTGAAAGTAAGATTATCTTCCTGTCACGATCATGACTAATATATCTATATTAACATGACTGTTAATGACTCATTTCAGAGGTTTCAAGCTATTTGAATTTTGAAGAATGACTTTTGAAGACTCTTGTTTTAAAATGATGTCCAATTGTCTGCCTTAGTTTATGTTCTAGATTGGAACAACAACTCTCTAGGGATGATGGTAGCATAGCAGTTAAGGAACCTGGCTAGCGTGCAAGTAACCTGAAAAGTTGTGGGTTCAAATCCCAGCTGCCACTGTTGTGCCCTTGAGCAAGGCACTTAACCCTACGTTGCTCTAGGGGAGACTGGCCTTGAACAATTGATAGTTGACAAAATGTAAGTTGCTTTGGATGAAAGTGTCTGCTAAATGCATAAATGTAATGTAAAGGAAAGAACTTCTATAACACTCAGTCCACTCCATTCCATTGGACAGTGAATGACTATGCATCGAGAACTGTTCCTTTGTTACAGAGTAGGGAGTGATTTTAGCCAAGGTTATTACATTTTCATGTTTTTGTGCCTTATAAGGTCATGTAGTGCAAATGTGTCACCATGCTCTGCATAAAAAAGTCTGCCTTGATCACACAGATGAGTTCAGTTTTCTCTAAAAAGTGGCATATCTTACCTGCCTGCCTGACTGCTGTTGTTGCATAGCCAATATTCATGATTCCTAAAATGCAAAAAATAAATTTCACAATTTTACAACTATGTGTAGTCATAGAATGATGAGAGACAGAACTAGTTTCTGTTCCTCTAACAAGAGGCATACTTGTGAATTTAGTCTGTCTGATGGAGATTCATAGGTGGCATCATCCATCTCAAGGAACCCAGGGGTGAGTAAAGATAGACAGACCAAGGGTCTTGGGGGCCAACTTTGCAGTGATGGAAGAAGTATTGGAACTCAGTACTTAAGTAAAAGTAGAAATAACCAGCAAAATATATACTCAAGTAAAAGAACTAGCATCAACAATTCTACTTAAGTAAAAGTAGTACTTGCTTTTAAATGTACTTAAACTGCTAAAAGTAGAAGTCCTTGTGTAATATGTTTTCCCTTAATGGTCTATATTTCAATAAAAAATATATAGAATTATTAGCTCCCATATGAAAGTGCACAAAACGTAAGGTTATGGCATATAACCTTGGTTCTCTGAAGGAGAACATGAGACGCCACCAATGGGCTATCGTCTTTGGTGATACCAATCCTGCTGGAAACCACAGTAACCAAGCCTGATTTAATCAGGCAAGAAGCGTGCATGCACTGCTCTCATTCCTCAGGCTATAAATGGCATGCACTCCATCTTCCTCTTTCACACTTGAAAGCATAATAGATGAAGTTTGCAGAGGCGAGGTTGGTGGCATCTCAAGTTCCTCAGAGAACCGAGGTTATATGCCATAACCTTACGTTTTCTTTCAGTCAAAGCACTTTGTTGCCACCTTTGGGAACATGTACACAACACAGCCTCTGAACACCGTGCTTATACATCCCACATGACAGACACCTCCCACCCCCACCCCAGCCCGTCCAATACACCTACATGCGTGAGTGCACGCACACACACACACACACACACACACACACACACACACACACACACACACACACACACACAATACATCCTCCTTTACATTCCCGATACATCTACTGATAAAGTAAAAAATGTAGAGTTATGTCTATGTCTATGAATGCATTAATTTGTATTGTATTTAATGTATTGTATGATGTACTGTATCTAAATACCTGCTTCACATGCAGAAAAAATGCTAAATATTCTATGGAATAGCTGAACAGTTGAATAGAATTTGAAGTTGAAGTTGAATTTAGTGTTTTCTACAATGTCAAATATATGGAGTATCTGAAACTGACAAAGCATTTGACAATCTGAACTGACTGTCACTTACTCATTACTTAAGCAGTAGACTGTAACACCTAATTTTCAATTGTGCAAAGTGGTCTATCACTTGACTTTGATTAAAATCATAAACTTGTTCCCACTCAACTGACAATATGGCAAGGTGGTGGAGCCTATCTTGTCCCATGGTGCATCTAAGCCATGTGTGGCGTCGTCTCTGAAAGTTCACAACTGCAACTATTGACTGGGATTCTGGCCCATGGTGCATCTAAGCCATGTGTGGAGTCGTCTCAAAACACTGAAAGACCTTTCGCATGTGCAACTATTGACTGGGATGGGCAATTTGAAGGAGTTTTGTCATAGTCAGAAACATGGCACTGTCTAGCAAGTTGAAGACACTCAGGGTGGACAGGGATGTAGCGATTCAGGAGTTGCTCCTGCTCAGGGGCCAGGCAGTCAGCCGCCACAGTGCGGGTGACAGATGACACACCGTCCGCCTTGCCTGGGTGTGCTTCTCTGGGTAGCAGGGAGGCTAAGTGAGCTAGTTAGCTGGCCTGTAGCCTCCTGGCTAGCTTGTGGCTGCCCACTGGGTGTGGAAGCAGAGGTTGGACGGACCCATGACGCTGCAGTGTGGACACTCACCTGGTAGGCACAGAGCAGCTTGTGCGTGGTCGAGCCCCAAGCACAGCACGCACCTGTCGTGGCCATTGGCGAGGGGGATAGCCTTGCTGAAAGGGCACCTCTTCATGGCGGTCGCCATGTTGTCTGCGGCACATGGCACTATCAAATCTGTTAAGAAGCACAGGTTAGTAAATAGCACACAAATATGCAAAAAATATTCCTTGAATATATAAAATACTTTGCTTGGATGGCTCATTCAGGGGCGGAAGTCTGCTGAATCACCGGAGCGTTTGAAGTCTTAGCAGGAAGTCGTAGAGGGTATCACAGTCTCAGAGGATGCTGAAAGGTGAATAAGGAAGATGGCATGCATGCACCTGCATTTTATAGCCTGAGGACTGAGACCAGCGCATGCACGCTTCTCACCTGATTACGTCAGGCTTGGTTGGAGTGGTTTTCAGCAGGATTGGTATCACCCAATGCGATATCCTAAAGGTGGAGAACTCCTACTTTTTCCATGGAAATGATGATAGCTAAAACAGTGTCTTGAAAGACAAAGAAAAAATGTCCGCTAATTCTGATTCAGATATTTTAATGATAGGCTGACTAGAGAAAAAGTTCTTGCACGCGATTAGTAGTGTACATTTTCAGGCTCAAAATGGGCAACAATAGTTTTTTTCGCAATGACTGTAAAGTCAATGTTTTTCTTTCTTTTCAGACTAGATAGGTACATCTAGAAAGATCATAGTTCACTGGGCTGCTCCATCACATTCAAATGCTTTATCTCCATCCTTGTAGGCCTAATTGTTGACAGTAGTGTTGAAAGTTTGTTGGTAACATCAGGCCTACATATTGAAGATAACGCTAGTCAAACTGGGATGCAAATTCATATGAGCGGAGCAACATGTCTCACAGAAACAACTGGACTACTTATTCATATCAAAAGGCCTGGAGTCATACGGGATAAACGTGCATTGTCCATAAAAAGCAGCTAATTGACCTAGCAGGTAGCAAGCTGTAATTAGCAAGCATAACAGCCAACAATTGTGATGCTAAGCCCTGAAAAAACACTCCAGAACACCAGAAAAGAGTGCTTTGAGTTCAAGATGGCAAAACGTAGCAAAACATTTTATACACCACCCACTGGGATAAATGGGACTCTCAACATTGCAATCTGCGAAGCGGCTTCACACAAAACAATGTTTCTTATTACTGGTAGTTTAAACTTCCAAGACAGTCTAGGAACTTCAACAAAAAAAGTGATTTTAGAAATGTGGTGGAGTAAACCAACCACATGACAGAGTATGAAGAGGAAGGTGGGTGACCTCTCATTGTTCATCTCAAGTGTGCATTTACTTCTTGTTTTCAGTATGTACCACAAATGCCACCAGTTTGGCCCATAGATTCTGTATGGCACAGAAATTTATTTTATTTCCCCTGCAAGTCATGAAAGAATATGACCACTGTTCCAAGGAGGTAAGTTTTCTCTCAGGAAATGTGTTTTGATAATAAAATGGCAATGATAACAAAACATGAAGACAAAAAAATCATAGAATTACAAGGTTATCAATTGCTGCATCTAGCATTTTTGCCAAACTTACTAGCTGATTTTGAAAAAAAAATATACATCTCTGGTTATGACTTTCTTTTTGAGTTTCTTATTTTTTCTAAAATCCTAAATTTAAAGGATTGGTTCCAGCAAATATAATCTATAAAGGGCCTTATTATTGACTTACAAATTACTAAACATGATTTCATATGAAGACTATGGCGTGAGATGTCATGTTGGCAGGGTGGTGACAGTCATATTGCAAGGTTTCCATTATCGAGCTCAGTTACGGGTATTGGAGATCCATCTTCCTTCATATTACATTATCTTTGGCCATCAAAATAATGTAGACACCTTTATATTAAAGTTCAAAACCATGCAGGACTTTTGCATTTTGCATTTAACTAGGTAAGATTAGCATTTTTTTCTACATCTTGGTGGGAAAGTGAATGAGCTGTATGAGCATTGTGCAGCTCATTCATGTGTAGATGTACAGATGTAGATCTGTAGATGCAATGCTGTAGATTTAATGTTGCCACTGAGTTATGTCAAATTAGTAGTCAATAGTCTGTATATATGTATTTTTTTTTCACAGACGTTCAGGCAAAGTTCCTCGACAGCTGCACTCTATAACTACCTCAGTCATGCGTTACTCCTCATATGACTGATGTTTCCATGGTCTACCACTTTTATACTTTTTTTCATCATAACACTGTTACAATTCATGTTACATGACATGTTAATCTGAATGTTTATATATTTTATGTTTGTTCAGTACAGTTTTCTTCAATACTTGTTACTGTATTATTCCTGATTTTCAAGGGCATTATCTCAAAAGAAATAGGATATGCCTTAGAATTGGCAGACATACATTTTTTGTTGTTCTCATTGTGTTTTTGCCACACCTATTCCGCCTGCAGTCAAGAAAACACTTTTTTATACTTCCTTGTTCCAACTAAACTTGTTGTGACTTGTTATTTTACAGCTAAATAGAGCAGGCTTACTGCAGTTCATAGGCAGAAAATGCAACATTTTGGACACAAAAATATCACAGTACTGCATTACATAAAAACATCACAGTACTGCATTACATAAAAACATCACAGTACTGCATTACATTAAAACTTCAGTCTTTTGTCAGACAACAGTGGTTATTAAAGGGGGAGAAAACATACTGTATGGCTTTATCCCAACTTGTAGCTTTAGAAATATTCACAGTCTCACAATTTATCGAAATCACATTTACACAGCATTGTTATCATAATATTTTTATGTTGCTAATGCAAAATGGGGATGGAGTTAACAAAACCAAAGAGACTATGGTTTTGATGGTCAGATAGCTGCCAGTTTAGGCACTTCAAGAATTGCACTTATTTTTTTATGTTTGATGTTGTGGTCCACTGAAGTCACAACGGATGGCATTGGCTTCCAGGCTAGAAAATTCCTGGTATAAATCTCTGTCACTGCAACGTTCCTGGGCAAGCCACCTAACCTCTAGTTACTACAGGGGTACCTGTTCTAAGTATTTAGCAAAGTTCCAGACCCCTCTTTCTCTGGCATGTATACAAGGGACACAAGAAAGCTGACATTTCCAAAATGGCATACTGCTGCACTACATACTACATACAACCTGGGAGGTACCTTTTGTAGATATTTTGTTGTTGTTGTTGTTCTGTATTGAGAAAATGTTTGCTAATTTTACTGAATTAGCTTTGCAACATACTTGCTAATTTTACAAGACAGAGCCATCATTTCATGAAACAATCTGTAGTGAGTGCACAATGTAGACAAACGAGCACACGTTCTCTTGATACAAAATGACACCTCCCAGCTCCTTTTGTATGCAGTGTAGAACAGTATGGCATTTCAAAAGCAGCAAGGCCATTATATGTCTGTTTATGGCTTTAATTCCTGGATGAGGCTGTAAGTCAGTACTTGCTGGCTATGAACTGGTGATATGAACTAATATTTTTTGCAAGAGTTTTGTTACGTGCTTGTCAGGTTAACCACAAGTATGCACAATTGGGGCGGTGGGGGGTGGGGCTTGTTATCATCTTGGTAAATATCAAGTCAATCAACAAATGTATTTGCATATTAAATAGCTAAATTCCCCCAACTGGACTCTATATTTGTGTGGGTGCCACAAATCCTGTTAGTGCGGCAACCCCTCACTCACTTACAAAAACAACCAACCTGCGGAATTGTTAGTAATTGTTATTATCTGTTATTAACTATTTATTTAATTTATTTAGGTAAAAATATGAATCGTAGATGAAGGGCAGACATTTTTTCCCTAAATTTTTTTGGAACTAAAGGCAAAACAGGGTCTTACTTAGTTTTTACCTGTTCGTTAAAGGCACCCTGTGCAGATTCTTATTTTTTCTTAAATTCTTAAATTTAAAGGATAGGTTCCAGCAAGTATAATCTCTGAAGGGCCTTATTTTTGACTTACAAGTTACTAAACATGATTTCATACAAAGACTATGGCGTAAGATGTTGGTGTTGGAAGGGTGGTGACTGTCATGTTGCAAGGTTTCCATATTAAGCTCAGTTACGGGTATCGGAGATCAATCTTTCTTATACAAAATAAATTGACTTCCTGACAGGATTAAACCTTGTGAGGATGAGATGTTGCTGACACAGCTGAATCGACCTGAAGCTTGAGGTGAATTTAATGGAACTCAGTTGAATTGAATTGAATTGAATTGAATTGAATTGTTTGGAATAAAACAGAATACAACTTCATTGTCCACCAGAGTGGAAAATTATTTTTGACTCACTATCACATATAGCATGCAGACAATACACATTTACAAAAATATGGCTTGGCAGACAGCGACACAGACAACAGAGGTTGTAAGGTTGTCATTTCGATGTTATAGTCTGGCTTGTCAAGCAAATATTGGTCCATTGGCTGGTTTACTTTTGTTCCAACTATTTTAATCATTTATTTCTAAATGAGCAGTGAGATATATCAATATTGGCATCATTTTCCACCCCGTTGAAAGAGGACAGTGGTCTGAACCCTCCCCAAGTGAACTAAGAGATATCATTCCTGTCTGTGCCACTGAATGACACTGATCAGGTTTAGGGAGTTAATTGTGCTCAGCTGTACGTATTAGAAGGTGTGCATTTCAAATACACACTCATTTTCATGTCCAGTCTCTGCAACTACACAGATTTGGTGTTTGGTGTCTATTGTTTCTATTGTTATGGCACATCTACAGGACTATGATAAACTGTTTCCTGTACACACAAAATGCTTGAGTGAACTCTGTGACGGGTACTTTCCCTCAGTGTGCAAGTTGAGACAGGATGACAAGCTTGGTATATTTTAAGGAAACATCTGAGGCTGATGGAAACACTGAGCCACCCCTCCTAACACGATGGCCACATTGAAAACAACAAGTACTGTTTGCCCTTTAAAAAGAGAAATAAATCAATAAACATACATAGTATATATTACACATCATATTATGCACTGCATTGATTATAAATTATTTTATTAAAGCTATAGGGTAGGACCTGTATCTAAATGTCATTTGTGCTATTCTGCCACTGTCTACTGCCATCTAGTAGTAGGATCCAGGTATAGCAAAGTAAAACCCAATAATTCAGTGGACATGAAAGCATGAGATTACCTTTTTATTTCATAGTATGATGTTAAAAATAAAGAGAAAGCTTCACATATATCAGGGTGACTATGTGTTATTTGTGCAAATGATGTTTTAGCAATGTATATACATGTTTACGGTAAGAGTTATTATTCTAAAGAATTCACTAGATATACATGTACAAATTATGGTATCAAAGTTTTACTCTGCCTCACACACACCCACACACACACACACACATGCACACACACACACACAGACACACAAACACACTCAACACACAAAACACAACACACGCAATCACACAAGCAGGTTTTCATGTTGTAGTCACATTTCCCAATAACTTGGACCTGTTGAACAAGGAAGAACATTAGGATCAAGAACATTACATACATAGATACAGATATAGTATAGATTCTTCACATTCACTCACTGACTCACACACTTACTCCCAGCATCCATCCCTCTCACTCACTTTCTCACTCCTGATTTCCTCCTTCTCACACAACCCCCACCCCACACCACATAAACACACACACACACACACACACACACACACACACACACACACACACACACACACACACACACACAGAGCACATACACTCACTCACACACACACATCAAACATAGACATACACACTGTACGCTCACACACACACACACAAACACAAACACAAGAAAACAGAAACATATGCTCACACACAAGCACACACATTTACACACAGGCACGCCACGCATACACATATGCTCACACACACATACACACACATACAGCACACACAAACACACACACAGTATGACTGTCTCACCTATGCATTGCAGAGCATCTGTGCTGAGTTTGTCTTTGTCCAGGGGATACAGAGGAGGCTCCATGTTGCGTGGGGCCTTGGCCCTGTAGCTCTCCACTAGTCCGGCAACTGTCTGGAAGTACTGAGGTTTACTGCCGCTTACTGTCTGCAGACCACCAAAAACACAAACAAGACACCTGAGCTGCACTGGTTGTCATTTACCCTAAATGAAGATCTTTTAGATTACGATTGCAATCAAGTAGATAAATCTGTGTGTGAGTGTGTGTGTGTATATATATATTTGTTTATTTAAGCAATATAACACTCATGTTCGTGGGTTGTTTGTGGATATCCTGTTGTTTATACATTTATTAGGATGGTGTTTTAATGTATTTGCACAGTATGTATATGAATGAAAACTTTTATGAAAATATTCACTCATTTGGAAGATGGGCTGTTGCATGAAAATGATTGCATTGATTACTAAAAAAATATAGTAAAACTACAATTTATGATACAGTATTGACAAAAAAAAAAAAATCATTGTCTGCACTGGACTGTGAGGACAGTAGTAGTATGTTGTGCCCTAAACCTAAAAATGCATGCTACAAATGAATCAAATCTACTAGTGCAGTGATTCAGCTGCAAAAAGCCAGCCACATGAATCAGAATGACTCAAAATCAAGTTGTGGTAATGTCTTCTTGCCAATGTTGTTCTGAAACATGGTAGTCGAGAGAGAGAGAGAATAGTTGTAGGTGACAGCAATGCTTGGTGTTGTACCAGTCCATATAGCTCCTCTTGTAGGCATTAAAGAGAACATGCTCACACACAAAGGAATTGTAATTCTGGTTAATAACAATAATAATACTATATAATAGAAATAATAGTAGAAACTAGGTGTAGCGCATAGCGGTACATGGTATGACCGCTGCAGTGTATTGAAATGTGGGAACCATTGGTATGATGAGTTTGTGGTAGGTCAGTGTTGTGAGGCGAGAATTTGTGTGGAAATTGTTTGCTAGAAGTGGGAATGGATGTGGGTTTTGAATGAATGACATTCTGTGTGTTTGTGTAGCGTGTAAGAGTGATTTGTGAAAGCATCAACTTTCTACAGTAGTAAGAAGTTTTTTATGGTATGTGCTGTGCTTTTAGAGGTCTTTGTGCTGATCGCGCATGACATCTTTTGTGCAGATCCCACCTTCTCGGTCCAAGATATTGGAAACTCAAAATCCCAATTTTTGCATTTACACGTATCACTAGGTGGTTGGGTCGATACGCCTCTGTAACACCAGCATACTAACACAAAATCGTTTTTAGGCACCTAGCTTCGACGCGAAACATCGCCCCCTGTGACGAAATGTGACAGATTTGGTGCACATGAAAAGAAAGCTGTTTAGAGTTTGCATGCCAACTTTAATCAAATTTGAGCAATTAGAAGCCAAGATATGCATATTTGAAGAATTTTAAGCTACGTTTTGAATTTTCATTGACATGTAACTTTGAAACGGTTCATCTCAAGATATATCCTTTGATAACTTTTTGTCAGCATTGCCTATAGATGACATATACCAAATTTGGTGAGATTCACATGAACGGCCTATGACGAGTTCATTTACTTTTACTTTCGCAATTTTAAAATTTCACAGATTTATTTTTTATTGGAACTGGGCGTTGACCAGTGTTTTCAATGTGTGAGGGTCAATGGATTTCAAGACAAACAAAATTGGTTGTGGCCCTTTGGGGCCAAAAGCTTGTAGTCGCTCACATCCTACTAGGGCTACATGCATACAAAGATTCATGTCCCCCAGCGTTTCAGTGTCCCGCCAATCATTGATGGAAAATCGGAGAGGGAAAAAAAAGTGAAAAAAAGGGGGGAAAATAAATGGACAAAACCAATATGATAATAATATGTATTGCATGAAAGGCAGCACAAATACTTTACATTATTATTATTAGTAGTAGTGTTAGTATTAGTGTTGCTGTTGTTATTGTTACTATACATGTATTTATAAAGCACCATTCTGAGAGACCACCATAATTTACAGGATTATAATAATAAATAGCATGAACAAAAACAAACTGTAAAAACGTAAGATAAAATATAGAGACATCATTGTACTGAATTTTTTTCTTTTAGGTCTGCCTGTTCCAGTTAATAGCTGCAAAGAGGATGCCTCCTGTATGCAGAACACATGCTTGTGAGAGCACAACCACAGACCTCTCTCAGTAAACCACTGCAGTATTGAAACTAGGGAAGAAGTTGTTGTTCTAGTAGTTGTTGTTATCTGTGCATGAGTTTGGTTCAACGTCTCTGGCAGGCGGCGGAAGTTGTGTCGCAGAGCAGAGAAGCGGTGTCTGGGCTGGCACCATGCTAGTGGACTGTGTGTTTGTTGTTATCACGTGAGAAACAGGGGGATAGATCAGCAAGCTCTGCTGAGGTGGCACAGGAAGAGGTTAAAGGAACTATGTATATTTTATGTGTCTTTTTGAAGTGTAAAACATCCAAAAATCAACTATGCATATTGATAGAGTTTGAAAAAATAACAACACTGACATCTTGTGACCGTATATGCATAATGCGTATATGCATTGCATTGCAGAGATCTCCACTAGACTAGACTGACTAGTGCCAGGTTGTCTTGTCTTGTAATACCAGTTTATGTCTGAGGCAGCGATAGTGAGTCACATACCAGCCAAACCAGTGCAATGACACCTAAAGACGAAGAAGCCGCACTGCTACTGGGCTGCTTGAAAGGTCACTGGATCTTGCTAGAGAGCTTGTTTATGGATTGTTAACTTTACTGTTTATTGCCATCAAGCATTTTCTGATCTTGTTGTCAAACCTGTGGAAGATACTACCCCCCTCACCATTAGAATAGAATAGGAAACTGAAATAAATGAACAGCAAAGCTAAATATAATAAGTAAAACTAAATAAATGATGACTGAGGTAAGAGATCACCTCACCACCACCACCACAACCACCCGCTGCTGCCACAGAGGAATTATAAAAACTCATTCGGAAGTGAAGTAAAAGAAACAATACAACAGGCTAATAGGAAATGAAGATAAAATTAAGTTTGCTGCTGAACTTGCTACTTCTTGTTTAGATTGGAAAATTCAACAAATCGTTGCTAATTTGTCTCGCTAAAGGTTCGTAATGTAAGCTGGTAAGCTACCTAGTTATTTGTCATGCACATCTTTACATTGTCACTGAATTGCTTTGACTGTAATGCAAGGGATCTCAAACCTGAAAGGTACAAATGTGACAGAAAATATTGCGGTAATGAATGTTGACAAAATGTTTCGTTGTGAGCAACGAAATTTAAATGCTAGGACGTATTGCTAGTGGAAAGAGCCTAACTAACAGGCTAACTTGAAAAATGTGAATTTAACATAAGGCAAACGTAACATTATGATGTCCCCAGTTTGATTACTTTTGTCGTTTTTTTTTTGTTCATGTGAAGCTTTGAGTTCTTTATCATTTCGACTTTAGGGAGCTAGATAATTAGATTGTTTGGATGACATTACGTTAGTTTGATGGTCAAATTACATGCTATGTAGTGGCGATCTGCTGGCCAGCTGAGTTGAGCTAATGGAGACTGCAAGGTCAAATTTTATGTCGATATTTCAAATAATCACTGAAAATACTGGCTATATTTACTGGTTCAGTGAAGGGAAATTGCTTTATGTTACCATAGCACTGACTCTCTTGACGGCAATTTAATATTGTTCATTTGGAAAAGACTTGTACATATATGGACATGTTTGGGAGTGTGGTTGTTGGGAGGCTGTGGCGTGGAGCATGGGGACTGCGTTTTCTTGTTTCGAACTCAAACTGTCTTTTTGCCAAAATACGCCCCCCATTGGCGTATGGAGTATGAATGTAGTATATGGCACTTAATACGGAATGTCCCTTTAACACCTAGTGTACTGCAGCCTATGCAGACTCAGTCAGGCTCGCAATCTGGAAAATCGGGCAAATCTGGTGGACTGATGGGCCACTCTATATGCACTAAAACTTTGGGAACTTTTTGTGTAGAACAACTATTTCAAAATAGGGGTTACACTACCACAAAAAGGTGATCCACATAGACTATCTAACTGTGGAGATCCAAGGGGGTGGGAATACCCATGGAAGTTGAAACACCCATGGAGTTTGTTCCACCCAGAAAGGGCCCGCTAGCCGTTAGCATTTCTTTGGCTAGAGTTCATTTTAGCGTCACGTCAAAATCAATTAACTTTACATGTGAAACACCCGATGCCTTGATTTTGGTGTTGTTGTACACCAGAGCTAACACAACAATGCATGTCGGCTCCATTCTCTCCTGTGTCATGTTATTGCCTTGTAAGAAACTTGTATGCTAAGAGTGGTGACACAAATTCAGCGACTTTCTGTGACACAGGAGGGAATTTACAGTGGTTTCTTGATAGTGTTCTGTCAGACTTTGGGAGTCCAGATATGTTAACGTCATATTTACATAATGAAAACACAAACATTTAAAGTAATATAAACAAAATGATTAGGAGCACTTAAGGACAGTCACTTTTCACAGACAGTAGAAGATTTTCGATATCTGTCAGATCTGCCAAAATTTCTTTTGCTACATCTACAAGCTAAATTGCCGTGTTTGGGTTTGTGAGATTAATGTGACTACATCGATTAAGATTAAGCCCAGTCCAGGACACTGGACCTAACTGAAAATTTTAACAACACCTCTCTCTGAAATCAACGTGATTCCTCTGTCCACTTCTACTGTTTATGTGGAGATCCACTGGCCACGCCACAATTTCAGTTCATTTTCTATGGAGCGTGATGGATTGTCAAGCAATGCATCTCGGGAAGGTGGCACGTAGCTCCATCAGCTTTTGAGTGACAGATTCATGGAGATGCGCGATGTGCAATAATACTCACTATGCAAAGTTACATTTACATTACATTTGTGCACTTAGCACTTTTATCCAAAGCGACTTACATTTTGTCAACTATCGGTTACATCAGGACCAGTCTCCCCTAGAGCAACTTAGGGTTAAGTGCCTTGCTCAAGAGCACAATGGTGGGAGCTGAGATTTGAACCTAAAATTTCCAGACTACTAGCAGGCTAGCCAGGTTCCTTAACCGCTACACCACCACCACCTGAAGTAGCTCTACAGTTCAGTTTAGTTTAAATAACTAGGTTGATGACTTGGGTCCTGTCAAGAAAACAATTGCCAAGGTCGAATTTTGTTCCCAGTCCAACCCTAGAGTCAGTATTTGAGCTTGAACTGCTCAAATGCAGCACTAGGAGACAGCAGATAGATGACTGTGAAATCAAGTAGCATTAAATTCAGGTGAAGTCATGCCATTTTGTATGAACTGGAATTTGCTCCCTGTTGTCTTTTTTTCAACCAACTGATCAGTTTACACATCCAACATCAGTTTTGAACATGAAGGCTCCATGAACATCCCTCAAACTGCCCAGCATGACACCAAGTGGTTGAAAAGGAATACACAGTGTAGTTAACCAATCTGGTAATTTCCCGATCCTTCCCCATTTTCCTCCACTACTCATTTCCTGTCAATCTTTTCTGTTCTATCTGAATAAGACAAAAAAGCCCAAAGAATATACTACATGTATATTTAAAAAAGTGACTCATAAGGTCACTTGTATGGTCTGTCTCACCAGTTTTTCCAGTAACACGCATTTTTAGAATACCTTGACAGTCACAGAGATGTCATTCTCCCTATGACTCATCATAATCAAAAATGATCAGTAAGTGGGAAGGTGTGATACCCATAATGACTGTGGTCATTTGTAGTTATGTAGACATTTCCCACCCTGATCTCTCTCTCCTAGTCTTTTCCGGTTTAGCTTTCCAAAATGCACTTTAAGATGTTGCTAAAGTATGTAGTATAGCATAGTATGTAGTATATCAAGTGTATCAAAAGTGTTGCATATTGTTGCTTTGAAGGGAAAATCCATTACATTTTCAACCCTATTTACAATGTTTCATTAGGGAGGTATGAAAATTGTCATGGTATTGAGCATACTAATGAAATATTGACTCAACGGCATGTGAGGGGTGTATAGTCAACTGCTTTTCTCACCAATGATTAGGCTTGCCTGGTTCATCGACATGGACAAAATCCCTGCAGAGATACCCCTGTGTCTCTTTGCCTCATTAAATGTGACCGGTATAAAAACAAACTGGATAAACTGTAGCCCAATTATAGTCCAGACCTTTGTCTTCTTCTGGTCTTTGGCGTAAGTCCCTTTTGTAATTGATTGTTGCATTCTGACTACTGGGCAATAAGCACTGAATTGACTAGGTAGGATCCACTAGGCTGTATAAAGTTGCTTTACACTTACAGAGTTCATCAGGGACACTTTTAATGCTGTGCTATGTCAAATCAACTTATGGTTTTTAAATCAAAGGTAAAAACTGGGTCACTAAATAAAAATATTTTAATACAGCAAAGACCGATTAGTGAACTGCAAGCTAACACTGACTGAATGGGGCACAGTAACTTACTTTCAGTGTAATTTTTACTATGCCCAATTCAGTTAACATTACCTGCCACTTATTCGGTCAATGTTATATCAAATTTTTGTGTTCTTTTTCTTCTTTAATAGTGATCGGTGACCTGAAACAACAGGGTCATGGATTGACTCAACGGATTTCTCCTTTTAATCTTCCACAGACAGTAGGGCAACTAAAGTTAAATTCATTCATGGAAAAGTTAAACCATGTCAGCCAGTTGGGTCAGTTAAGTCAGGTTGAGTCTTGCTAGAATCAAGTGTTCAATCTGCATTGTGATTTTCTCCAGAGGAGTGCCCCTTAACCTACCATGTGTCATTGTGAAACACATCTCTACTAGATGAAGGTGCACCTTTACAAGCACTGTGTGGCCAAATGCACTGCTGCAATGCCAGAAGAAAGGCTTAAAGAGTGAGCTTTGTCTGTGTCAGCACAAGGGTCTTGCTTGTGAAAAGGGTGGATGCTGACGTTACTTTGTTTTATCAAATTCATTTCATACAATCATTGACAAAAGTAGGCCACAGCCATACAAGCATAAGCAGAAATACTTAACGTGGACTAAATGGCAATTCAATATACTACAAAAAAAATCACCCATGGAGGAACAAAACGGATTCAACACAGATTTAGGAGTAATAGAGAAATAAATGAAATCAAGTTCAGTCTACAAGTGTTTGCTACTGTTCATCTAAGTCATACCTAAACAATAACAATTATTGGAGAGTTATTTAAGCAATAAGCCCTTTGTGTTCGTTCTATACCGTGAATATAGCAAAGCTGAGGGGCGTTGTTAGCTATATTCACGGTATGGAACATGCACAAGAGGCTTATTGCTTTTCTAAAACGTTGACCACATATACCTTGAAAACTGGTTGACCTACAAAATGAACAAGCAGTATCTGAAATTTGTAAAATGTTCAGTGGTGTAGCGTAGCGTAACGTAGCTGACCCCCAGTGCAAGTCTTGTGCTAGGGCCCCGATGCCAGACATGCATTATATGAAACTATATATGTAAGCGTGTGTGTGTGTGTGTGCATGTGCATGTATGTGTGTGTGTTTGTGTGTGTGGGTGACCAGATGACCCCGATTTCCTGGGACAGTCCCCAATGTTGGTGGTCTGTTCCCGGTAAAATACAAGAAAACACACTTTGTCCCCGATTTAAGCTACAACATACTTATTTTAATGATATTGACTGTGGAAATAGAAATGTCCCCACTTCCTAGGAAAATGCAGGGAAATGTCCCTGATCTCATGACCCCAGATCTCAGAGGTCTGGTCACCTTAGTGTATGTGAGATGTGTGTGAGTTTGTGTGGTCACACATCTCACCTCAACTGCCCAGCCACGTGCAGCCTTCTCAATGCGGTAGGTGTGAACAAAGGGTGCCCTCCTGCATGGACAGAGAGAAATAACTCTTGTTAGGAACACATCTATCACAAGTCCTATTTATTGTATTTTGCAAGTGTGTCCATCCAAACTGACTTACAAAATATAAACACATACATTTCTAATAAAAAATCATATTAAAAAACATTACATTAAGCATTAAGTACAGTGTTGATATTAATGAAAGCAACAATAGCAATCAGAAAATCAGAATAAAATAAAGAAACCAAAACATGCACAATCCATGACTGTATATAACGGACAGTGGTGGTGTAATGGTTAAGGAACCTTCCTTCATACACATGGAAAGCAATTTAAGCCATTTTGTGTTTTATTTGTCAAAATACAGTTATTCAAACTAAACTGAACTGTAGGGCTACTTTGGGTGGTGGTGGTGTAGCGGTTAAGGAACCTGGCTAGCCTGCTAGTAGTCTGGATATTGTGGGTTCTAATCCCGGCTGCCACCATGTGCCCTTAAGCAAAGCACTTAACCCTAAGTTGTATAATGTAAATAAATAATTACATGGAGAACAGATGTGTCTGCATTTGTTTAACGTGTGCTTATCATACCTTTGCAAGTGTCACACAGAGACTAAAGTACACACAGCATGAGCTCAATCTCAGGTCTTCATCTGATAAGAAGCCCCACCCCACAGTGTTTTGCAAGGTGTTTTAGATTACGGTTACAGTTACGGCTCATTTTTATTAGCACTTCCATAGTAATGCTTATGTTCTGGCAAATCTACACAGTGTAATTGTATAGTAATATACAATGTGCTGTACCATTGAGCAGTGATTTTAAAGGAAAAATCTAGAGTAAACACAAAAATGGAACTTTCTCAAAACACATCCAAAGTCAATGTATCAATTCCCCAATCATGCAAAAATAGCCTTAGAAAGTATTTTTCCTTTAAGCGCTTGGTTTGGTTATGTGGTTCACAGTTGTAAAAGTCGGGCTTCAGAAAGCAAAGGTCCGGCCATGTATTGTTTCTACCTGTGCACTTAACATAGGTGATTAAACTAATTGGTCTACCTGGCCGAGGAGTAGTCGTGCTAAATAGATCAGGTGGTTTACTGTAGGGGTGGAGCTAATATGGAAACAAATATTGAAATAATTTCTGAAGCAGGACCTTTACACCTTCTGATAAGGTTGGGCATTCAGGCACTGTTGCATTAAAACCGAGATCCAGGGCACAACTCGTCTCCGAATGCTGCCAGCCATGGTGCATAACTATTGTGTACTACATCAAGTTGTGTGTTGTTAAATAAGCTTGGTTGTTGATTGGCCACTGAGTGTAAGTAAGGAAATTGAAGTAATAAGCCCCAAGAGGCTGTAGTTTCCAGTGACCTTCAAACAGTTAGGCATGACACAAAGTGGAGGACCTAATCTCCTCTTGACTGTCATAAAAGAACTGGAACCTGTGGACATGCAAGGCTTGTTTTAATGGTTCCTACGAATACAATGGTTACTGTAAATATAAGCACAATTTAAACAGTCATTCAGCTACTATAGAAAATAGACAGAGTTACAAAATGTCGGCTAATTGTTTGGGCAGTCCTGAACCTGGTTTTGACATTTTTAACATTTCAGTTTCATAAAAGGTACACTGAGATAAAATCTATTTCTTTGTTTATTTTCTTTTAAATAAGTTTTTTTTTTTTAATTAAAGTTGTTAATTATAGAAAATATGAACAAAATGCTTGTATGCCTTTTATGTCAACACTGCATTGTCTATCCACTAATGGTTTAGTCTACTAAAGCACCCATGTCATGTTAAAGATCATTTGACTAGTAAAAACTAAAACTGCCTGTTTGTTTTATTTAATTCCCTAACTGAACTAGTGGCCGAGGGAGAGGAAGACAGATAGAGAGATGTTGTTCTATGCATTATTTCACATGACCTTTTTGTCTAGCCAATAAAACACTATTGTTTTGAATTGAATTCAATTTCACTGAATTAAGACCATGGCAGTGAAAGGTCGCTAGAACTTGCAGGGAAATAGTGTTTAAGACCTGCAGATTCCACTGTTCTGCAGAGTAGCTAGAGAGGGTTGAAGCAGAGTTAGAAATGAATGCTGTTCTTCAAAGCATCACATATAGTTGAACCAAAAACCAAACAAAAAATTAGAGAGGTATAGCGCACCCCTCCATTGAGCACTCCCAAGGTAACACACAGTGTGCTGTTACTGCTTTGGGGGCAGCTGAGGGGCTCACATTTGTTTGGATTTGAGTAAGAAGACCTGAGTTGTTTTTTTTCCGTTTTTTTTAAACTGTGTTTACAGAGAATAGAGAACTAAGGATATATGAAGAGATATTTGCTGACTGTTACAAAAAGTTTAATGTTTACAAATTTCTAAGCATTGCCTGTCCATCCATTAAAGTTAAACTTGACTAATCTGTAGCAGATTCTTTGATCCAGAGTGACGCGTATACACAATTGTCAGGTTCGGGAAATGAAACCTTAGTGTCAGTTGGCCATGCTTCCCCACCACATCTACACTACCAGTCACCATTTCAGATTGATTCATGTGTGTGTGTTGTGTGTTGTTTCTGTGGAAATGCAGTGTAGTTTTTCTGTTATACTTCCCGTTGACCAAGGATTAAGGCAGACATCAAAGCAAAATCAAATTCACTGCAGTCGAGATGAAAAATAAGGAAAACCAAAAGTAGACCCACACTTCCCTCATAATTTCAGTTAACACTTCAGAGGGGACTAAATCATATTACACATGAACTGTTTTTCTTCTTTTTTTGTGTATGTAGATACATAAACTCTTTCTGTCAACAAATAGCAGCAAAATAACTTCACATTGTACGAATAATATTTGCTGTTGTTTAGTTTTGTTTCTCTCCACTCCATGTAAGGCAGTCTTTTTCAAAAAAATTCTACATTACAACACAAGAACACTAGCAGTAGATACCGTAAGTTCAGCAAATATATTATATTCTTACTTATATGTTCACTGCTTTCCAAAGACCAAAAACATGAAACATGAACCAACACATTGCTTGTGTATATCTCTATTAAAACACACTGACACACCTCTTAAAAACATTGACACAACTTTAAAAAGAAATTAAACTATTCTTTCTCTATGGCCAAAAACACAAATGTCACAGACACAGGCTTTCTTTCATCACAGGTGCCTGACACTGTGTTCTCCTTTCTGCTCACTTAAAGACATTAAAAAAATAAAAAGTTAAAAAAAAAAAAAACGAACCATTTCAGGAAGAATTAAGCAATACTGCTTCTCTAACGAATCATAAACAAACACATCGCTCAAGCTTTTCTTCTGTCATACGCACCTGACACAGAGGCACAGTGCTCCGACCACGCTTTCGCTGTCCCTGAGGAGGTAGCTCCCATCTTTTCCATACCTCTCCAGAAGTCGCTCTGTCTCCTCCTTAGTAATCTTCCCATAATAAATTGCCTCCATGAATATGGCTTTGGGCAGTGTTCTGTTAACACAGCACGGCAGCACCATTTGTGTGTGTGTGTGTCTGTGTATATGTGTGTGTGTTGCGTGCGCGGTGTGTGTCTTGCTTTGTGTTTGCTGTCACAAAGGCAATAGGATGAAACCAAAGGCAGGAACTGGTTCTTAACACCTTTTTTCAGCTTCTCTCTCCCAAAGTGTCACACATATGAAGGTAACAACAACTTTGCTCTCATTGTGAGCTCGCCACAAACCAACTCATCTTTGCACACCCTATATACAACAGAGCAGGTGGTCGGACCATTTAAGGCCTTTGTGCATTCATTGGAGGCTATAAGCAGTGGTATACACACCACTGTTGCACATCAAGTTTGTATTTTAAAATTGCATGTTGTATCACGTGTCGCATGTGTGTATGGTCTTCAGTGCACTGTTTTTGTACAGGTTGCTATAAATATCATTAGACAGGCTATAAACAGAAACAATGTAATACAAATACACATACAAAATACCAACTCTCAAGTATGCATATTCCTCTCACAAAAAGGTTTCTTGAATACTGTTTATGAGTTAATGAGATCTGGGCTGTCTTTAATCTCTGTGATTTCTGCCGAGGACATAAAACCTGCACATTCTATTCCAAAAGATTATTTTTGCAGTTTATTTGAAGTAGTGTGGAATTCTAGTACAAGTTTTAAGCTTTTTGCACTTTTGAAACAATTCTGTAATCTTAGAAAGCTTTCAATTGACATATCAAGTGTGCAAAAACTGAATATGTAGTTGTAACAATGTTCCTCTGTAAAATTATAATTTTCAAAGTCAGTGTTGTGTGAAGAACTTTCAAATGTCAATGTTCCTCACACAACATTGTTTAAAGACAATGTCCCCTGAAAGCATACTGGACAGATCAGATGTCTTTTTTTAGTCAGCCAAGGAATCTGAGTCTCTCATTAAAGTTGTCCCCTAGGTATTATAACCTTGATGACATGTTTGACCGAAAATTAATTATTCACTTGCTCTGTAATTCAGTATACTGTTCTGTAATAAAGTGTACATTTTTATTGTTATTGTTGTGTTTTTGGACTGTATATTTAAAATATTCTTTTTCCTCTTTTTTTATTTATTGCTATTTGGAATGCTGGAACCTTGAGGCTTCACATAGAAAGCAGATTGAACCTTACAGTTCCATGTTGTAAGGTTTCATTGGAAATAAGTGATATAGGGAAATGTAACAGTGAAGTCATAATCCATAATGCTTTGTAAACATATTCATAAAGGTTTGTGAAGTATTCTCAGTACCTACATTTTTTTAATTTAATTTTGTAAAACTAACTTATCATGATGGTGTAAAATCTCTTGCTTAAGTATCACATCATAAAGTTTCCAATACCTCTTGATAATGGTGAATAAAGAAGAACACTACATAATAAATTTAATACTTAAAAATGGGTTTATCATATATCATCTGAATAGAGTGATTTATGAAATGAATGTCAGTAGTTGTTCTCTGGGTTGTCACTCAAAATGTAAAAAAAAAGGCATGTTTCTTTCGACACAGATTTCATCACACTTCACTGATTGCATCTAGATAATGCATAAGACACTGCTTACCACCAGCTACATCCTGCACTGCTGGTGGAAAGCAGGCATTGAATTTCAGTAAGTTCAGCAAAGTTATCTGTCACTGTCTGCGTATGTGGCGTCTGTCAGGGTCACATAAATGCCACTAGTTTAGTTGCAGTCAGACAGTGCAATAGCAATGCTTAAATGTTTCATACAAACTCTTATTTCAGTCTTTTATACTAGTGTAATGAGATTTAATAAGACTTTCTTAAGTCTTATAATTCTCTAATATTACAGTAATTCTCATACATATTTACAACTTAGGCCACCTAGATCTTAAACCCTTTGTAAGTTTATGTATTGTACTATAGAGAAATGACTTCAGATGCTACTTATTAATATATAACTGACTTTTATATTTAATCATGTATTTTAATGTTTGTATGGCATATGTTGCCACTAATGATTCATAACTTTAATGTCAGAGCTTTGAACTCAACATTGTATGTGTAATGAGACATTCAGCATTTATATATTTAAATTCATACAAACACACACACACACACACCTCACTGTGCACAACTAAGCCTTTATTATCTGATTTTTAATTCAATTACCTGGATTGGCCTAAACCAAATTGAATGATTATTCACAAGTAGCATGATAAATTCCTGTGTGCAGACACTGTCTGCGGTTAGTGCAAACCTCAGGTTAGCAAGTCCTTTCTTTCCACTGTTATCACAGTGAACGCTCAGACGAGCTTCGCCTCCGAGTCGGCCCCAGGGTGGCTTAAGGAAAGTTCTGGGGCTCATTCAACTAGGCCAACACTGACCAAAGTTCACACAACGTGTTTGATCACAAACAAGGCATACTAAAGTTCACACTCTCAGTCTAAAAGAGGCTGCCACAAAGTTCACACGCTCAATGCAATTAGCACAAGAGCCTCATCTACTTTTTTGGAAATGGCACTGACATCAATAGATAAAGAAAGCTGAATGTGGGAGAAGGGAAATTTCAAGGTTCAGTTACATTTGCACTGACAGTACTAATGCACATGAGGCACACGCTTTAATTTCACACCTTTTCTATGAGGTGACGCTGCCTCCTGTGCATCTGCTAAGTTGCTGTTTTAATCAGGAAGTGGTTAAAACAGAACACATCCAAAGGCGGGAGATTGGGTTGCCACAAACACAGTGAGACACACACACACACACACACACCCACTCACTGACAAACACCCACCCACCCATACACACACACAAAGATGTGATAGACACGACAAGCAAGGAATGAATCATAACTTCTCTGACTGTCAGTGAAACCTGGTGTAAACAGTATTTTGGTTTATATTTTTGCACATGATACAAAGCAAGTAATCTTTCGCAATGGCACTTGCACAATTATGCCCCTGGGAAAAACACACAATACTACTACACAAAACTACTGTTTGACCAACTAGCTAAAAGTCAACAGCTCTGCACAACTACACATTACCAGAAGAAAGAGTGGGTGAGGTGTGAAGACAGGAATAGAAAACAAGTGGAGGAAAAAAGTTAGAGTTAGAGTGTGTGTGTACAGCCCAAGATATGTGCAAAGATTCCATGGCCATATACTGTACCAATGAAACAACTTTCAGGAATTTCATGAAACTCGTGTGTGTGTGTGGTGTGTGTGTGTGTGTGTGTGTGTATGTGTGTGTGTTTGGGGGGGGGTTGGGTGGAATCGATACAGTGGTATAATCAGACCACTGAGAGTCCACTAGTTTTACAGTCCTGGGCTGCTGCTTTCTGCTGCTGTGCCACCCTCTTTGTTCCAGCTCAGGCGAGCGGTCAGCTCCTGCAGCAGACTCTCCTCTGCCTGGGCCCAGCTGTCCTCCCAGTCTACACAAACACAAACACACAAACACAAACACAAACACACAGTCAGTTACAGTCATGGAAGTGCACCATTTTTATTGCACCATTTTAAATTATTGCAACTACAAATGTGTCCATATACATATTTCAGAACAACACAAAAAAGCAGAGGAAAAAGCCAAATTTCATAAAATTTTACACAGAACTCATAATATTACAGCTCAACCTCCAAAAGAGGTTCTGTATTGAACACCCCTAATATGCCATTCTACTTTTTACAGAAAAAGAATGCGGTTTACAAAGAAAAGAACAAGGTATCTAGAGTCAAATATGGTGAAGGTTCAAATATGTTTTGGGGTTGTCTTGCTGACTCTGGCAATGGGTACATTGACTGTGTACATGGTATCATGAAGACTTTGGGGCGCAATCGAGGGCCCAATGTCTGAAAGCTGAGTTTGTGTCACAGTTCATGGTTGTATCAGCAGGACAATGACTGCAAAAATACTTCTAAAAACATCCATGGTTGGATACAAAGCACCGGAGAGTGCTGAAGTGGTCAGCAATGGGTCTAAATTCAAATCCAATTGAACACCTTTGGAGAAATCCCAAAACTGCCTTTGGGAGAAGGCACCATTCCAATATGAGAGACCTGGAGCAGTTTGCTTCCAGTTGAGAGATATAAGAAGCATGTTGATGGTTATAGGAGGCCATTTGATTCAGCTATCTCTTCCAAATGATGTGCAACCAAATTCTGAAGGTGCCAATTTTTTTTTCCGGACCATGTTTTGAATTCTTTTTAAAATTATATGAAATTAGTTTTTTTTCCTCAGCTTTTGTGTTGTTCCAATGCACATAAAGGAAATGAAAATGTGTATACAAAAACATTTTTTGGAAAAAATTCCAGGGGCAATGACTCTTCCAACTACTTCCAAAAATATATGCATGGATGCATGCACGTACACAAGTATATCTCTTATACGTTTGTAATGTGAGGTGGGTGGTGTGAGACTGGTGTTAAGATACAGTTGTCTGATATATAGCATAAATACAGCATGTCTGATGCATGCCAGTGGTGTGTGTGTGTGTGTATGTGTTTGTCTGAATGACACGCATTTCTGGACCACACCTGCGTAACATACAACACAAACTTTTGCTTAATAATATCAGTTAGATTACATATTTTTTAGTTTTACTCAAATTAGGGGGGAGCAAAAATTAGTACACCCCCAATAAAACTACTGCATCTAGTATTTTGTATGGCCTCCATGATTTTTAATTTTACATTTACATTTACATTTAGGCATTTAGCAGACGCTTTTATCCAAAGCGACTTACAAAAGAGGATAACATTCAAGCTACAACACAATGAACTAACAAGGAGTGCATATTGCTAACATAGAATCTGCGCTGTTTTAAGTTGAAAGTGCAATAGTGTAACACAATGTAGAGAAATTAAATTATTAAGTGCATTCTCAAAGTTTACACCAGGAGATATTCTTGGAAGAGCTTAGTCTTCACGAGTTTCTTGAAGGTGGAGAGGGTATCAGTTGATCTGGTAGCACTTGGGAGGTCATTCCACCAGCGCGGAACCAGATATGAGAAGAGTCTGGACCGACCTGCACAAGGTGTTGGCCGTGCTAGAAAACGTTCCTTAGAGGAGCGTAGTGGTCGTCGGGTGACATAGGGCTTCAGAAGAGAATTCAAGTAGATGGGAGCAGAGCCATCATTCACCCTGTAGGCCAACATAAGTGCCTTGAATGATGGCACTAAGTCTTCTGGGCATGGAATGAACAAGCTGGCAACATTTTGTAACATCAATCTTTTTCCATTCTTCAATAATGACCTGTTTTAGAGACTGGATGTTGGATGGAGAGTGATGCTCCACTTGTCTCTTCAGAATTCCCCATAGGTGTTCGATTGGGTTCAGATCAGGTGACATGCTTGGCCACTGAATCACTCTCACCCTGTTCCTCTTCTGAAAGCCGACAGTGGCCTTAGATGTGTGTTTAGGATCACCATCATGTTGGAAAAGTGCACCACGACCAAGTGCACGGAGTGATGGTAGCATTTTATTTTTCAATATAGAGCAATACATCTCTGAATTCATGATGCCATCAGTGAAATGCAGCTCCCCAACACCAGCAGCACTCATGCAGCCCCACGTAAGGACACTGACACCACCATGCTTCACTGTAGGCACCATGCATTTTTCTTTGTATTCCTCACCTTTGCGACGCCATACAGTTTCAAAGCCATCAGTTCCAAAAACATTAATTTTGGTCTCATCACTCCCAGAGTCCCAGTAGCCTTCATCTTTGTCAGCATGGGCCCTGGCAAACTCTAGGCAGGCTATTTTGTGCCTGGGCTTTAGGAGAGGCTTCTTTTGTGGACGGCATCCATGCATGCCATTCCTCTGCAGTGTACGGCGTATTGTGTCACGGGAAACAGTCACCTCCGTTTGGCTTTCTACTTCTTTAGCTAACTGTAGTGAACTTGTGTGCCGATTTTCTTCAACCCTTTTCATCAGAAGACGTTCCTGTCGAGGTGTTAACTTCCGTGGACGACCAGGACATCTCTGTGACATGGTCGCAGTTCCATTTTTCTTAAATCTTTGTACCACTTTTGCTACAGTATTCTGACTAATAAGTAAAGCTTGGCTGATCTTCTTGTAGCTTTTACCTTTCTGGTGTAAGGAAATAATTTTTTTTCTCAGGTCTTGTGTCTTTCTCAGGTCTTGTTCTCAGGTCCATGTGGTGCCATTGCTGACAGCAGGGAATGGGGAGGGGTTTTCTTAGAGTAAAACTAGTCTAAAATCTTGCTTTGTCCTGGGACTTTCAGTGGGGTGTACTCATTTTTGCTCCCCCCTAATTTGAGAAAAACTGAAAAATATGTAATCTAAGTTATATTATTACACAAACTTTTGTGTTGTATGTTACGCAGATGTGATATTAAACTTAGTCTGCGAAAATTTTGGAAATATTTTTTTGTTTTCATGGACATATTGTTTAAACTGTTACTTTTCAAAGGGGGTGTACTCATTTATGCTGGGCACTGTATTAATAAAGAAAGCTGTCTGTAGAATTCTGAAGATGTTTACATAAAGGGCCGTGTCCACAGACTGTTTCAAGAGAGTTTAATTATTAGTGTAATACCTGTTCCCACAGGGTTTCCTTTACAACATTCCCAATGATGTGAACCACAGCGGAAGTATGTTTGGGAACAAAATAGAACGTTATGGTATTGTTTTTGTTTGTTCAGTTGAAGCACTCCATGGCACCATTTTCTGGCAGAAAAGTGCTGCAAAGAGCTTGGATCCAGTGCTTTCTCAAAACGACAATCTGTTTTTCTCTAGGACAACAGTAGTTTGATAGCATAATGACTGGGGTAGTTCCAAATCACAACACGCATACCCTTTGCTCGAGTTTTAGATTGTGTAGTCACAAAAGGCAAACATAATATAGCATTTTCTGCCATGTATAAAGCTTGGTTAGGCCTAATATTAATTTCTTTCAGTTTCTTTCTTTCCATTATGATGTTTCCAGTGCCTTTCTGAAAAGCTGAGATGTTTTCGACCACACACAGCAAAGCAGCAAGTGGTAAAGCATTCGCAAAAAATGTGTTGCGTGCAGCTAAGTGCAGCACCTTTCTCTAAATGTGGTGGCACATAGAAAACGAAATATATAAACACTATAGTTCATCATTCTTTGCCTCTGCCATGCCTTCGCACGTTCTTATACCTCTCAACCGCTCAACCAGCTTGCTTCTTTTTTTATGAGTGTACGTGTGTGCGTGTGTGTGTGTGTGTGTGTGTGTGTGTGTGTGTAGCCACATTTGAGTGCTTCTGTAAATGTGTGTGTGTCAGGGGTTGGAGGGTGTGGGTGTATCTTTTAGTGCGGGTATGCATGTGTGTTTGTGTGGGTATGCGTGTGAATGTCTGAGCAACTGTGGTGGGGGGTGCTGTGTGTGCAAAGGCAGGGAAGGAGGTTTGTATCATAGTGCTTTGTGTGTGGGTCTGAGAAAGAGAGAAAAAAACCCCAAAAGAAAACAAGACGTTCATTACCAGGACTGGAGCAGGAGAAAGGGGCTGAAAATGTGACTCGGACTCCAGGAGGTTCTTTCATTTCCTCAAAGTTGGGCGCAGGGAGTTTCTTCCGTTTGAACCATTCGTCTAGGGAGTTTCGCAGTGACCCACTGGTGCTTGCATCTGTCAACAGTGAGTTTAGTTAGCAACTAATATATTAAAATCTCTGTCCTCTTTCCAGTAATCAGTCGTGTGCAAATATGACACAAAAAGCACTAACTTCTGCTTATATACTGTACAAAGTCTTTCACACAATTTATGAAATGTGTCACCCAAAAATAAAAACCCCCAACAAAATCATGAGCTAATTCTCAAGTTTTAACTAGGTTGTCAATGTCCGACAGACTTGGCAAAACAGTGTTGCGTGCCCTAGTTCACATCATCACAAGACCATGGCGTTGCCCTGTTAGCCGCAGTAACAATTATAACAATAGTTATAACTTGTTAGTTATATATAAACCTTTAGTTAGCATGCTATAACTATTAAATAAAGAAACACTCGCTATAGTAATGCTGTATGCTGTATGTTAATTAGTTAGTAAGCATTTTCTATCCTCACCAGTTAAACACTGAGTTGCTCACCTGTGTCCACACCAAGTATTTTGAGAATGCGTTCGCTCAGATAGTTCCGCGCCTGCTTCTTGTTAGTGTTGCTCTTGTGCTCCAGCTTGTAGTCAGTGAACTTCAGCTGAACCGAAGCCTTGTACTGCTGGGCTTTGAGGGAAGACACTGGTTCACCCTGGCCAGCCATCTTCAGCAGATCGCTCAGCCGCTCATCGGCTTTGTCCAGAGTCCCGAAGAATTCAGATATGCCAGAAAGGCGGCCCAGTTTGGAAAAAGCATCCTGGAAGGCTGCCTGGCGGGCTTCTCCCTCTGATGAACCTGAGGGAGCAGATGTGATGGAATAAGGTGGAGGTTTAACAGTGTTCTTACTGTATTGATTTATAATTCAACTCTTCAATCTATAATGCTTTCAGAATCATTCTGATGACACACAGACGTACACACATTTTGATGACATACAAAACACACACAATGGCATCTCTGGCAATACTAAGGCAAACCCAAACTGCCTGCATTGCACTATGTAGTTTTGTTGCTCTGGAACAAACATGACTCTTTGCGTCAGTTGTAACAGTATGGTATATTGTGTGCATTATGTATTGTGTGTTGAAACTGAGAAAAAGGGAGACTGCTACAGTGTGTTGCACCAAAATCAAATTTGTGCATTAAGACAATGCACTGCAAGCAGAAGCAAAGAACTCATCAACAACACCCATTTTAAATCTTTACCTTGGCCTTCATAAACTAAATCACATGACACATTTGTCAGTGAGCACGAAAAGGTATTTTCTTTTTCGCCAAATTTCTCTTCAGGAAAAGGGAGCAATTTTTGGGCAAAGAACTGTTTGACTTCTTTGGTTGATAGCATTTCATCTGAAAATAAGAAAGCACAAGAAAAAAGGGTTTTGCTATAGTACCATATATATGATAGACAATAAAGCATCTTGAATCTTGAAATGTACCCTTAAAAGATGATGAGAGAAAAAAAGTGAAAATACGTAGAGAACAACAAAGAACAACACCTGCTCCAGGTGAGCAGATCCCAGTAGCAAGGGCAAATAAATGGAAGGCTTTTCGGCAGGCCTCCTTCTTGTTTCTGAAGTAGCTTGGACTCGCGAAGGTATATCCATCCAGTTTAACACTCACTCTACATGTGAACCACTGCTCCATGCTGCACTTTTCACATGTGACCACAGGGGGCAGCAGACCCAACACCTTCAGTAACTTTTCAACCTTCCCATCTGGTAGACATACCCAATGAGTGTAACAAAAAGCATAGATGAATACATTACATCAAAACAATTTTGGAAATAGCAAATGAAAAGGCAGGAGGGAAACAGAGGTATGAAGTCAAACTTGTCAGAGAAAGACAAATGAATGGTACCTTGAAACTGTATTTTGGCCTGTTTCCTGTGTGCAGGTGGGGAGCTCGGTTCAATGGTAGGGATCACTGGAGCTACAACAGCAGTGTCTGGCTTTGTGGGCAGAGGTCTGAGCTCAGCTTCTGATGGATGCTCTTTGGAATTTAAAGCACTGGTGCCCCCTGGTGTTGGATTCATGTTACTACTCCCAGCAGGCTCACAGCTATACAAGGCCACTGTGGAGGTGAGAGTAATGGTGATTAGGAACTTTCAGACATTATGACAGCCATTATGAAGTTTATAACTGCAGGAAGTTCAAAATAACACCAAATTTACCTGAGTGACCACGCTCATCAGCAGATCCCTCCTTCTTAGTGATGTCGTAAGATGGCTGCCCCAGACCCAGGGCCTCCAGTTTTTCCTTTAGGTCACCCTTGTAGTTTTCTCCATTAGGCTTCCAGTTCAGGACCTTTGAGAGCTGCTGGAGGGCAGTTTTAGCTGCCTGTTGCTCTGCCTGCCTCTTTTTGGTGGACCCCTCTGATTTTAAAGGGAGCAAAAAATGCATCTAAAATGAACAAATTACTACACAAGACGACAATGAACATGAATGTGACAATTTCTAAAATGGGACACAAAGGAGTGATTATCAACATAAGTATGTCTATAGTATATTATACTATAGTACAGTATAGTATAGTATCTTGATCCCTGAGCATTTTACCCACTCATTATTAGTGACACACACACTCAGCAAGCACACAGTGAGTAAGCACACACTAATCCAAAGAAATGGGCAGCCAACTGCTGAGGAATCCGGGAGCTGTTACAGGTGAGGCGCCTTGCTCAAGTTTTATTTAACGATATTCAATCACTTCCCCCACCCATGTTCAGGGATTCACCCTTCGGTAACAAGTCTGAGGTCACAACCAGTAGGCCACGACTGACCATCATGTAACCCATATTACATTAAACCTAAATGTTACCCCCAGAGCTATACTGTTATGCCATTACCATGGTCTACAAAGGTGAAGGACCCACAAAGTTTGAGACTGCAGCTGATCTTGTCATCAAGGAATTCCTGAATGTTTTCCACCGGCAATGGGTAGCCAGATCTCTCAAAATACTTCTGAACCACTGCTCTCGAAAAACCTGCCAAAAAAGGATGACGTTAAAACGAAACACTTCAAAAAAGTGTGTGTACAGTTAAAATCATACTAAAACACTTTAATTAATCTGAATTATTTCTTTCCAACCTGGTTCAGAACTATCAAGGCCAAAGCTCTCAGCTAACTTCCTGTATGCAGATTCTATGGCGTCTCCCTC
The DNA here is from genome assembly GCA_015244755.2 of Tenualosa ilisha. NCBI lineage: Eukaryota > Metazoa > Chordata > Actinopteri > Clupeiformes > Clupeidae > Tenualosa > Tenualosa ilisha. The sequence continues at coordinate 8,447,302 of PYXC01000495.1, read as the reverse complement.
CTGAAGGTGACCCTCCTTGTCCTCAAGAATTGTGTCCAGGGCAATAGTCACACATCCATAGTACTGACTGCCTAATGCTGTAAGATGAGGAATTATTGGAAATATGTACCTGATTTTTACTGAGAAAACAAAACTGTCCTAAATAAATAAACAATACATTTCTATACACAGACTGCATCTCTATGTTGCGTAATATTTAATTATTGTTATTCTATTTTAATTGGAGTGAGTTACCTTCCACAGAGGTACTTGTTGACTCTTTCTTGAAAGGTGTTGGTTGGGTGTCATCTCCTGATATTCTACAGGGGGGCCTGTCTGAGTCTTCCAGTTGTCCATCTGTCTGGTTGCTGCATACCTCCATGTTGACTGCAGTAAATTCACTTACTATGGCCTGTGGTGACCTGGAGTCTGGAGGAAAGCATTACACACACTGTGAAATATAAAGCACTGCCTAGATACAGGTCGGTCTGTTTAATAATTTTGCAATTCAGGAGTTTCTAGGTGTCACACAAATCATTCCAAACAATCTTTATTTTGCGCTCAGGTACAGTTACACATCCGTTTGTGGAAATCACAGTGACAATTAGCAAGAAAAGAAACTTTACCTGAGCTGCCATGCTCATCACCAGGCACCTTCTCACTCTTTGTTACATTATAAGATGGTTTCCCCAGACCCAGGGCCTCCAATCTCTCCTTTAGGTCACCTATGTAGTTTTCTCCACTTGGCTTCCAGTTCAGGACCCTTGAGAGTTGCTGGAGGGCAGTTTTAGCTGCCTGTTGCTCTGCCTGTTTCTTTTTGGTGGACCCCTCTGGTTTTAAAATGAGTTTAAATTCATTACACTGGCAATTTATATTTTGAAGAGATAAGAAGAACTAAATCCTAAACTAAATAATTTGATAATCACATCATGTCATTACCCAATTAATTTAAAAGTGGCAAACATGAGCTTTGGAGAAAGTGTGAATATGACACAGCAAAAATGAAGTGATACTCATCATTATATGTAAACCCTAGTTAATGTTATGGCATTACCTTGGTCTAAAAATGTGAGTTTGAGACTACAGCTGATCTTGTCATTGGGGCATTCCTGCACATTTTCCACAGGTAATGGGTAGCCAGACCTCTTAAAATACATCTGAACCACTGCTCTGGAAGAACCTACCAAGACAGGATAAAAAAATACTCTCACTCTCTCAAACTACATCATACAATATCATCACATTTTATCATTCAGTCATTTATGTGGATATTTCCACTCTAACCTGGTTCAGTGTTATCAAGGCCAAAGTTTTCAGCTAATTTCCTGTAGGCATATTCAATGGCCTCTCCTTTCTTAGAATGACCCTCCTGGTTCACAACTGCTGTATCCAAGGCAACAGTCACACTTCCATAGTACCGGGAGCCAGATGCTGGAAGGAGAGCAATTATGGGATGTAAGTATGCAATGTTCTCTGACAAAACACATTTTTATAACCAAACAGCCATGACACTCACCCTCAGACATGCTGTTTTCTGAAGGCTCAGCTAGATGCTTCATCTGTCCTCCCTCTCCAGCACTGGTGGCTAAGACCTGCAGGTGGTCCAGGGCCTTTTTAGCAACCTCTTGATGCGCTAGCTTCTTACTCAGGCACGCCTGTTCTCCTGCAAACCTGAGTCCTTTCACTTCTAAATGACCCCTATAGCCTGTTAAAAGTAAACAACCCAGTGTGTTAAAACGCAGCTCTTGTATCCCACATAAAATTGACAGTGTAGAAGATTATATATGATGAGAAAATGTATTCCAAACAAATTCCATGACAATTATAGCGGAAATGCTCCTGTATTTCTGTATTTTATTTCAACATACGTGTATATTGAAAAATTATTCAATTAAATATGCTGTGAATAAAATCAGACCTGATAAGGATCACAGCACCTAACCTTAAGTTAACAACCTTAAGATAACGAGACACATCCTAAGAAACACTGACTAGAGGCTCACCCCTGTATTATTACATTCTATCATAAAAGTCTGGGGATGTGGTGAAGCTGGTAACAATAATCATGGTGTTTCACAAGATATCTATGGGAAGGTTCTTGCATAGAACAAGAACAGACAAAAGCTCTTACCATCATCCTCAAGGCTCTCTGTAAACACAGGCTCTGGCCAGCCATACTTCCGTGCCAATTCAAAAATGTAGTTCTTATATTTCATTGGATTCATACTAAAGAGAGGGTCTTTCTTAGGTCCTGTGCAGACAATAAAATGTAAGAATACAAACAGACTTTTATCACATACATAGTGAAAGAATCCTGGATCCTAATGAAACCACTGACTGCATATCAATGGAGGAACCATATTATCCCTACTCCTCCTACAGGGTTATCCATTTTACAGCGCCTCTTGTTTTACAGCAACTGCAATGTTTAGTATGAACTTCAATAGGCTCAACGTTTAGTATGAACTTCAATGGGCTCAACATTTAGTATGAACTTCAATGGGTTTTATGAACTTCAATGAGCCTGTGCTTTTCCCCCAACAATAATTATTATTTGCTATACTGTATATATTAGACTGCACAGTCAAAGTGGTACCAACAGTACACATCAAAGATGAATTTCTATGGTTTGTAATCATTATCATGTGCCCATCCTGTGACAGCACTTTTTTCTAGTAGGGGTGAGGTAGCAACATGAAAAATGTGCAGATTGGTTAGAATATTGCATGGCTGAGTAACAATGTATGGCTCCAACAAAGCTGTAAATGAACATGTTATGGGATTACAGGAGTGGCTGCCCGCATTGCCCAGAATCTGATCCTCTCACCTTGGGTGACCTTCACCTCCAGCTGGTCGACACGCTCATTCAGCACATTGATCTTCCTCTCGTGTTCGTCAACCCTCTTCTGCAGCTGCTCCATCTGTGGGGCCAGCTTCTCCTTCAGGTCCTCATTTTTCAGAAGAAAGGTCTTGATGCCCTCAATCTCCTCCTGCATCAACAGACGTGCACTTTTTCAACAAGTATCAATGTATGGTAAGTATAGTTGATGCATGAAAGAAAATTCAAGGAAAATTATCTTCTTTGTCCGTACGCAGTTAAACTATTAAGCACTAAACAACTAACATTAATGATCTTTAATGTAAAAGAAGTGATGGTAGAGGGCTGTTATCTGTCGAAATATATTTCACAGCCAGTGGTATTCATCCAACATATTAGTGATGGATGCCCAACGTAGTCTGCTCTCCATCAGTTTAGCATTTGCATTCAGGTCACAGTGAGGAATCTAACAATAATTGTGTAGGTTAATAATTATAATAACAAATAAAAAGATACGTGAAGTGGATTCTGTGTGATGATCCAAGCAAATGAAACAATACATTACCTTGACACCATCCTGGTCCTCTTCATATTGTTGGGCTAAAAACTCAATCTTCTCTTTCAGGGCTTTCTGCTCCATCTCCATATATTTCTGTTGCGGTGCATCAGGAAAATCTTCTTGCTTTCCTGCCGCATTATCCACTATAACACATATCTATGACAGAAGACATAGTCTATGCTGTTAATGATATATTTTTTACCAAACTCATGGAGATACATTTTCTTTTATCTTGTCTTTTTAATTTTCTCATGCTATTGATACAGGGATTCTTACTTAAGTAATCTGTGCAAACCACAAAAGTTCAGTAGTTTCAAACCAATGCATAAGCCTAACCATTCAAACCAGTCAAGTCTTAAAGATTCAACACCCAAATCAAGTCAAAGCTACATTATGCCTTATGATCACCATTCATATCTGTCATTGGCAGAAAACCTTTCACTGGAGATGTATGTCGACCTTGCCCGGCTGACACCAGACTAGTGCTTAAAGGGGAAGTGGTCTGAGGACCCATTGTTCACTGGCACTTTGTTTGAACTATACACCTACTGATTGTGCCTTCAGTTTCTGTTCGCTGATTGATTGCAAACTTTTGGGAAAGCCTTAGGAGAGTACCTTGACGTAGTACCGTATCGAAACACAATATTGAGCTGAAGTACTATGGTAGCACTAGCCTAGCTGCTAAGATACTTGCATGTGACGTTTAATACCTACACTACTGGTTGTGTTTAACAGCACTGCTAACTGAATTTAATGCAATCAGACACTGAATCAATGCATATCAATGCAAACAATACATAACACCTGCCCTGTATCAAATAAGCAATTCGAATTGGTTCCAGATCTGAAGAGTTGGCTATTCATCTGGGTTCACCCAAGCTTGAAGAGCTGTTTACCTTCTCAATCTCGTTTGGCAGTGTCTTCAGGTCTTGAGCATGTTGGTCCATGAGGCTAGCAAAGGTTTTGATCTTATCCAAGTGCTGCTCAAAGTCCTGACGGCTCACCGTGAAGTCAGGGGAATGCATCACACAGTTTCTGACATTAATTACCTGCAATTGAAGCCAGACACACACACACACACAAAGAATAATTAATGGCAACACCATCAAGAAATGCATCTACTTTTCAAAAGCATACACCAGAGAACTTAATTGATATTGATTTCATGAATATGAAACAATTATTCAAATCTATCATCAAGCAAATGCTGTCAGCTGGATGCTTCACTGAATTACCTTGTTTATTGGCTGGTCTTTAATAAACTTGCGGAAATGTTTACAATGGCCCATGAGGTTGAGTAAAGCTGCAATATCAAAATGATCATAGATGGTATGCTCTTGATGTCCCTGGGGCATGTACACCTGATAAATGAATTGAAAAAATTGATACTCATCATTAAATTGCATTAGTGTTTTATGTGTATAAATAATGCATGCTGAATAGGCAAAAGCCTGACACTCACCTTTGCCACCTCCCATTTCTCTTTTGGCCACAAATATGGCTTGCAGTTCCTCCAATGAACAGATGCTTTACTTCCAGCGTAACAGGCCAAGATTGCTTCTTTCCATGGTATACAAATCTTACAGTCAGGTATCTGTGGAATAATTCACTCCTGAGAAAAGTGGCGTAGCCTGTGCGAGATCTCTCGGCCCTATCATTACCTGTTGTTATAAACAAGTAGTCTAGGTCTATCATAAACAAAATTTGCGCTTACCTTTTTTCCCCACTGCTTTCCATCACATTTATTTTGACAGGTAGCCTCTTTTAGAATGTGACCAAGTTCTTGCTGAAGGGAGCTGTGGTGAGTTTCAGTTTCGTTTTCGAGGAAAGAGCGCAACCCAATTCTAAGGGTATTTAGACTTTCTGTAGTTTTAAGCCAGTTACGGTAGTTTTCATTGTCGAACCGTGCCATTGTCGCTGGCCCCTAAATGCACACGACATGCCTATATTACATATACATTAGTAGATATCTGCAGGTTAAGCTTCAGAAGCAGTATGTCGACAGACCGTTGTTAGTGCGTGTATGTTTGCCTCTCCCTCTACCGCCGTCGTTACCACGTAGCTTACGTCACCTGAGTCATATGAGCGCTGTCCAAATAAAACCGCACCACCACTGCGATCTCTTGCTAAATTTTCGGAACTAATTTTGATTGGGGGTGCCCTACGAATACGGGGGTAGGGGGTTACCCCAAATACATAATAGGAATATACACATCCACAAAACATAGGCTAGTCTGTCCCTCATCTCAATCGTTGTGAGTAGGCTCGTCTAGGTTACTGCAAATGAGGCAGAACTGAATATATTATAACGTCAAATAAACACCTGCCTTGCCACACAACCCTTGTTTAACGTTGGGTTACTCTTTTCACATAACGTAGGCTTTTTAGGGTACTTTTCGCTTGATCCTGGATCTACGTGTAGTTGTCTTCATGAAGTGGCAATTACATTTTGAGCGCCAGGTGTCACCAGTCATTTTCAAGTAGCTTCTAACTTGGCTGGCTAGACGTTTGCTCCCTCAACTGAAGACATCCGACAGACAGTGGATAAAACTGGCTTTATAAAGTTGAACTCCTACCGCATAGGCCTATATGCTTAGAAACTGAGACAATTATATTTCTCAAAGCATAATTTCAGCAATTATTTTATTTTTTATTACATTTTTCACCTGTAACATATTGTCAAAAATCCTGGGTTATTTTGCTGATTTGGATGATTCAAGCTGAAAATTCAGGCAAGCCAGATATTCAAAATCAGCAACTTAAAACATAGGTAAAATAGCCTGTTTACCAACTAACAGAGTGGAATAGTTACAGTTTCTTTTTTCAGTTGCTAACAAGCATTAACCTATACTTCTTCTAAACTCTTAACACAGAAAAACACCTAATTAAAAACACACAATTAGCCCAGAACTGTTACAGATGCATGCAGTTCTTTCCAGCTGCTTACATGCTGTTCCAGACTGTAATCGCTTTTTTTGAAAACTCCAAGTAGAACGAAGCATCAGTCTGTTGTCAACACCTGTCAACTCACAAATTATGGAGCCATCAACACAGCAAATTCAATCTTTCTGGCATTTGTTTAATGTTAAATTCAAGTGAGGAGGAAATTCAATTTGGACAGAGCTAAATAGCTCCAGCTTACAAAATAAAAGCCAGAGGGACAGACTTAGGGTTAGGCTATGTAGCCTACAGCATATGGATAATGAAATAAGTTTGTCAGTGTATTGAACTAGTTTCTACGGAGCCCCTAAAGTAACAAGAGAAAACACCTGAAAGTTTTGGGTGCGTATCAGAAATACAAAAGTTTTCTTGTGTCACTTTAGGGGCTCCGTAGAAACTAGTTCAATACACTGACAAACTTATTAAGTTTTGGCATATTTATCATCCGTTAATAATATGTATCTCCCCTTGACTCTGTAATGCATGTCTCATCCTCATATAATTCTTGTGAGTTAGTAGCATATTTTCTGGGATTTTCTGTAACACAGGAGGGAATGTATCACACTTTCTTGATGTGTGTTAGCATCATATACTCATAATGAAATGACTCAAATTTAAAGTAATTTAAACACAATGCTTAGGAGCACTTAGGACACTCAGAACAGTCTAGTTTCACAGACAGCATAAAATTTTTGTCTGTGTCATATCTGTTGGCTTTTCTGCTGCTACATAACCAAATTAACGTGTTTATAGACACTGGACCTAACTGAATATTGAAAATTTGGCCTCAATGCCTCCCACTTAGATCAACGTGATTCCTCTGTCCACTTCATGGGAACATGGGAACAAACATGGGAGTTTCCATAGATTTACATATAGTAACTATAGTAGTTACTAATTTCTATGTTTCTATGTATTTCTTCTGTCACTGGCGCACCAGGGGCATGGCTAAAGTAGGGCGGCACTGCCCCCCCAGACATAAGCCCTGCCCCCTCTAAAAAAACATCTGCCCTATGAGCATTCCAATGAAAATTCAGGTTGAAAAACAGCTATCCATAAGCACATTTGACGTCTTTTGTCTCTCTTTAAAGCACACTGATAGAATACTTTTAGCTTCTATCAGTAAAATTACATATTTGTTTTTTTTTGTTGTTGTTTTTTTTTTCAAAATATACCATTCTCCAGCTCCTCAACCCTATCCAAGTAAAACTGCTTAGTGCCACAGATGAAACTAATCAATATTTGGATTAGTTGGTTTACAAATATCATACAGGTATACAGGAATCTGCTTTTGAATGATCATTAATACTATCTTATATATATTTGATTGCTTTTTTCCCACTGTATTTTTCCTTTTTTTATTTGCTAAACTGGGTTGATATATGTTGCTAATAGCAGCTGCATTCTTTTGCAATCTTAGTCTGAAGTCAAAAAACTTTAGCACATCATTAAGCTAATTAACATCACAATGCAACGAAATCTAGGTAATCACATACCTGTCAAACAGTTGTTCTATAATAGGTAAATAATCAGATTCTGTCTGTATCCTAAAAAATGTCACACAATGTAGGAAAATAGCCGTGCACTGTGCTGTAGAATCTCTTGTAACAATATTGTAACAATTGAGACATACTGACTACTTGGATGTTGGTTAGCTAGCTGATGCATTTAGTTCAAAGTTCAATCTAAGTAAACAGCAATGGAGAAAATAACAAAACCAAATGTCTTAATAAGTGGAGTCCCTACGTGAAAGTGAATTTCTTAATGAACACAATCATGGCAAGCAGACTCACACCCTATAGTTAGCCTAAATGTTATCTAGTCCACAAAAGGACAATTTAGCATATGCCAATTTTGCAAGCTGCAAGTGACAACAGCAAAGTAGTCTAGATGACATTGCTGAATTCCAATAACCCTACTAAGCCCTGAGTCCTCAATGATTTAACTGGCATGAATCAATCATGAAGCCAAGTCATGCCAGTTTGGTTCAGGGTTAGGGATAACGGGGGGAGGGGTCCCCAATTGTGAAAATACAACAGAATGTAGGAAATTACATCTAATTTTTCGTAAATTTTCGACCCTCCTCAGTACTGCACACAAGCACATTAAAAAGTCTTTCAGTACACTTCTACAGGTTGAGGTACAAGTGCTGGACCAGCCCATTTTGTTGCTACATTATTATCTGAAAAGTGCCTGGCCCAAAAGCCTTGTTGTGAATCCAAAATGTGAAACAGCATATAGGCTACGTTCTACAGCATGCCTATTAATTACCACGTTTCATTTCATTTAATTTCATCTTTTGGAAACGATTGTGAAAAGCATAAGCTGTCTTCAGCTGTACACAGTTTTAGTTGGTCACATTAGAAAAAGCAGATTTCTCTATATTTCTTCTTAAAAAAAACAAACAGCAGGTCTATAAAATAGGATAAATCGTGCGTAGACTACTTGGATGTTAGATAACTGTATGTCCTGATTGATATTTCCCAATCAAAAGTTGCTGTGTATCTTTATGCATGCCGAGGTAGCAACCTGTTTCCAGCCACAAAGATAAAGAGCTCCATGTCCCAGGCTACCAGTAACCTACGTCTGCTATAGATTTTTTTGTGTGTCATAGCCTATCTCCCGTTCCGGAAAATAAGATTTTTTATGAGAATAGGCTTAAGTAGGCTATCTAATCATGATAAATCGACCTACACACAGATTCACACCAACCCAACCAGAAAAAAGTGTAAAAAGCCGGTGGCCTTAGGGAACATTATGAGATGATGACATTGGGATAATTATACAAAAGCTGGATTGTATTTCTACTTCAATCAGTGCCTCGTGTCCTCATTTTAAATGACCTAAAAAAATAGCAAACAAAAACAATAGCATAACAAAGCTCAGTCCTGGAATGAGAGTGTTTCTTTTTGACATTAGTTACAGAATACAAGCAACACAATGATGATCACATTAAATGGAAGTACAAGGAGAAGAAACAGAAAATTGCCCGGTAAATAATTTATTAAAAATCATCAACCCCAAATTAGATAAAATGTTCTGTTTACCAACTTAGACAACTAACACAGTCCAAAAGTTCTTGTTTAATTAGTTTTAAAAGATAAAACGACGCCGTCTAGTGGCAGCCTGTTCACACGGTTTTCCTATTAGGATACCACTAGAGGGAGTCATTGCACCATTTAAAACTATTTACCCAGGTACGTTTTTATTCTGTCAAGTAAATAATAGCTGAGGGAGGCTACTGCCAGGTGTCATTTATTTAGTTAATTAGTTAAAGTAGCCATGCAGGCCAAAATGTGACTGAAATTGTTAGTGGTTGTTGGTTAGAATGTGTGTAAATGTAAGTTACTAAGAGGTAATACAGAAGTTGAAGTTGTTCAGCACTTTAGACTTCAATGACAGAACAAAGACGGAGGAATAATAATAAGAAAAGATTGAAAAACAGTGAGTGCCTAAGCAGCTTTTCTGCTTGGTCCCCAATAAAAAGAAAAAACTGGATTTCAATACAGTGCCATGCTCTACATGCCTTGCTGAAATAATAATAAGAAGCTTGCCTCCGCATGCACTGTAACAAGAAGCTTACCTAGGAAGCACAATACAGTCCATTACTCTGCGTGCACTGTAATTACCTTTCACAAAGGCCAGCCTACTAATTAGTGAGATCACCTCTGCTAGTGCACACTGTAGGTAGGCTACATGGTGGGCCTACTCTCTAAAGCAAGACCAGTGCCAGCTTATTACTTTCAGGTTGTATAGATTTATGGCTTAAAATTAGAGGATTCTATTCATTTTTATCAATTATTAAACTGATATGGTACTTCAGAATAGACAGCCTGAATAAATAGACTTTTTGCCATTGCCTACTTTAGAGAAAACCAGATACGATAGCACATTTTAAGAAAAAAGTAAGTTTATCATTGCATATGAAATCTTAAAAAAAAAAAAAAAAAAAACATAAAAAAGATACATTTTGAAAATACACACTCAGAGAGGACCTATCAACAGTGTTCAAAAGTTGATAGAGCTATCAATGGGCTTGTTTGACTTGGCTAGATGGCTGGCTAACTAGGTAGGAATTGATGATCAGACAGGGTTTTTACAGACCAGCCAATTCCACAGGTGGATGACGTTTTTTTATTTTATTTTCATGTCGGAGCATTTAATTGATTCAGTGTTCTGGTGTGAAGATTTAAGGTAGGCTAATTTGGTAAAAAAAGCATATATCATATAGCGTATGTCTGAAAAGCATATATCATATAGCGTTACATGATAAAAATGCAAAGTAATGCTCAATGGATAAGCAAAACAATGTGTGTGTGTGTGTATACATATATATATATATATATATATATATATATATATATATATATATACACCCATACACACACAAGATTATGATGTGGTTATTGTCATTTACTTGTACACCTCTTTAGAGAAAATGTGTGCTGAGAAACAGGTGTGTTAAAAAATCATGTGGTTGGTCATCCCTGTCATATATAGCCTGTAGCAACAACACTCTTTCATGTTGGGTGTGTTGCTGATCCCTGCGCTAACCAGGGGCATGTGTGACATTCTTTCTATACAAAAAAATAAAAGAGAATTCCGGAACATTCAATGTATGATTAATCACAATAGAAAATGTAATTAAGTTAATTACGTTTAACCGTTTTATTTTTTTAACTAATTGACAGCACTAATAATAGTAACAATAAATTTAATTTTTATAAGCGCCTTTCATGACATCCAAGCACAAATCATCTTCACAAATAAAAACATACAAGGGAAATTAATAAAATTATTATTATTAAATGAACAGTAAAACAATAAGTAATAGTTCATAGTATATATGCTACTTTAAAAAGATGCATTTTCAAAGGTATACCATTTTACCTTTCCCTTCAGCCATCAGAAACTAACACCAACAAACAAAAGAATTGTAACCAGAATGGACCATTTTCAAAAAGTTACGTTGACTGACAAGATAATTAATGCGATTTCAAATGCAGGCTAAGGTTTCCCAATTCAGCTGTTATTTTTGGCTGAAGAGTGAAAAATAACTATATGTTTTTCCCTTTAAACAAGGAACATCTCAGCCCACTTTTGGTACCAGTACTCCTCAGCTTGTAAACAACATCGCACATCAATTTCATCATATTGCTATGTTCTTTTATATTCAGGACGTGGACGATTTTAAACTCTTCATATGGTGGGACCAGGATTTCACGCTCTCCTGGAAATGCTGAGTATTTTGACAAAGACGCACCATGACAAGTGATCATGTCAAAACAAGATTTCTTCCCAAATTTTGTGGCAACTTTGGGATCTTCAGATGTTGAGATAAAGGAGCCGAATCTCACCATTTCAGAGTTACGTTTAAAAGATATGTTGGTCCCTCGATATGTGTGTCTACATCTTTGCTTGGAGTTCAGGCGTTGAATGGCATCTGACAACAAAAAGTGAAGCACGTGATACTGGAACGTGCTGTTGTACTCATTTCTAGCTAAGCGGACAGCATTGTTGAAAGGACCATAGATATTTGGCTTTTCATAAGAATACACACGAATGGCAATGGCGTGTGCCCTACTCAATCCATCTAACTGTGGCTGCACCATTTTAGTTTCCTGTTCAGCTTTCCTCCATGCTGTTTTAAAATCTCCTTGTAATTCTTTGTGAAAGATCTGTTTCAACAGGGGTAACATATGAGCTGAGCATCCCTGATAGTCATCATCCACAGACTGAGGAGCCACGTCTAAAGGAAAGACTGATGGTTTCTGTCTTTTGAACTGGAGAAACAAGGAGAAAATTGGCCATCACATATTACAAGGCAACTCATTTTCATCAACAGTGCACATACTATACTGCATAACCTATGCCACCTGCTACAGGCATAATAGTTTAACTGGTCCATGTTACCATACCCTTCTGGTGTCCACTGTTGTTGCAAGCAGAACAAAAATCCATAGGGCCAGTAGATCCATTTTCCCCCCAAGCTATAAAGGGGATTATGACAAGATGATGTCTTAGTTTTCGGTTGTGTTTTTTTCCCCCGTTTTTACAATAGTTCACAAAATTCTGTAAAAGAGTGGATAATTCAGGTGGTGCAATGGAGGTTAGAGGTGTAATACTATTTGTTTACTCGCAGACCATGAGAGCATGTTTAGTCTGGTAATGGCCACCTCACCCATATCAGAAAACATTTTCTATGTCATGCTATGCCTAATTTTCAGTAAGAGGTGTAGACAATTTTTGCCATAATGTATTGGCTAAAGTGTGGACTTAGGACATTAACTGTGAGCCCAACTGATATTTAGCACTTACATCCCAAAAGTCTTTCCCTCCATGTCCATTTTCTCATAAGCTTTTCTATTGCTATAGTTTTGCTTCAGAAACGATTTATCTGACGGCAAATTTCTCCAAGCACTCTTATATAACCAATATGCTCTGCCCTCTCTACCCACGCAGCATCATTTCAGCAGCATTTCAGCACGCAGCATTTTGAAGGACACCTCTCATCCTGCCAACAAACTGTTTCAACTCCTCCCTTCCAGAAGGCGCTACAGGAGCCTACAGACTAAAACCACCGGGTTCAGGAACAGCTTCTTCCCCACTGCCGTCACACTACTGAACTCTGTCCCCCACTGAACCTCACACTTTGCTGCTATAGCTATGCTGCTATAGCCCTTGGACTGCACATCTGTACATCTGTATATACTTAATACATCTGTACATAACTGTCTCTATAGCACATCTGTATATACTTAATACATCTGTACATAACTGTCTCTATAGCACATCTGTATATTGCCCTTACATTGAATCTCTATAGCACATCTGTATATTACCCTTACTATCTCTTCACCTTACATGTATATTGCTCTTCTGCCTATTTATTATTACTACTCTTATCTGTATATAATTTGCTCTTTAACTGTACATACTGCATACTGTATATACTGCACTTGCTGCTTTTTGCACTTCTGATTAGATGCCAAACTGCATTTCATTACCTGTATTTATACATGTGTAATGACAATAAAGTTGAATCTAATCTAATCAAATAGTGTTGCACATTGCTTCACACTTTAAATCAAGCAGAGCTCTGTCAACTCTGTTGACAGAGACCCAATATACTGTTCATTCTAAGATTCCTATGAAATCCACTTTACAATGGCTAAATGACCACCCAAAAAGAAGAGACAAAAAGTAATGTATATGAGAAATAGCAGCCACTGTGCAAAATAAGAACAATTATTAACTAACTCACCCTGCAATGACACGTTCTTCAAGGAAAGTGAATAAGCCTTGCTTCTATCTGCAGCAAATGGAGGCTGAGCATTTGCTAGTAGCGTTACATGATAAAAATGCAAAGCAATGCTCAATAGATAAGCAAAACAATGGTTGCTTGTGTATGTGACTACTGACCAACATACGCAAAAGGTGCATAGTGCAACTGACAACCCCACATTTTACCAGCAATACCTTGAAGACATATAATTCTCATTTGTGCATTCCATGCTTTGTCACTGAAGGGCATGTTAAAGAACCAACGCATCCTAAAGATTTTTCATGGCATGAATGTTAAGTGTTGAAGAATTTGAGTTCCAGCACTTTTATCATGCATATAGTTACTGGGTGTAAAAAATGAAGTTAAATTTTGTCTGTCAGCCTATTTTACCATCGAAACGTTAGTCGTTTGCACTTCATTTGGTCCAGCACTCCAAAAAGAGTGAAGGCCCCACCTATCCCTGTATCCACATGTTCATTTGAATACTAAACGGCTACGACCTTATCAGATTTGAATGTGAATCTTGTTTTAACAGTTGAATTAGTGATAGAGTGTATTTGCACCCCCTAACTAGAACCATTTCACGTTTTTGAAAAGGCCTTCTGAACGGGGCAGGGACGCTAAGGAACTCAAGGCTGGCTGAGAAGGTGATGGTGTGGGAGGCGGCCACTCAATTCACTTCAGGTGCTTGTTTCATGCGCCAGGATTTACTCAGTTACATAATGGTTTATCACAACCGGGAGTTCTACGTCTGGTTCTACGTTCAACTTTTTGACCCACGCCTATGTCGGTCAACGATAGTCGCGATTGTAAAGTGCGGGTTAATGAAATAAAATAAAATAAAATAAAAAAAACAGGGCTGAGGAATTTCTCACAATCCGGAGAACGTTTTCAAAATTCCAGCTAAATAGTGTCCATGTAATTTTAGACAGATTTTGTAGACTACAATTTGAATATTGCAAAACAGTATCCAAAGTTGTGTAATCAGCGCGATCATGGACCTTTAATAAGCTATTGTTTGCGAAATATGACGCACTGCAATAGCCTCGTTTACGTCACGTTCAGGTTGTAGGCTACATTTTGTCTGTCTGCCTACTCTTGTATAGCCTACTGTACAGTTCAGTGTTGGGGAAGATTTGCTCTCGATTTTGACAATCACTGGGTTAAACTAGTCTATACCAGAAATGTATGTCCTGACCAGAAGCTGCACTTCTGAATTATGAATATCTGAATTATGCTCTGCTCAAACAATTCTATAAAAGTTGCAGAACAACATAAAACTATTTTTGATAATCACACCAGGCCTAGCAACGGCTATTTACCAGAGCGCATAAGGCTTTTGTGATTAGATCACAAAACCCTGGTACTAACCCTGGTATCAGTGTGTTTCGCCCATTTCATTCAGTCAGCAGTTCATTAAACATGCAGATTGGGATGCAGTTACACTTTAAGAGTCCATCACACTTGATATGGAATCAGGTGAGGCCAGGGGGTGGGGAATGTGGCTTGTGTAGTTGCAGTGTCCATATCCATATAGGGGTCTAGCATGTAGTGATAGAGTGGTATTTTAAGAGACGTGAAAACGCCCAGTGAGAGGGTAACTTTTTGGAGGCCATTATGCGTGTGCTTAAAAAGGGCATGACAAAATTGTGACTGGTCTTTGTGGAACAGTCCTGAAGTCTAGTTCGTGTGATCAATCCACAAGAGTGCACAGACCCCCTTATTTCATACTGGCAGCTGCAATATATTCTAGACATCTCCTCAGATGGGTTGTAAATAGCACTGTAAAAACACTCATAATCGTGAAACAACACATTAATGAGGCTTCATTGTAATGCATTAAACCTAAATGATTAAAGCCTTTGAAAACCTCAATCAACACACCGTCACTCTTTCTACCCAAGACAGTAAAATATTTTGTCAACAAAATGTGTTGTCGGACAGTGGTGATTTATTACTTATTTTTTTGGCTCACAAGTGTCGAAATGAGAAACACATATTGGTCATGACCAGATAACCGTTTCAGTTGATTTAAAAGCAACTTTAAACAACTGCTTTCAAATTGTATGAGATTAGAAATGTTTTCTGTAAATGGTGTGCATGCTTTTGCAAGTCACTGGAATCATCTGAACTTCATTCTTGAACGATCTGAAAACGTCTTTGCTCATGCAAACAAACTGTCTGTTTTTGACCCTCAAACCTCTTGAGTGATCTATTAATTGTAGAAACTTAAGAGAAAAAAAAACTAGCCACACACTTACAAAAATGTAGCCTGGTAATAAAACTAGCTCATTGTTTTACATTTCATTTCTGTCAGGCACAGACGAGGCAGAGGCAGTGTTGAACAAAGGAGTATATTGACCAAACAAACGGAACTTAACAAAGGACACGTCCGCTACTATAACGGAGAAAACTGAAAACTACAACGCTCAGAGGTAACCGTAAACTAACACACAGGAGATCTAGGTGGCTAACACAAAAGCACTGGCTAGAAAACAAGGAGATACAGAGTATAACAATACCGACTGGGAAGTCTAGGCTCGCGGGGCGAATAACGCGGGAGACGAAAGAAACACGACTGATAAGGAAATCCAAGGTAACATTGGCGAGGCCAGACACCAGGTGAAGCAGGGGGGAGGCTTAAGTAGAGTGGAGACCAGGTGACACCAATTAATACTCAGGGGAAGGTGATCGTGCACGGGGAAGTGACTGCGAACGGGGAGAGAGATTGAGAGTCTGTGGGGTTGAGTGAGGGGGCGTGGCCGTGACCAGATCTGATGCAGACCTGACAATTTCATACAGAGGGTCTGGTAGTGAGAGGGTCGATAGTGAGAAACCATTGCTTGCTGGAGGTGTTTCAGCTTTAAACAGATTGGATCAGCCCTTGATTGATAGCCTGTCTTGATTTATAGCTTACTAGTTCTGCATTCATGCCTCCCTCTGTTCGTTGACTGAATGCAGTAAAAATGCCACCAGTGACAACAAGCTCACTGTAATCAAATCCAGACTAGCACTGTTTGGAGATGATAATCGGGCAGAAGTGCATAGGAAGGAATGGGCAGGCTAACAAAACTGTGGACAGTTAAGTATAGGCTTTTTCTTTTTTTTCTGATATGATTTTCTTGCGTGGATTCCATAACAGTAAATGTCTGTCTGCCATGGATTCATGTATTGCATCCCTTTTTTCCCTTAGTTTTCTCAAAGTGGCCTCTAGAAAATGGAACATAGAACAGATCATAGATGATATAGCCTTTATGTCCCTTGGGCATGTACACCTGGAATATAGGCTAATCAAGATGACCATAACTCATCTCAGGATGAGGAACTTCTACATGTAGTTTAACAATGAAAATTGATGACAAATGCTAATTGAAGTTTTCGATGACAACTGGATAAGTTTGTTTCTTTACAACCAAAACACGTCAAAAACTCTGAGTTGAGTGTGACATCAAAGGAAACCAACAGAGGTCAAAAGGAGGTGGAGACTGAGGACTGGTCAAACTTAGTTTGCTGCTAAAACATTTGTCATTTCAGCAGATTGATACTTACATAGTGGGTGGTTAAAAACTGTCCTACACTATTTTCCTGGTATATCATCTCTAAAGTGGCCAAAACGGGTTGTTAGGCATGTTAGGCTATGCTTTGTGCTTAAAATTATGTCATGCCGTAACGTGAGTTTAAGTGCAGGCTACTGGCAATTCACTTGAGAAATATTTTGCCTGCTAACAAGCTGCAGCTACTTTCTTGCGCAGAGCTGCTCTTGGTAGGACTTGCGCTTGAGTTCTGAAGCATCCGACAAGCCTGGTAGATGTTAGTAGGAAAAGGCAATTGTCGATTGTATTTGTGTTATGTGTTTAAAATGAGTAGAAAACGCGATTTAACGCTTTGCTGGCCCAGGTGTTTTTTTTATTAATCTGAATTACTGATAGGGACAATCCAGCAGTTGATGGATATTGATGGGGACACGTGACTTGCGTCCAACGTAGTTCTACGTCCTTTATAGTAAACTCACCTTTGCAACCTCCCATTTTGTTTTGGCCACAGGTGCGATTTCTTTTTGTCATGGTGTACAGACCTTACAATCAGATATGTATGAAAACAACTCATAGGAAAAGTACATATTTCATGTTCATATTCATTAAAAATAGGTATTAAATTAAATAGGGAGTACAGTCATTAAAACATCATTTAGGCCAAGTCAGTGGTTATTTCTTGTTTTCAATTTGGACATACCACTTTTCTCCATCACATTTAGTTTGTTGTTTAAAGTTTACTCTGAAGGATACTGTGGTAGGTTTTGGTTTAATTTTTGAAGAAAGTGCGCAGATCCCCTTTCAAGGCAGGAAGAATCCTTGCCGTTTTCACCCAGTGAAGAAATCTGTCGTCGTCGAAGCGAGACTGATCCATTTCTGTTGGTCAACTCGTTAAATGCGTAGGCTAGGCTACTACTAAAATTGGTTGCACGACTTACGCGTAAATTGTTCAGCAGAAAGTGTAATGAAGGCTTCTTAAATTACATTACCAGTAATAGGCTGTCATATAACCTACTTTGCCAGGGGCAATGTGGCCAGCGGTCTCGAAACTCTCGAATTACTACGCAAAGCCCGTTATATCCCAATCCAACAATGATGGCATCCAACAATGATGGAAAGATGGCGCAATGAATGCGTTATCCTAGTCATGGGATGGGCCGGCCTACCGGGCATCAGAACCACAACCAGAACGCAGGGATCTAGTCTGCTTTCATGACAGGCGAATAAGACATTGATTTGTATGTGTGCAAGCTCACTATGAGTAGCCTACATTGCTTTAAGCTGTATTGGGGTCATCATCCTATTTGAAGACCTGTGACTTCCATCTGACACTAACAGTCTTTTCCAGATTCAACCAAATTGATCCCATCGAGACAAAAACAACGAGCAAAAGAAGGCGTAGACTTGGTTGTCAGATGCATACTTTTTGTTTATATTTTCTTGTCCATGTTTGTGTTACACAATATGATTTTACACTGAATGATATCAGAATAATGACCACTTTCTTTGATTTGAATAGGCTAAATGACCAGATACCGTGGATATGCGATAATATTTCAGGATCCCTAAATCCTACTATCCAATAATGTATATTTTTGAAGAGTATACCAGTATACCAACACACATACTCAGACAATTTCAGAGTAGCTTAGTAAGAAAAAATATAACGTTTTAATGCTTAATAAAGCGACAGTCTGGAGTAATTCAACCAATAGCCTTGTTGTTCAAGGTCACCAAATCTCGGTAAGAATAAGAACGTGAAAAATTGGTACAACGGTAGCCAATGCTAACTGATAAGGGCAATGAAACTTTGTTTCAGTTTACATTTCCTGTGCTTCGTTCAGTTAGCTATAGCTGCCAGATCAGAATGCAGTTATTTGCATTCCTAATCCTGATTCTAATTCCTGAATTGTTAATCTTTCGGTTAAACCCCTTAGGCTGCCACTATGGATTATAAATGCCTGACTTTTGTGGTAATAGTTCCTGAAGGGAATGGACGTATGTCCCCATGCCATCAACACTATTGGCTACCATACACTATTGTCAGTACGTGTGTGTGAGAGATACAGTAAACTTTCACTCATGTGTAAGGACAGGGAGAATTTATTAAAGTGATAAAATGCTGATTGTATAAAAAAGTAATCAAATAATTAAACGGAAATATCAGCTCTGTCCGATCTCTCTCTCAGTTTCTTGGACTGCTTCTGCTGCCCTCTGCTGTCCATCTCTCATAGCATGAAGTGTCTGAAGTTCCTCTCTGAACAGTTCTTTAAGGTCTTCCTGATTCTGTAGGAAGTCGTTGAGACTATGCAGTGCATGCTGGTCCTAAAATTACAAAAATAAATTAATAAATATATATTTTTTGCCATGAATCGTTTTACTACAATATTGCAGAAAATGGAATCACTGACGT
Source organism: Tenualosa ilisha (assembly GCA_015244755.2). Lineage (NCBI taxonomy): Eukaryota > Metazoa > Chordata > Actinopteri > Clupeiformes > Clupeidae > Tenualosa > Tenualosa ilisha. The sequence continues at coordinate 8,427,775 of PYXC01000495.1, read as the reverse complement.
ATTGTGGACCTTACTTTGTGCCATGAGGACAGTCTTGGTGAAGGCATAATCATGTAATGTGGGTTAGGCTAGGGGGAAGTTATCTTACACAATTCTACAGCTAGATCCATAAAGACATTTGGTTGGAAGACCTTTTCTGGCCCACAGATTGGTATGGAAGGACTTCATTGGCCCACAGAAAACAAGTTTCTCTAGGATATCAAACATCTTTGGGATAAACTGGAAAAGTGAATACAAGCCAAGTCTTCTGACTTTACACAAACTGAATGGGCAACAACTGCACAGTCATGCTAAAATCGTGGGCATCCTCTCCAATGGAATGGAACCTATTACAGCTACAAAGCAGAACCAACCCCATGTGGATTTGGAATTGGATAGTAACTATGAAGTAGGGACTCCAATACACTGGATATTTATTTAGCATAGGTGTACTATGGTCTACTCTGTGAAACTGTAAAATTTCACCTGGGGATATATATAATTTTATATATATAATTTGTCAATACACATGATTATGGCAACATTCATTACTTTATCTGCTTTCAGAACTTTCCAGGTTAAACTATAATTTACTATAATTGTTCACTAATATATCTCACAATATAGTTTTGTATGAGGAAATGTTCAAAGTGTCAAGTGAAGGTCACTGCCAAGTTGGTTCCATTATCAGAAGAAAGCAGCAGGGAACTGCTGAATATGGAAAGAGCAGGAAATAGATTTCACGTTTTTCCTGCACCCTTAGAGTTCTCCATACTGGAATAATTTCCCAGTTATTCTGCTTCTGTATTAGCTGGGGCTTATCGCTATCTGGAGAACACGGCGCTTCTCAGTGGCTTGAAAGGTGGGCAGTAAGTAGGTCATTGAAGGCTTTACCTCTGGACTGAGCATCTCCTCCTGGTCTGCACAGACCAGTAGCTCATGAAGTCGTTCACGTAGCAGCTCTGCTTCCCACTGGCTTATGGACTCCAGTTCTATTTCATTTGTTTCCGATCCATCTACTCTGTCGACTCCAGGAACAAGAACTGACCAGTCTATGGACAGAGTCTGCAGATATTTTTTTTAAATACACATACCAACACATCTAATTGCTGTAGTTTGGCACATAAATATTTTTCACTCCAGCCAGTTCAAGCACAAGCACTGCTTGGTACGTTTAGTGGTTTAATATTATTACATAATTTCCTAGTCATCTGACTGATGTTCAGACTTTGCTCTGAAAGGTTCAGTTCTGAATAAATCTTTGCTGTCACTTCCCCTGCAATCATACTCCCACCACTTTTTTTTATTAGCATTACCCACACACCCAAAACTATGACTACTGTGTGATGTGTGTTATTCTAAGTCCTTAGTGAAAGAATATACCCCTAGGAAACTTCACTTTTACAAAAGTCATCATCTTCCTTCTCCTTCCACATGCATCTCAAGTCAGTGCAGTGCTTTGAAATCATTATAACCCCCTTCTCACCCACCCACCATCCCCTTCTAACAATCATCTCCCTAACCCTATGCAAGATGGGTGGCTTCCTAGAAAATACCACAGACTGGCTGACCTCTTGAATGTGTTTCCTAGTGACGGCAATGTCCGGGACACGCTGCAGCGGTTTCAGCAGATGCTCCAGGCTCCTCTGGTAGTGCCGCATCCACTGTGATGACACATGCATCTCGCACGAGTGCATCAGCTCATTCCTGCAACGAATCACCTGAGGGACACAGGCAGTTGGTTAGATCTACTATGTCACTTGCACAAGTCCCTCATGAGATGAAGTGTATGTGTTTTGAGTTTGTCCCATTGCAGAAAAACAGTCATTAACCACGCAGAACAAAACAAAAAAGACAACATGGACAACTATGTTAAATTGGGCTACAAAATGGTGAAAACTTTATGGATTACTCAACTCTGAAACTGTGTGGGTAGGTTCAGTGACAAAACTGACAAATTGATGATGTGCAACTAATATCCAGGTTCCATGTTCAGGCATCTCGGAATAGGTGTTTCCATGCAAATTAAAATTGGAAATTAGCCTAATTAACCAACTGACCAACTGTGGGATCAAAATGTAATGTTGCCAGGACAATATCTATGGATAGAAACATGGTAAATGCGAATGTATGTAAATTAAAACGTTTCCATCAACTTTATTTGCATCATGCCTTCGTATCAAGAGATTGAGTTAACTCAGAATGAGGCCCAGGCTTTCTGGTAGCATGGCTGTGCTGACCTCTCTGATGAGCTTCTGGTCTATGTAGTTGAAATGGTCACAGAAGTTGAGGAGGTTAAGGAGGGCAGCCGCATCACACTGCTCAGCTCGAGTCACATCCGCCTGCCCTCGAGGCATAAATGCCTTGGGTAGAGGGATGCACACACGCACAAACACACAGACACAGACACACACAGACACACACAGACACACACACACACACAATACACACCGTGATAAATTGTGTGTAAAAGATTGGCAAGAGATAAAGGTGTCCAATGCCGAACTTCACCACTAAAAAGCTTGACAGAGTGAAAAGTAACTACAATTGTCTTGCAGGCTGTTGTTTAAAGCAAAACTTGCCATTTTCAACCCACTGCCCTGCTGTGAGAGGCCATTCCATTGCCAAGTCACCCGATATTTCAGAACATTTCCCAGTTGAGGTCATGGATTTAAAAATTTTAATTTAAAAATCATGTCATTACTGCCATCATACAGCTGCAGTGAAATTTTATTTTAAAAAAATCTAAAAATTATGTAGGGAACTTAGCACATCTCTGAAAGTTGCATATGTTTCTAATAAAAGTCAGTCTTTCTCACAAAGAAAATCAAAGCCCTGCAACCAATCCCTTTTGAACTACAGTGAAGGCCTTTTTTAAGTTTGGAGGCAAAAATATTTGAGCCACTGTAGGCTGCTTATCATTGCCTGCAAACATTTCGTACTTTCAGTACTTCAGTACAGTAAAACTGCATTTTTAACATTTTTAGCTGTACAATATATATGTATGAATAATTTGCTTTTACTAGATATATCTAAAACCTTTATTTAAAAACTAAACTATTTGGAGTACTGCTCTGAGTTTTGGCATGATTTAGTAGAAAAGGCTATAAATATGATTTTTTTTTTCCAACAAAATCCATGGCTTGAACTGGGAGACCATAGGTGAGCTGGCATGGAATGACCATGACGTGCATTGAAACTGCATTAACTTGCCCACTGGTTAGCTTTAGCTGCTCGTTTATTAATCCTTCTGTTTTCTTCCAATTTTTCTTGTCCTTTCTCTTGCAACAGGGCTATGGGTTGAAAATGGACGCAGTTCTCCTTTAAATTAACTGACTTAGTCTTTGATAAATTTGTTGGTTTGGTCCTATAGAGGTCATAAAGTTCAGAAAATATAGGCTGACACAATTTTGCAGTTGTTATGGTTATAGTAATAATTTTCACCGTATCATCAGATTTAGCAGTGTTATTGCTTCAATTCAGTCCTGCGTACATTTCTACCCATATGGACTGTATCCCAATGTCCCCCCTATCCCTATACACCTGAACCCTCAAAGACTTCACTGGCATGAATCAGCCAATTAATTCTTGTTAAATCTTTAATGGCTCAGGGCTTGGGTTAAGGTAGACACATACAGTGTTCAACACAGACTAGGATAGAATCAAACACCTAATAATTTTTTTTGTTTAAAACCTATACCTTTGCAAGTTCCCAGTGTTCAGTTGACCAGAGCCATGGTTTGCAGTTGCCCCAGTTCACCACTGCCGAGGGGTTTGTGTGGTGCTTCAAAATCTCCCTTCTCCATTCACTACATAGAGAACAGAGCGAGTGCAACTGGGGAAAGAGACAAGAACATGGATAGCAATACAGTAAGCATCACTGTCATCTTACACTGTATACGGTGGCCTGTCTACGGCACAAAACACTAACTTAACAGATGTTTATGGTTGATATTAAACGTTTTGTGTAAATATTTGAAAAACACTTACTACTGCTACGTTACAAAATAACAATTTTATCATAGGCTCCTAAAAACACACCTGGTTTCCCTTTGCTCTGCAGTTATTTTTGCACACTTGGCCTCGACGTAGAATGGTATTGTTGTTAATGACACTCTCATGGAATAGTTTCATTTCATCGTTGACAAAACCTTGCAAGCCGTCCTTTAACTTCTTTAAACAGTAGCCGGCTTTAAGCCAGTTCTTGTAACCAACTTCATTCAAGCGCAAACTTAACTCTGACAAAACCATAACGTTAGCGCTGAATGCAAACTGCGATAGAGGATAGATTCTACGCTTTGCTTCAGTTAAAATTCATATGGGCAAACCTGTTACAGCTAGCTCGTTACACCACCACACAGAGATTTGGTTAACAATCTTTTAACCTCGACCTTGAACCGCAGCGATAAATCACAGACCCAACCGTTTTTGAAAAAGAGTGTAAGTTTTAGTCTCTTGAATGGATATATATATAGAGATGCGCTTATTGTCCCTCGCTTCCTTAAATTGTGGTTCTTAGTGTCAACTAACGTTACACCCCTGTCGTCTTCTTCCGTGCCTTGGTTGTTTAAGCTCTTTTCGTCTGGCAGTGTAAAGTTTGCGCAAAATAAATAATCCGTGGAGTGAAATTATCGATTGTTTATCATTCCTGGCAGAATGGTGCGCGTGGATGTTATTTTACCCCCCTTCAACAATATGAATAACGTGTTATAACTGCAATAATCTGTTTCCTGCTATACAGACACGCACGTCTTATGGTTACAAAGAATACCTTTGGTAAGCAGGCGCGGCCTGCAATGCATTTTGGGTGTGGTAGTCTTTATGTGGAATTCATCCATTGGACATTAAATAAGCATTAATAATGTGTGGTGTCTTTCGGGTTAATTTAAAATGTTTTGCTGGTTAATAAAACATACCGACTCTTCAGCTCAATCTGTATTTTATCATGTGGACACTGGACGCGGGGGTACGGAGTTCCCCCACTTCTTGGAACAGATCATATTTATATTTCTCATTTTATATATTAGGCATTCATTTATAACATTATAAGTGCACACGTCAAGCAAACCTCTCCCTCTATTGTCATAAACAAACAATTTAACATTATAGGATGACCATAATCAAATGTAGAGATACTATCGACGTAGTTTTTTTTTTTTTTTTTTTTTTGGATGCTTGTGACTTTCTTTGCATTAAATTGCGTGCCCCAACCTTAAAAAAAAATCCCCACTACACCTCTGCATGGAATGACGAAGGAGCTTAATACGGCTGTGACCTCCTGGTAGGCTACACCAGATGGTGCTATAAGTCCGTCATGTTTTGACAATGTAGTCCAATAGAAGGCTGTCTTTGTTAACACTGTATTTGTCTGCCCAACCTCTGACATTAAAGGGATTCTCTGCTGACCTTCACCTTAATCCACTTAAGGTAAGGAGTTCAGCTGAAATGCCTCGGATAGCCTATCTATCACAGTTTATTTACAAGTGCTGCCCTCCAAAGTAGGCATAGGCATGAAAATCTCATAGGCTTTTGTCTTCATGAACCGTGAGGGTATAGGCCTATATCAACATCTGAATCAACAACCGTTGCATTTGCTGTACTTTGGTCTTCATTTATTAGTGATTTTGCGCACATATGAAGAAAACAAAAAGTATGGTATTACCACAGATGTCTATGATAGAATGTGTTAACACAAAATGGTTTCAGTCCTAATTTTGAGGGAGTTCCTGTACAAAACATCATACTTTTGACCACAAAATGTATTACTAAATAATGATATATTTCCAAAAGAAAAGAAAATAAATATATTGCTATACACAGATTCCATATATACATTTGAATATTTACAGTCAAATACAGTACATGGCCAAGTTAGTCAGATAGTTTTTGACCTGTTATATTTTGTCCTTGAAGCATTGAAGCAATGCCCAAGCACACATGTATTCATCCCATTTGCCTTTGTGGGTGAACAAGCTTGAGGAACACTTTGCCGAAAAATATATTCCTTATTTTCAAGTTCACAGGAGCTGTCAACCAAGCCTTCGTCTCCGTTCTTGCTCCTTTAAAAGGAAGTCTGTGGCTGCACTGCCACTTCTGCCAGTTCATGTGGGATGTAGTGCAACTGCTCCTCAAGCTGAGCCTGATAGTTGTACCGATGTTGGTTGAAGTGGGTGGGAAGGGTGCCCGTCCTGTGGCAGAAGGGAGCTGGGCGCTCCCCGTAGTGGTGGGGTGCCGCTTTAGGGAGCCGCGTATGGTAGCCATACTCTCTCCAGACAGGGGGGTCTTGGGGGTCGGCCGTGTGGACTGGGCCATAGGCTGAAGTGCGGGAGAAGGCTATTGTGTAACCACCACTGGTCATGTGATTGCTGGAGGAGTAGGTGGGTATCTCATAGGGCTGACCAAATCTATCCATAGGCCCAGCGCAGAAAGAGCCTGTAATTTAATGGAATGCTTGTTAGATGATTGATTTACAGTGGTCACACTGTGCGTCCTACTTTCCTGTACACAGATTAAGTCTATGAGTGAAGTCTATTAAGTCTCTTGACTGACAGAAAACTGCAATGAGCTTTTAGTCTTGGACTTGTCTTAATCCATTCAGTAAATGGGAAACTGACCCAGTAGTTAATTATGACAAGGTCAAACTGATTAGCAATAGTAGTACAGAAAGGTAAGTTGAGGTGATAATGAGATAGTGGATACCTTCTACACCAGTGTGCCTACCATACAAAGGTCATACAGGGTTACTACAGTCAACACACTGCGGCAACCTGTGGCCTTACATTTGAATATGCATCTACTAAAGAGATGTGGCATCAGGAAACTCACTGTTTGCCTGTGGCTGAATATTGCATGGTCCTTTGCGAGCGGCTTCTCCACTTATGTCGGAGTCGCTATCGTTGAAGTCGCTGTCTCCTTTCCCGCTGTCCTTCACGCTCGTCTGATCAGTGGAGCCTGTGCCGCTGTGAATGGAATAACAACAGACACACACACACACACACACACACAAAAAGGCATAAGCAGAGTGCCATCACATCCAATCCGGAAGCTCAGTGGATGCACAGCACCGGCATTGTGATTCAGCGCGTGTCCCGAGCAAGTCAGAAAGCAAGCTCACAAGGGCCAACGCTAAACAGACATTACATCCACTGCATCTGGTTATATCTAAACAGGTCGGTAGGGATTACTCAAACAACTTTACAGTTATCATTATGCTGTTTACTACAGAGAATGTAGAAATATGTGATTCTAAAAATGGCATATGTGCATTTGCATAGCATAAAATCATAGTCACGTAAATGTACAATGACCAAGGCCCCTTGGAATGACATTCACGGATAAGTGACTCACCTTATTTGTGATGTGAATCTGTCACTCTGCCAAACAGCCAGAGATTCAAAATGGCTCTTGCTGAGGATAGGTCTGAACATCTGGAATCAAAGGAAACCCCATTAGAGTATTGGTTAATGCAATTTGGATAGATCAGTGCCCAGGCTTTGTTTGGTTAGTGTGCATGTTACGATCCTGTTGCCTGTGGCCACCACTTACCTTATTGTTGGAGTCTGTGCTTTGTTCATCATAGGAGTCATCTTGTGTGGAAACAGAGGAAAGCTGCTCATTGACAGTAGAGCTCTGGGTGGACATGTAGGTGTCGGATTCCCCTGAGTCGATGCTGTGGCCAGGGAGGGGCATCCTTCGGATGAGTCCACCAGCGGAGCCTTTCTTTGTGTCCAGAGGCCTGTCTCGGCAGCCGCATCTGCGCGAGAGGGCCACGGCGAGGATGGCCACCAGCAGGACGGCACAGCCAATTGCGAGCAATATGATGACGATCAGGGACGCGTCCACAGCCTCGGGTTCCTCCTCAGCGGCGTCCTCATGGGACTGCAGGAGCACCAGGATTGGCTCCTCATTGATGGCCATGTCTGTGACCACAAAGCGGACAGTGGCAATGCAGGAGAGCGGTGACCTGCCGCTGTCCGTGACAGCGATCTTCACCTCCAGGACTTCTCCCAGAGCAAACGACAGGCCATATTTAATGACCAGCTCACCACTGAGTTTGCTGATGGAAAATACTTGCTGCTTGTCCTCCACCAGTCTGTAGGTAAGCTCTCCATTCATGCCCTCGTCAGGATCCCGGGCCTTGACCCTGAGAGCCAGGTAGCCCGCTGGTGCATTGAAAGGAATGGGCACATCAGCAGAGTCATTCAAAAGAACAGGGTAGATGATGAAAGGAGCATTATCGTTTTGGTCTAGAACTTTAATTCTGACCACAGCCGTGCTGGACATTTGAGGGATACCGCTGTCTGTGGCTTCAATTGTCACGTCAAGCTGCTGGACAGACTCGTAATTGAAAGGATTAACAGTGTGGAGAGACCCTAACAGGGGATCTACTGAAACGAAGGATGACAGTGGCGCACCTCCTGGTGCTACGCCGTCAATGAGTTTGTAAGATACTTTTCCGTTCTCCCCGGCATCGGGGTCACGGGCTACCACTGTGGCAATATAAGCGCCTTGAATTTTGTTCTCCATCACTGATATATCGTACAAGGATTTACTGAATGTGGGCGGATTGTCATTTTCATCTTTCACCCTGACCGTGTACTGCTTCAAAGTTTTGAAAGGTGGGGAGCCCATATCTTCGGCCTCGAATGTCAGGTTGTATTCTGGGATCTTTTCTCTGTCCAGCGTAGTCGTGGTGACCACCATAAGAGAGTTGCCGTATGCCTGTTGGAGTTTGAAGTGTTCGTGTCCATTCAAACTTACACGCACATAACCGTTTTCACCTGAGTCCCTGTCCGATGTGCTGATCAAGGCCACGAAACTCTCCACTGCCGCAGCCTCGGTTATGTACGCCACTCCGTCACTCATTGATGTCATCGGTTTGATGTTGATCACTGGTGCGTTGTCATTCACGTCCACGACTTCAATCGTGACTTTGCAGGTCGACGGGATCGAGTTGAGGCCCATGTCATAAGCCTGGATATTGAGCTCGTATGACCTCGCCGTTTCAAAATCTACTAGCGACTTCAGTGTCACTGCGCCACTAATCGGGTCGATTTGAAATGTGTCTTTGACCTCCTCTGGAGACCCCTCAGCAAAGTCGTACCGCACCTCCCCATTGGATCCCTGATCAGAATCAGATGCGTGCACTCTAAGAAGAAGAAAACCAACTGGTGCATCTTCTGGGAATTCAACTTTGAGGGTGTCGTGCTCGAACACAGGACTATTATCATTAAAGTCCATAACCTTGACATTTACTGTTATTGACCCGGATTTGGGAGGACTGCCACCATCAGTCGCAGTTACTTTAAGAGTGTAATTCTCCTCGACTTCTCTGTCGAGCGCTTTAACCAAAATCAGCTCGGGAAACTTTGTTCCATCCTCCCTTTGCCGCATCTCGATGCTAAAGTGACTGTTGTGAAGAAGTTGGTAAGTTTGAATGTAATTGTTACCGACGTCTAGGTCGACCGCTGAGTCTAGAGGAAATCGTGTGCCTTCTGACACATTTTCTGATATTTCCAAGTCCGTCGCGTTCCTCTGAAATTCAGGGGAGTTGTCGTTTATGTCTCTGACGTGGATTTCCACATGGATCAAAAGAAACTTCTCTTTGAAGAAAACCACCACGTCGAAAGTGATGAGGCACCGGAGGGAGCGCTGGCAGAGGCTTTCCCGGTCGATGCGATCTCCCACAGTCAGAAGCCCGTCAGTCGCTCTCATGTGGATCAAAGTGGAGTTTGTCTCCTGCATGAAGCGGAAACTTGTGTCGGGATCCTCGGCTGGGTCGATTTTCAAGTCATTAGATAAGTTCCCAATAAAAGTGCCAGAGGCGTCCTCCTCGTATGTGTAGTATTTTGTAGTTGTGCCACCCACGGTACAAAGTGCCAAGAGAAGCACAAAGCTGACGCTCACAATCATCGTCTCTCTAACTTTGTTGTGCATGACCACTACGTCTAAAAATAGGCTTAATTATCAGCTAACAGTCCATCTAAATGTTGAGCTACTCAGAGGGACCCCGACGTCTTGTAAGAATGATCAGCTCTCACTGTGCGTTAACACAATTGGCTTTTACGCACAGCCCTATGCAAATGAGAAGACTTGCTGACCAATCACGTCGGGTAATTTAAGGCAAATGGAGGTGACACCTATTCACTGTGTTATGCTGGTGCAAAAGGCCAAGTGTCTAAGTTTCCTGCAAAAGGATGGTTTATAAAGTTTGCCAACAAAACAGTCCTCAAATGTTTTTCTCAAATGCTTCAGTTCGGGTGTGAAGGCAGATTGTGGTTTAAACTATAGCCTACATAAAATGTTACATAAGCATAACTTGTTTTGAATTGTGGTGCCTAACTCATTATAAACCACGTCTTGTGGTCTATGTACTTCATTTATATTCAATTTATGTCAACTATTATTTATTTTAAAGTTTTATAAACGATTACGGTGTAAAATGAACTACAAACCCTCTCAACTTAATATCGCTTTTGCTGAAGCATTTAGATTTTCACAGCCTTTTTCTACAAGGCACTGAAGATTCCTTATCATCAGTCATCTTTTTTATAGTGTAAAACTATTTTCCATGCTGGCTTATCCAACTGTGAAGAGTTTATTGATTCATATCAGATAAGATGGTTTATATTTTGTTGTACTCTTTCATACAAAATGTATGTCTACGTGCAGACGCTGAATGCTGTGTGTGTTCCCAGGACGGTGCAAATGTCGAAGTGATGACAGTGGGTCTGCTTGGTTTGAAAGTGACAACTTGGATGTCCCCAGACCGCAAGGTGGGAAGGATGACAGCTGACCATCTGTCAGAATCTTAAATCGTGAGGTGTTAAAAATCTCTCCCCTTTTTAAATTCTTTTAAGTCTAGGCGATGATGGTTGTAACACGAGAAATATCATTTATTGCTCAACCATGACAGAGTTGATGAGAGGCAAGGTTTTATATAAAAAAGTAAATGAAATTGAACTGAGTTGAACTGAAAGCACATAGGCCTACGCATGTTTAACACTAACCTGATAAACAGACAACTAAGTGTGGGCTTTGTAAACGATGGCAAAATGAAGGATGGCTGTTGGTATGCATCCAAGTTGTGGTCCACTTGTGTATTTGGACACTATAATTTACATCCCTAATTGCACAGATTAGATTACCTCTGTTAACACAATGCCTAAGTTCCTCAGTTCCATAGAACTCTTTATAAACTTGTAATTAGCGTAAAAGACGGGCGGCTCCCCATTGCCATTGAGTGGGTCCACTATTAGGTAGCTTTTAATGAGTTTTAAAGGGTCGCATTGTTCACCCTGTGCCTCAGGATATTTCTCGCATGCTTCAAACTACTTCCATGACTTCCAGGGGTTTAAGCCCCAGGTTGTTTGATCCTCAATCGGTTCTCCCCGACTGTGCCACATTGTGCGATAAACGATTCCAAAGTGATGACCAAACCCTATACCATACAAATTGCCTCTGCCGGGCGGTTTCAACCTGTTGCTCGCATGACATATGGCGTCTGAGGAAAACTTGGAGATCCTCGGTTTTCTTTGTGGCCTCACGTGCCTCTACACAGACATGAATGGAGCGTTGAATAAAACAGACACAATAGGCGGTTTGCCCCGCACCAAGTTTCTCATGGCCAGAGTCCGTTTACTGCACAAAAGATTTTTTTCCTTTGCCAGATTTAACATCCATAGCTAAACAGTCCTCTAAGCATGCAGCTAGGAATATAAACTTTCTCTCGCTCTGTTTCGTATTTTTATTGTTATTTGTCCAATTTGTCTTAACCTCACATAAAACAAGTCATTATTCGCTTGTTTGGGTCGAATGGTCCGTTAAGATGGAATGTTAAACCTGTTTCCTTAAGTAGGCTACTTCTTTCCAGGAAAAAAAACGAGTTTCTACGTCTCCGTTGTCATTAAAAATAATAGGCCTTAATCTATCAGGATGTTAGTAAACGTTTCATCATGTGAACATGTTTCTGGACAACATGGAGGGAAACAATTTAATCATCGTAAGTCGCTAAACATAGGCTTTAATCTAAAACAATTTATAAAGTTGTCTCTAAGCAACCGTTTAACAGCTAAGGATTATCTGCTGATTAAGAAAGCTTTTCTTCCTGCATTGTTCAATGCTGTGACCATTTGGCGTGATCTTATCTCAAATGGGAGACAGATCGTTGAGACATTGCCATAAAGAAACACCCAGCAGTGTGTCAGTCTAATAAAGAAAATCTTCCGACAAAGTAACACCTCTCATATCTTTTCCTACGCAGAGCCGGCACGAGCGCGCTCCGATGGTCGCTCTCCGTGACCCCAGTTTACCTATTTTTGACACCTCACTGCTGAGATAACCCGATTGTGTGGTGGCACTAAGATCATTAACGACAGTCTGTGACGATAAGCCATGTGTTTGGGTGTGAAGGCATTCTTCCAACTTAATCTCCAGATGTACAGCAGAGAAGCTGAACGACAATTTAAAAGTTGGTCTACAGAATGTTACACATTTGAACATAGATTCAAGTCCAGCAGCTGTCCAAATCTACTGTGAACATTTTGAGATTAAAGTCTGGATGCAGTTTTTGCATTTTTTCGGAACCTTACTTATTTTCTTTACAAACAGAAAATAACCGAAAATATATGCATCTTTCTTTTTTGATGATCATTCTCCATTTTCTTACTGAGCTTTGTAATGGTCCTCTGTCATGCCTTAAACTTAATTTTAAGAGCCCTTCCGTTCACCCTGCCCTGAGAAACATAAAATTTCACATTAAATGTAGTGCTGGGTCAACTGAAATTTGCAAGGCTGACATCAAATTGGTGGCCTTTTGTGCTGGATAGCAAGGAGAGAGGTGATTAGGCTTAGCGCCGGGGCATGGCACAGCAAATGGGCAGGTCAGGGTGACAGATGGGGAGTGCGTCTGCCTTGCACACTACTGCTCCCACTCTTAGGCTTAAGACACCTCCACTCAGTCTTACCCCCCACCCCCACCCCCCACCCCGCCTCTTTCTCACTCACTAGCAGGCTGTCTTTCTCTCTTAGCTGTCCACTACCCTCTCGGTCATCCTTTCTTAATTCTTCTCTATCTCTCTTTCTGTGAGTCTGACCTCTCTTTTCCTGCTGCTCCCTCTGACTGTCTCTGTCCCTATTTTTCACTGTCTTCGGTCTCAGTCTGTACCTACTGTCTTTCTCTCTCTCTTTCATGGCTTTCTCTCTTCACTGTCCCCCCACCCTCTCTGTCATCCTCAACTCTCCTCACCCAATTCCTGTAAGTTTTATCTCTCATTCTCTACCCATGCCCCTAACTCAGATGTTTCTCTCCCTCTTTTTGTCTTTATCTGTTCTTTCATTCCTCTTGCAGTCTCTCTCTCTCGTTCTCTGGTGTTACCATTGTCACCATTTTGTCTCTGCTCTCTCTCCCTTGTGAAAGGCTTACTCTCTCTCTAAGTCAGTTCTTCTTCTTCCTCTTCTTTCCTCTAGCTATCTCCTCTATTCATCTGCTTCTAATTTGGTCTGTCTGTCTCTCGCTCTTCTCACACTTCTCAGCTTCTCGTTTTAGCTCTGGTAGTCTCGCTCCATATGTCTGCTCATTCATTTGCCTTAATAAATCCAAATTAATCCCAAATTACAGCTTCTAACTAATTCTGTTTTGGTTTGTTTCAAGGGAGAATGATACCATTTTGTAATTTGTTGGTGGACAAACAAATAGTTTGCATATTTAGTTAAAAAAATGATACAGATTTGTACAACAAAGGACGATTACTGGAACACAGACATTAAGGCAGGTTGTTTGTATCAAATAATTTAATCTATATATGAAAAATTAATTAGTCTTTTAGGATGCTCACTGGAAAAGAAATATCCCTGTATCTAATTAGATCTCCATGGAGTCGATGGGGATGATAGTTAAGGCAGACAGCTGTGCAGTCTGTGTGTTTGTGTCTGTGTTTGAGTTCCTGTGTGTGTGTGTATGTGTGTGTCTGTGTTTGAGTTTCTATGTGTGTGCTTTTGTGTGTGTGTGTGTGTGTGTGCATGCATACATATGTGTGTTAATAAAGCATGTACTCATGTGTTAGTCTATGTGTTCTCATTTGCTTGGGCGTCCATGTATTTGCATACGTGTGTGTTGAGTACATCTCCATAGACCAAAACCTATCAAGGAATGGACAGGGACACAGCGGCAAGTTCAGCATGTGATCACAGCCAGAGTCTTTCAGAGAAGCAGGGAAGATCAAAAGATACATTAGCATGCTGAAATGAATCGCACACCATTGCCTCTCTTCCCTCAGTCCCCAGCCCCCACAACCCTCAAAAAGCACACAAACATACACACACACACACACACACACACACACACACACATACACACACAAACACACAGATATACACATATTCCCAGAAAAGCACACACACATATGCAACACACACAAACACACACACCCTTAGTCATTCAAATTGGACTGCTATTGCTGTCTTCAAAAGATTCATCTACCCATCCTATTTCCCCGAAGCACAGGGTTTGGTCTCCCATGGGTCTGTATGAATTAACAAACAATTGAGAGTCTGCTTATTTTGTGCAAATCTCTATTCTCACCCAAATGTCCACAACAAACCCCGGGCAAGCCAAAGCCAGCTGAAACCTTTTGCAGACATGTTTACATGTATAGATAATACACTCTTCAGAACTTTCATTGTTCAACATTTGATAGAAATAGAAAAGAAACCACCTTTTATAAGCATATCAAAAACATACATAAGCATATGTTTTCTTAAAGATATACGCACAATAAATGTCAGTCACAAAACAACGATATGTCACAAATTCATTATTATTACTGGTTAAATTACTTTATTTTCCTGAGTAAATATGATGTCCCTTCAAAAAATCCATAGGCGTAGCGTCCCCTGCAGATGTAATAGGGAACTGTGCCGCCCTCCCGGGCAAAACCTAGCCGTCAGTCTCAACTTCTCAGCAGGGCGTGTGTGTTTGCGAGTAGAAATGCCATAACAGGTTAATTTGCTGTCTCTGAAAGTGGAAAGCCAATCTTATATGCCTTCGATACAGCCTCACACATGCATCCATTTGTGTTTGTCTCCACGCTCGAGAGAAAATAAGACCTGATAGCTTGACTTTACTGCCTCAGCATGCGTGCCATGGGGCGGGAGGGGGTGTCCTTCTGTGGACCTATCTTGCCCACATGAATATGCAGATATGCTTTTCAGAAGACGCAGGGCAGGGGGCTGTGTGTGCATCAGGCGCTTTTTAACTGTTGTGTTGACCCAATTTCACAGTGCGCGTTACACTCCGTTTTATCACCGCAAGGTAAGACTGATGGAAACCCGGAGAGACAGGCAGCCATGTGTGTTTTGTTCCCCGCCTCTCTCTCTCTCTCTCTCCCTACTCCTTCGGTAAATGACACAGGTTACTACAGTCTAGCCATTTGAATAGTTGGGCTACCTTAAGAGGCAATAAAAACATACGGAGGTAAACACACTGACAGGCATACACTCACACAGGGGATTAAGCGAAGCCCACGAGGTGGGATGGGGTGTGACATCCCGCGAAGGTGCCGAGGCGACAAACTTTAAATCGCTGGTGGTCCTCTTCAGCTTCCTACTCGCCAGCTGTTGACACTTTTGGTGTGAAGCACACTTTTGGTGTGGAACAAGGTCTTCTTAATGATGATTAATGACAGCTGCTGGTATATAGAGTATACCCTATCCCATCATAACTACACACAAGCTTACACACACACACACACACACACACATATATATATATATTTGGAGCTGTGTATTATTGATAATTTAAGACAGTATAATTTTTGTCATTTGTGCCTCCGCTAATGTCGAATTACATCGACACTTTTTTTAGTTGGCCAGGAGATGGCAATAGAGAGCAAGCTATTGAGGAGAGTCAGAAAGGGGTCCTTTGTTCTTCCACCGATTTTGTGAATTCAGATCACTGATGTAGATCTTTTAGTTATAATAGATGCCCAGGTTTTTTTCTTCATATTTTAATAGACGTCATCACTTTAAAGCCTTTTTAAAGTGGACACAGCCCTTAACAGATCAATATGTATCGCACACACACACACACACACACACACACACACACACACACACATATCTCTCTCTCACACACACACACACACACACACACACACACAAATAAAAATAACAACAAACATATGTTGTTCAGTGAAACAGTAGAGCAATTGAGCTTGTTAATTCCTTTGGACAACAAATATGAAACAGGGCCTAATTAAAATGATATAATCATGACAGCACCACAGAAGTATACATGTTTATTTCTAGTTTATTTGCTTTTCTTGTTTGTCCCACCAATCCACCCATAGACCCCAGTTATATTGTTGTGTAGCTGTGTCAGCCATGACCTCTACAGTAGACTTATGTAGGACAGCATCAGGGCTCAACCTTTTCTGTCAGGTTAATCCAGCATCCCATGCCTCATATCTTTCTCTCTCTCTCTCTCTTTCACACACACATACACACACACACACACACACAAATGCACACAGTATCTCTCTATCTATATTTCTATCCCCCACCCTCTCTCATCAGTCAGTTGCCTGTGGGGTCAACCCGTCACCAGCCCAAGGTTGTGACAATGGCAGTCCTCCCTGCCTCCCCCTACCTTTCTCTCTCCCTCCCTCCCCTCTCCCTCTCTCTCTGTCTCCCTCTCTCTATCCCTACCTCTCTCTTCCTCCTTCCCTTCCCTATCTCGCCTCTCTGCCTGCTTCTCTCTCTCTCTCTTTCTCTCTCTTTCTGTCTCACTGATGGTGTTGGCCTGAGTGTGCAGTGGGTGTCATGTTGCCCGTTGGGCTGGTAATCCCCCTGGTGGCTAGCAGTGGCTACTCCATCTTCTCTGGGCGTCCCCTGGAGGCTCTTGTCCTGCCATTACAATAGATGATGCTCTCGCCTCTCTCTCTCTCTTTTTCTCTCCCTCTCTCT
This sequence comes from Tenualosa ilisha, assembly GCA_015244755.2. Classification (NCBI taxonomy): domain Eukaryota; kingdom Metazoa; phylum Chordata; class Actinopteri; order Clupeiformes; family Clupeidae; genus Tenualosa; species Tenualosa ilisha. Next base: position 8,410,834 of record PYXC01000495.1, on the reverse strand, counting down.
CTCTCTCTCCCCCCTCTCTCTGTAGTGTGGCCAAGGAGAGCAGCTTTAGTAGGCCACACTGGAGACAGACAGCAGCAGCCACTCACAATGCTTTTCCCAACACTCGTGAACACTCCTTTTTGGATGCTTTGTGTTTGTCTGTGTGTGTGTGCCTGTGTATGTGTATGCGTATGTGTATGCGTATGTGTATGTGTATGTGTATGTGTATGTGTATGTGTATGTGTATGTGTATGGTATGCGTATGTGTATGTGTATGTGTATGTGTATGTGTATGTGTATGTGTATGTGTATGCGTATGCGTATGTGTATGTGTATGTGTATGTGTGTGTCTTGTTTTGGTGTGTCAACACCAAGGATTTTCTTTGTCTCTGACCCGGGTAAGGCCATTACACCACGGCTATTTTTTAAGATGGCAAAGGATGAGATACTCAAAGGGCAATTGAATGTTTCGATTCTTTGGTATTCCATGGGCAATTCCCCTAAAACATTTTATTGAGATTGCTGCAATAAAGGTTTATGGACAGACTGCTCAAGCCTCGGGGCAACCATGATGATGATGAAAACAGAAGAAGAGGAAGGGAGGATTTCTGTTGTCTTGCCAACAAATAAAATAATCACCCACCAACTAATTAATAGACCATGTCCTTGCACAGACAATATGTGTGTGTGTGCGCTATGTGTGTGTGTGTGTCTGTGTGTGTGTGTGTGTGTGCATGTGCATGTATGTGTGCATTAGCATTGATGGGTAGCATCACTACAAAACATGGGATGGCTAAGGCACCTCTAAATGTGAGCCAGGAGGAGAACTATCAGCTTATCGGACACAAACTCATATGGGCACTGGTGAGGTTGGGACACAGAGAGATAGAGTAACACTGCAACCCTGTGTCCTGGTAGCTGGTGTGGTAGGCTATGCAGGAGCAAGAGATCAAATGCCAGTGAAAACATAAACTATGGTCATATTGCAGTGATGCAACTGTGTGGTTGTATGCGCGTATGTGTGTGTATGTGTCTAAAAGTGATCTGTTAAAATTCAAAACCTAGGACATGGACAAGAAGTTCATTTGTATGTGTGTGTGTGTGTCCTTGTGCACCTTTGATGAGGTTGAGGTTAGTCACTATATCAATCTGAATGTACAACACAAAAACAATTATGGTGCTATTTGTTTTTACAATTAGATTACTTCAAAATTCACTTTACTATCACACATTACAATGGTTTGTTCGCTATGGCTTCCATTGTATAATTATCTCTTGTGGTGAAAAAACAGAAAGGCACTGCAGCAAACAAAAAAAGAGCATATCTGCATCCTATCCACATTCGCTTGTATGGTTCCAGACAGCCTAATTGTTTTGAATGGATTGTTTGATTTATGTTTATAATGAATTGCTCTAATGGCCACTCAACAAATAAGATTAAAACAAATCATTGAAGCGATGATGGACAAAATAAATTATTAATTCATCAGGATTAAAAGGCTAGGGGCGAGAGACAGAGAGAGACAGAGAGAGAGAGAGAGAGAGGAGATGAGAGAGCAGTGAGGGGGATGGGGTGGAGTAATTTAATTGAAAACTCCCATTGTCACACAACTGTAAGGCCCAAGAGTTTGGCATGGTTTTGAAGCACGATATGCAGGGTCAGGCACAAACATCAAAGGCTTACCGCTGAGCCCCCCTCTGTCCACATGTTTCAATGTATTATTTGTAGAAGTGGAGTAATTGTTTGCTCAGGCTGAATAGCTGAAGTGCTGCCGAGAAAACAATGTCTGATTTTTCCCCCTCTTTCTCTTTCTCTCTGTCTCTATCATGCACACACACACACACACACACACACATACACACACACACACACACACACACACACACACACAAACACACATTCTTGTTCTCTCTCCGCCTATTTCTCTCTCTCTCACTTTCTCAGTTTCTTTATCTTTGCCTCTCTCTCTCTCTCTCTCTCTCTCTCTGCATTTCGTTCCCACTCGCACATCTCTCTCTCTCTCCCATTGCTTTCTTTCCATGTGAACAAAGAACAGACATTTGAATATGTATTATTTCAGGGCGTCTAATCTATACCACAAACACAGTGTCAGCCACACAGCTTCATATTTAAATGGAAACCCAGTTGCATTCTGGGAGCTATTCTCATAATTAGACCATTTCAGCTCTGTTTATGGCTTGATATAAAAAAAAGAAAATGGGCTCTAAGTTGAGATCTTTTGAATTCTTCCCCTATTCCCTAAACCATACAATTATCGTTAGTGTCCAACTAATGATCACTGGGGCTCATCTTCAATGCCAAGCCATGGTGATGCATGGAGAGCTACATTACATGGTTCTCAACTCACATGCACACATGCACAGCGCTCTGCATGGAACAAATTACCATGGGGTGGCTGTGGTTGAATCCCAGTGTTCTCCCTGAGACCTAAGCCCTCAGCCCTCACTGACTTACCTGACTTGTGCTTTTAGTAAGTCAAGGATGGCTGTGTGTACATGACTGGGACATTATCTATGATGAATCATTCAGTAAACAACACCAGAGACACTTTGCAAACACTTACAGTTCTGTTTTTTCCCTTTTTTTTACAGATGATTTTTTGACATTTCCATGCTTCTGTTTTTTTTTTTTTTTTAATGTCAGAACTCTACAAACTTGCTAATTTTCATTAGCAAGGTTTGCATGTGGTGCCTTTAGGAAAGGGCTCAGACAGGGTATCCGACTCAGGCAGCCCTCACAAACTTCAGATTTTGACAGCAGGACACCCTCACAAACATTGCGTGAATGCGCTATAAGGCTGAACACTGAGAACAGGCCTATATCTGATGGTGCAAAGTGCCACTGTCTAATTGCCATGATGCGGTCCCTGAGGAGCTAAATACATTTGGGAGGCCATTAAAGGAACAGTCTGTCATTTCTGGCAGAATAAACTTCTGAGGCCTTCAAAAGCAAAGTCTGTCATTCTGGTAATAATAAATTGTGTGGCTTTTAAAACCAGTTTTCAGAGTCTGATTCTGGTAAGAGGTTGTTGGTATTTGGCTCAATAACCAACTGAGATGCAATTCTTCCCTCAGTGCTCCTGAATCAAGGTGCTGATTGGCTACAATACTTGTCCTTGTGCCATTGATTGTTCCCATTTTTATTTCCAGTATAAGACTGTGGGAGAACAGTTCATATTTTGTCTCACACACACACACACACACACACACACACACACACACACACACACACATTGAATGCGCATCTAAAGGATTGTGAAGACTGCTCCGTAGGAGAAAAATATGTATTGGAGTTTGATTTACAGTCTCTACCTTTAAGTTCTGTCTTCAAGTTGCCTTAGGGGCACAAAAGAGCAAAAGGTTGAGATCAGCGCATTTGGTTTGTACTGTTGGGAAGGAAAGCGCATCATGACAGTGGGGATAAGGGCACAGAAAAGCTGTCCATTTCAATTTGTTGTTGTTGCTGCTGTTGTTGTTTTTGTTGTTATTGTTATTGTCAACTCTGCAAGCAAACTAGGTTGCCATATACGCACTTGATTCAAATCTTTCTTCTTTTTTTCTTAACTTGGGGTTGAATATGCAGCACATTTTTTCCTTCCCCACTTGCAAGGAGGACTTGAAATGCTCTGTACAATGAGACAATGAATTGCTTTACTGTTGCTGCTGGCACTGAACAGGAAATTACAGAGTGTCCAGATAAAGCACCAGCATAGATACACACAGAGAAATTCACTATTACTCGGAAGGCTGTTCTGGGTCACATTAACTCATAGTAGTACTGCTGCAGGGTTATGAAAGCAATGCAGACAATTCAGCTTGTGGACTACAGAACAACTTTGGTCACAGCAGATGTGTATGTACTGTTTATGTTAAGGCATAAGGGAAAAAGTGGACACTTGTACTTTGTGTGTGTGTGTGTGTTTGTGTTTGTCTTAGTATGTTTCAGACCATACATATGTATATGTGTGCGAGTTGTGTGAGTGTGTGTGTGTGTGTGTGTGTGTGTGTGTGTGGGTGGGGGGGGGAGTGTTCGAATGGATTGAAGTGGGTGCCTTTGTGTGTGTGTGTGTGTGTGTGTCAGAGAGAGAGAGAGAGAGAGAGAGAAAACGTGACCTCAAGAGGTTCTTTGAACAGCATGGGGCATTTAGTGAGACGTGCTCGGCACCGCTGAGGAGCTTGTCATTGTTAAGAGCTACGCGACTCGAGCCACACATCTGATTGTGCTCGTAACGTAATTAGCTCCTAGTTACACTGAAAAGCAGCCATTCTGTGCAGAAGAGGGCACTGAGGGGGGAACAAACTCATTCCGAAAATGAATCGCTCCACTTAACGCACCTCAGCGAAACTCAATAATACGAATCTCTCTTTGTGTGCTGTTTGAAAAAGATTTTTTTTTCCTCCTCCTTCTTCTCATTTCTCCGGAGGCTCTCAACCCTGAGAGGCTCTCTGTAATTAATTGTCTTGCTGAGGTGAAATTCACACTTCTTCAACCCACAACCCCCCTTCATCACCCACACATACACACACACACATCTTCTCAGCAGTGGCAAATTCTTTCCTGTCTCTCAAGTGAGACTTTATTTAACTCCATAATCTGTGCAGTTGTAAAGTTGAACTTTTGTGGAATTGATTGCAGTCCAGCAACTGAAGTGTTGCACTTTAAGGGTGCGACAAGTTACACAACACTATTCCGCAGAGTGATAGAAAGGACTCTTACAGCTCCAGCTCTTTCAAGACCAGAAGCAAACAACCGCATAAAAAAACAGTGCACATCTGATGGCTGTCTGATCTGAAACATTTCACTTGACACAATATGTTTGGCACAAACAACAATTAAATAATCCAATCTGCAGATTTAACGAGGTAAGCAGATTACTCAGGAGAAGCAAATTAAAATTGTTTAATTAACACCTCTGATCTCAAACGGATCAAAAAAAAATAATGATAATTGAATTACTGTTTGTGCCAAAACGAACTCAGGGTTTCAGCTTTTTTTTCTCTACCTAAATCCAGTGCCACCCAGTGGATTGGAACTACTGTCCTGGGAAAGGCCAGACAGAAGCTGTTGACTCATGGGGGTCATGGTGGTGGTGGGGTGTGTTTGTGTATGTGTTTGTGGGTGTGGTGTGGTTTGGTGTGTGTGTGCGTATGTGTGTGTGTGTGTGTGTAGGGGGGGGTGTCTTGGCTGAGCTGCCTCATTTGTGCAGAACCAGTTCATTTCCATGCGTTGTCGGGCGGGGGGGATTTGTGTGCTCATGTGTGTATGTGTGTGTGTGTGGGGGGGGGGGGGTGTAAGGGGAGATGCAGTGGGGCAGAAGGTTGCTGTGGTGGGCGCTCTCTGCTGTAGGTGAAGGGAGGACTGCGGAAGAGCCGGAGGAGTTTCCAACCTTCTGGACTCACAGGAGCGCGGGCTGTCACCACATTATGCAGGGGAGGAGGGCAAAGGGAGCAGGAGGTGTGTGTGTGTGTGTGTGTGTGTGTGTGTGTGATAGAAAGAGAGAGAGAGAAAGAGAGAGAGCATGAGGGAGCACATGTGTCAGTGTGTGTGTGTTGAGTGAGTGTGTGTGGGGGGATGAACAATCTGCTGTTTGTTGCTTTATCAGTACAACCTCTTTCTCTCACTTTCTGTTCATTTTCAGAACAAATCTACTGCAACCTTGTGAATTTGTGTGTGTGTGTGGGGGGGGGGGTTATGGGGAAAAAAAATAACAAAAAATGACAGCAGACATTGGAAGAGAAAAAAAAGACAGAGATAGGCAGAAAGACTGGTGTATGCAAATATGGACTTGGGTGGGTGAGCATTGTGTATTTTTCTGCCAACATGGCTCTTCATTTCTTTATTGGTTCATAGCATAACCTGTCATCACTCTCTCTTGCTCTATCTCTCTCTCTACAATATAGTTCTTGTGTGTCTGTGATACACTACATTCGTGTGTGTCAGAGCAAGCGTGGGTGCACACACACACATGTATGCATGCACACACTGTTGTATGTGTATTTGTGTATGTGTGTGATTTTGTGTGTGTGATTGAGGGGTGAAAGCAGACTTGTTTTTAAATCAGTGGGCGGTTGAAATCGCCCCAAGGTCCTCCTAGGGCCTAATTAGTGCATGTGGCTTCCACTGAATAACTAAGTGAGGAAAATAGGCACAGGCCTTTTCTAATGACTCATAAATACACAAATGTATGTCATTGTGTCCACATGAAATATGGAATTTATTTATGTATGCAGTGTACATTAATTAGCGACTACATTACAGTTCTAGCAAAGGCCAAACGCCAAAGCGCTTGATAGAGATGTACCAGTGGGAAGACACAACGCTGAAAATGGTGCCAAAGCACACACAAACACACACACACACTTGAACACACTAACACACACACACACACACACACTTGAACACACTAACACACACACACACACACTTGAACACACGCAAGCACACACACACACACACACACACTTGAACACACTAACACACACACACACACACACACACTTGAACACACACACACACACACACACACACACACACTTGAACACACGCAAGCACACACTCACACACCGACAACACACATGCAAAAACATACACACACACACACACACACACACACAAACTGTACACCCAAACAAACAGGCACAAAAAGGTCGCTCTGTGTTTGTATTTCTGTTTTCACTTCAAGCAACCCCACCTTGTTGGAGCGCAAAGAACATGAGGGGGTGATCGTGACCTATTTAGTGTTTGAGAAACACTTTGCTGTGGGATGCACTGATAACTATATGGGTTATCCTCACATGCGTGACAATTATGGAAAAGCTGTGTACAAAGCCGAAAACATCCCTTCGCATTTTTCTGTAGTGACTATGACATAAAAGAACAACAAAGAAATAATGTAAAGGTATCTTACGCGTGCCACACACACACACACACACACACACAAGGTTGGAGGCAATTACACAGTAATTGATTGATGATAACTATGATTTGCATCTTGGGACATATGGATTGGGGATGGGTAAATGATCTAGAAACAGGGATAGAATAAGGACCTAGTGGAACATGGTAACTTAGTGAGTTTGTATGTTTGTGTGTGTGTGTTGTGTGTGTGTGTGTGTGTGTGTGAGTGTGTATACGCATGTGTAAATTAGCCTGCCAGTTGTATAGATTGTTGCTACTTTAGACTGGCAGATGTTGAGAGTTTTAAGACCCTGAAACCCCCTCTCTCTCTCACAACACACAACACACACACACAACACACAACACACACCATACACAAATTTCTATCACCAATTTCTCACAGCACCCCTGCCTTGCCTGACAAAGATTTGGCAGATCTTTCCCAGTGATGGATGCAATAAGAGAGAAGAGTTCACATGAACTCCATGTATTTGCACAGAAAAAGGAGCCTTGTGTACGTACATGAGGGCCCCTAAGGGCCCTGTGGAGGTGGTCTCAATCACACATTGATGTATTGTTCCCATAGGCAATGTTGTTTTGATCAAATTTATTCAACGCATGAATAACTAAAAGGTATCCAGTCAGGATTATGCATGAAAACTCTCACCGTCCTCTCACCATGGCCCCCCAGCTGTGATAGTAAAACACAACTCTCTATCACACACACACACACACACACACACCACACACACACACACACACACACACACACACTTATATTCAGAGAGACCTCTTCTCTTTGAATCAGGCTGACTGAAATGGCAAGCTGAGAGAAAATACCTATTTTCTAATTTCTCGGATCATTTCTTGCAGCCTGACCACCAACGGCGCAAGCAAGAAAGAGAAAGAGAAAAAAAAGCAAGAGGGAGAGAGAGAGGGAGAGAGAGAGAGAGAGAGAGAGTGGAGAAGAAGAGAGGGTCCGTGGTGAGGCATGTTGGCGCCGTGCTTCAAACGGCTCTCCCTTTGAATCTATCATTCATGATGCTGGCTCCCACAATGCACTGGGCTTTGTGTTGTGGGGTTCCCCTCAGAGGGGAACATTGCTGGGATGAATACACTGGCTGGTGGAGGGAGAGGGACTCTAAGCCTTCCAGTACTTCAACTGGGTGGTACCGTGGAGCCACTGCCAGTTCAAGTGCTGGTGTGTGTGTATCTATCTTACCATTATTCCGCGTGTGTGTTGTGTGTGTGTGTGTGTGTGTGTGTGTGGTGTGTGTGTGTGTGGTGTGTGTGTGTGTATATGTGTGTGTGTATGTGTGTCTATTTTTGTATGCCTGCCTGTCTGTCTGTCTCTATGGCTGTTTTGCTGTGTGCATGTGTGTGTTCAATTTCTTTTTCTGTAATTTTCAGCAAGGGAGAGGCAGAAAGCTTCTGCAGTTGTTTTGGGCAGAGTGTGGATGAAGTGTCTGTGTGTGTGTGTGTGTGTGTGTGTGTGTATGTGTTTGTGTTCGATTTCTTTTTCTATAATTCATTGTTTAAAGTCATCTCCACTGCGTATGTACCTGAGGCTTCCCTCCTGTAAGTGGTGGTGCGTTAAGCGTCACACACCTGTCTATGTGTTGGTTGTGTGTGTGTGTGTGGGGGGGCGGGGTTTGTGTGTGTATGAATGTATGTATGTGTTTGAAAATGTATGTGTGTGGGTGGGAGTGGTGGTTTCAGGGTGTGTTGCAGTATGAGAGTGTGTATATTACTGTGCATTTGAGTTACCATAGGGGTGCTAAGGGGAAAATAGGAGGAAGGGAACAGAACACATTCCATATGTGAAATTGTGTGTGTGTGCGTGTGTGTGTGTGTGTGTGTGTGCCTCTGCGTGTGTAAGTATGTTCATGAGTATGTATGTGTGTGTGTGTGTGTATATGTGTTTGTGAGTGTATGTGTGCGCGTGTGCTTGTCTGTGCCTAAGGCTACTTGGCAGCTTTAGTAATACTGTGGCAGAAGAATCACTATTAATCTGCTTTCCTCTCACAATGACAGGCAAAGAACAAAGAGCACAGATGTTAAGAAGAGGACTTGTGTGATCTCACTTTCATGTCTCCAATCCAGCTGGGCACACACAACCCTAGTTAGCTATTAGCACACCACTCTTGGCTCGCTTTCCACATGACACATTCATTTTACAGCCAAATTGCTCATCTGTGATATACACACAAACATTTAAGGGCATAAGTACAGTAAATGTATAAGAAAGTAATAACAGGGTTCAAATATGAGAATCAGTATGGACAGGATTATTCTTGAATTTCTTATACGCTGCATCCTTGGTGAGACTGAACAGATTCAGCTACACTTTTTTCACTGGTTAGTCTATAATGCTGAATGACAACAAGGCAATGGGGGCTGTTTCTATGGCATATTTTACATACCAAGGCAACTCAAGGTGCTTTCTACAGGCACTTTAAAATGCTCTAAAGGAATCTAAAGGAAATTAAATTAATTTTTGAAATGCAGAGGCAGAGTGCTTTATCAAATCTGCTTTCATGAATTTTCATACAAAAACACACACATATACAGGAATGCTATACACACTCTGCTAAGCACTTATTGTGCATGTGTGCATGCACACGCACACACACACACATACACACGCACCCACACACACACATACACATTTAACATGAATAGCAGCAGCTCCATATCAGCATTGGCACTACTTGTTTCAAGGTCAGAACGCATACATATGAAGCAAGGGCAGAAAAGTAAAATATGAACAACTAGCAGAGAACTAGAAGAGAAAACCCAAGAGCTTTGACAAAACACACACACACAAACACACACAGACACACACACACACAAACCCCCGCATATTCTGCAGGAATACCAACTAGATTAACAACATAGAGGGCTATATCCATGGCTGCCTCAAAATAACTTGGCCACAGCTTTCGTGAGTGGGGGCAAACAGATGGAAAAAAGAAAGAAAGAAAGAGAAAGATAGAGAGAAAGGCATAAAAAACCTTTAGTGCACTTTTCCTCTTGGCCCAAAGGATAGAGACTTTAGCCCCTGAGAAGCCTTGTCCAGCTTAGCCTTCTTTCAGACGGCCGCATGCTTGCCATTTAAATCTGACGAATCTGTTTTGCCTTAAAACCAAAGCATGGCGACTGTTTTTGGACTCTATTTCATTTCTGTGTGTGTGTGTGTGAGTGTGTGTGTGTGTGGGGTTACACCTAAGCCTATCCACTCCAACTCCGTCACGCTTGCACATATCGCACATAAACAGCATGCGTTTGCACTCGCATGGCAACCGAGGCCTTCGCAGACGGATGTATAATAAAGCACAGACAGTCAGGGTTTCCTTTTGTGTGCTTTTGTTTTTATTTATTTATATTTTCCTTCTGTCTTTTGGACACCGTTTATATGGCATGTGGATAGATTTAATGTACGCCATCTATTCAAAGCATGTTTCCTCCTTCTGGGACCCATTGTGTTAAATAAAACCATGGCAATGTGTTAACAGTCTCATTCAGGACCAGAGAGACGAATGGGGACGGAGCGATCACGGAGTCCATGGCGCTGGCCAGCATGGGGGGGGGGGGGGGGATGAAGCCAGACTTTAAGGGGGACATATGGCCCGGGGGCGAGGTCAGACAGATAAAATGTTGCTGGGCATGCACAATAGTTAACAACGACGTGAATGAAATTCTAACACATCCACAAAAAAAACAAAACAAAATGCTGCTCTGAAAAAGAGGGGGTCATAAAGAGGGAGGGACTGTCCCCTCCTCTTGCAATATGTGAGTGTGAGTGTGTGTGTGAGCGTTTTTGTATGTGTGTGTGTCTGTGTGTGTGTGTATTAGTGTGTGTATGTGTGTGTGAGAGAGAGAGAGAAAGAAAGAGACAGAGTGTGCATTTATTTTTGTGTGTGTGTGTGTATGTGTGTGTGTGTGTGTGAGTAAGAGAGTGAGAGCGAGAGAGAGAGCGCATGTCATGTATGTTTGTGTATGTGTGTTTGTGTGACAGAGAGTGTGCATGTATGTTTGTGTTTCTGTGTGTGTGTGTGTGTGAGAGAGAGAGAGAGAGAGAGAGAGAGAGTGTCTGTGTGTGGGCAGGGCAGCCTGAGTGTCTATCTATAGGGAAGGAGGAGGGAGTTTGGGGGACTGTGTGTGTGAGTGTGTTGGGGGGGGTTGTTGTTGACAGCGTGTGACTGGCAGGTCCGCCTCTCTCTCTTCCAGCTCGTTGCTGTCTTTGTGTATGTGCTGAATGTGGGGTCTGTCTCCTTCCCGCTGCAATCTGGGCCTTCTCACTCCGCCAGCTTTCTAATGATTTTTCAATGATGATTTAGGACTGTCTCTCTTTCTCTACCCCCGTCTCTGTGTGTGTGTGTGTGTGTGTGTGCATGTGAATTCATGCCCATCCCTCCCCTATTCTTGCTGTTCACTCGGCCCCATGGTCTACCTTCCTGAGAATGCATTTTGTCTTCGCTGACCCAAAGCTCACTCTTTGTGTTGTGTCAGTACGGGTGACACCCTCTTACCCCCCTTCCTCTCTCTCTCACCTCTCTCTCTCTCCTGTTCCTCACTCTGAAGGCTTAACACCATGGCATGCATTATGGCGCTCTAAAAAATCTGTGTGTGTATGTGTGTGTGTGTGTGTGTGTGTGTGTGTGTGTGTGAATGTTTGTGTGCATGCACAATAAATGCTTAGCAGGCTGTTCAGTGCATATTTCTTTCTTCCGACGACTCTGTAGTGGCGGCAAATGTGCCTTCATTGTTATTCCCTTGTCATACCACTGTTTCCCCCTGATTTCTATTTCACACATGCAACAGCACTTCTGTTGCTTGAGGGGGGCATAGCCTGCCACTGAAGCATCATGATTCCCAGTAAGGGGGTATGTGTTCACACACACACACACACATATACATACACACACATGAACCATGGACAACCATTTGCATAGTGAAAAACACAGTAGGGTTTTTTTTTTTGCAACTCTATGCTTGGATTATCTCTGTGAGACTCCATAACACACCCCCCCCCCTGCCCCCTCCCAAAAAAAAGAAAGAAAGAAAAAGAAAAAAAATTCCAATCCGACCCCTCCCGCCCCCAGCCAGAGGGGTTAGTGGGTATAAGGCAAAATGGGGCGAAATCCATTTTAAAGTGTCGGCGGAACATTTGACCACATTTCCATCTTTCCGCACTTTTCCGCAGCGTGGTGTGCGGCCGCTGGGAATATTCCTCTTTCATGGCTCTAAGTTTGCAGCACTTCTCAATGTGGCACTGAAGCATAGCCAAGCACTCCTATCCAGCAGCACCCACCTCCCACGAGCACTGTGGAGCGAAGATCTTCAAAGAGAAAGAGAATGGAGATGAGAGAGTGCAGAGAGAACTCAGTAAAAAAAAAGAAAAAGAATTAAATGAAAGACTAAAGAAACAGAAGAAGGGAGGGAACAGTTTGCACAGAGACAAAAGGAAGGCTTTAAAACATACTTTAATTTGACTAATCATCCTTCATTATAACTAAGCCCAGTTCATTTCCCATCTAACTGTCTGAAACTTTTCCTCAAACTTTTTTTTCCTCCGCTGAAACAGACCTGCTTCACATCCCGAACCCTGAGAAGCTTTCGTCTCTGACAGTAACAAGAGAAACCACCGGCTGTCTTGTCTCATTTTCGCCTTGTGTTTGTGTGCTGCAGTGTGTTAGATCCTTTCCGAGTGGTGTATCCTCTCTCTCTCTCTCTTTCTCTTCATGTCTCAGCTCTCTGATCACACACACCTCCCACAGGTTCACAATTGATTCTGATTGCTAAGCGCAGTGATTTCATCCATGCCGTTCTTATTGTATCCAACCCATTTCCAATGGGAAATAGGTTAAAAGAGGGGAGTCTTTGAATGCTCTCATTATATTTTCATGTCCCCGAGTTTAGGCGAGTCTGTCAGATGTGTTTCCTGTCTAGCTGGACATTTATGGCATTTCTGTGTTGCGGTATGTTTGCAGAGTCCCCCCCTCCTACACACACACACCCACCCCCTCATCCCACCCAGTCCTTAGGCCCTGGGGGGGTGGATGGGGATTGTGTGTGTGTGTGTGTGTGTGTGTGTGTGTGCTCGTGTGTGTGTGTTGTGGAGAGGTGTTTGTGAGGGTGTAAGCATGAGGACTCATGAAAGATTGACAAAGCCTTGCACTTTAGCGGCGTTACAAAAGCGGGGTCGTTTAGTGCTCTTGCATGCTTAATTGGGCCTGATCGTGGCAGAGCAGGGAGGGATGAGCAGACGGTGCTGGGAACACAGGAGTGTGTTTGCCTGTGTCTGCCTGCCTGCCGCGTTACGCTTGGCTGGACTCTCCTCCTCTCTGTCTTTCTCTCTCTCCCACTCCGCCCCCCCCCTCCCACACACACCTTCTCTCCCTGCCCTCCACCCCCCCCCCAACACACACACGCACACACACACACACACACTTTTCTCCTCCTCTTGCCCCTCATCTCTCTCACTTCCTCTTGATCATTCTTTCTCTCCTTTTTCCTTTCTTTTCCTTTTCCTCTCTACTTATTTCTTTCTCCTCCCACTCTCTTTCCCCTGCTCTCTCTCCCTCTACCCTTCCCTCTTTCCCCTTTTTATTATTGTTCCTTCCTCTATCTCGGCCATTCTATCCCTCTCCCTCTCTGCTCCCCCTCTCTCTCAGATGGCGCACCTCATGTTTGTCTCACTTCTGATGCACTAAATTGTATTTTGTGTCTTTTGGGGGGGGGGGGGGGGGCAGTTGTTGTTTTTGTCTGTTTTTTCTGCTCCTTTTCACATGCCAGCATGAACTTCTGTTACAAGGTATTCAGGTTATAGTGTGAATGAGGAGGGAAAAAAAGACCTGAATCCTCTGTTCCCCTGAAAATGAGGCTAACTTTGGCAGATTACAAGCCCAATCTATAATTCACCAGCACACTCTCCCACCTCTCTCTCTCTCGCACACAACCCCCAATAACATGGAGAGATGCAGAACAAAAGGAAAATGAGTTACAGTTAAATATTCAGCATCACAGATGTTTAAGAGGGTTTCTGAGAGAATTTCTAAAGTGGAGGCTTTTGTGGGCGCGATTGAATCCTGCATTTCAAAGGCTTGGGGCCTTTGAGATGGATGCTAACATGGTACCACAGAGAAAGATATGATATGGAATGCATGACAATAAGGTGTGTGTGGGTGGGTGTGTATGAGTGTGTGTGTTGGAGGGTCAGGGGTGTAGAGATGGGCTGTGGAGTTGGGAGGTAGTTTGCGAGGTAAACTTTGAACACTACCATCCAACAGATCATCAGGGGATTTAAAAAAACCCAGTGAAGATAAGTTTAGGTTTTCCCTCCTAAAACCCCTTTTCCCACTCCTCAACCCCCAGCAGGCGAGAGAGACCCCCTCCCCTTTGTGAAACCACCCCGTTCCCCTTCTTCTTTCTTCCTTTTCTAGAAAAGTCTATTCATAATGGGCCAGTGTGGAGAGCACCACAGAGAGTTTTTCTTTCTTTTTCATTTCATTCTTTCCTTTCATTCTGTCGTCTTTGGCCCTGATGCCGCTGTGACGGCCCTGTCTGTAGAAGGGTCCTCCATAAATCTGCCCAAAGACCTTATCCCTCCAGACCGACTCACGCGCCCTGACAACCACCCACAAGAAAGGCGAGTCACAGAGGATATTTATGCTGCTGCTTCTGATCATCTGAGGGTCGGGTGGGACTGGTTGTCAAACGACAGGAACTGCCAAGAAATAAAGGAAGAATGTGGACCCCTTCAGAGTAGACAAGCTCATGGTCTCTCTTTCTCTTTTTCTCTCTCCCTCTCTCTCTTTTGTCTCTTTTTCTTTTTAAAGAGAAAAGACTAAACATATCTTGCTAAAGCCATACAAATCACAGAGGTCTGACACAAAGACACTATGTTAATCTTCTGATAACTAGGTCTGTGTGATGCAGTGCCCTTTGAAGAACAAATCTTGTATGGATGCCGCCATATCTGTTCAGAAAAAGAAGCTCGGAATGCTGTCGAAAGACAGTGTGGTCTAATTCAAATTCAAAGACAGAAAGAATACAGCCTAAATTCTAATTAGTAATGTCTAGACACATTTATTTTCTCATTTAATTCCAAAAGTAAGTTCCTAAGCATAAACATTGGTGAGTCAATCTGATGCTCCTACAAGCACAAACAATAACTCTGGTTTATGCACAAGATGCTTGCCACCCAAGACAGTGCTCAGTGATTGACTGAAGACTGAGCAATTTGCCCATCATTTCAATTAGAGCTCATGGTATTCTTGCTCTGCCACTGAATCTTTTTCAGAGCCACTTAGAGCTCCTCCACCAAGGGGGGAAAGGCTGAATCTTTCCAATTATCTGACTTCTGGTCAGTCTCGATGAGAATGACTCACCTTTGCAATTCATTCCTATTTCCATCCGTGGGAGTGAGCAGTGGGCCTCCACACCAAACGGACCAGGACCACACTTGGACCTCATCAGGCCCAGAAGTGAAATGGCCCAAGCCATGTTCTGATCACTTCTGGGCCAGAGTCACATCAGAGAGGCAGCTGTTGTCAGTAACACTGGGCACCTGGTCCGGTTTGACCAGCTATCAGTAAATAGCAATTTTCAGCGGTCAACAGGAATTTATTACGTGCTGACCCCGATTCACTGAGTCGTACGTCTCCTGTCTGTGGAGACGACACCTCCACAACTTTCATTCCCATGCACACATACACACACACACACACACACAGAGCAGGCGGACAGACAAGCGATCTTGCCGACCGTCAATCCACTCTGATATTCCTGCTGACATCTGCAGTATGCCAGGGAGCTTTGCTAAATGTAGGTGCCCCCCCCCCCCCCCCCCCACACACACACGCACACACACGCACACACACAGCCACAAAAAAATGCACACACATGCATCCACACAACTGCATACACGAATGAATTCACATGCCCATACACACAGACATTCCTATGAAGAATTCATGCCTGGCGGTGGTCCCTAAATGAAGGTGGGCCCCAGGTCCCTGGCAGAGTGACAGCACCAACAGGGCCATCCCACCACACTCCTCCCCTCCCGTCCCCACCACCATCTAACCGCCGCTCAAATATTGATGCTAATGGGCAGCACTGCTGGGATTTGTGTCAGTGAGACGCGCCATGAATATATGCTCTTTGTCAGGTGCTCCGAGCATCCCGGGCCGCCGCTGCCGCGCTGACAGGTGAGGATCTCCCGTCGCCTCCGAATCAGCCTCGCCCACAGCTGGCAGCTTGACACCAGGCTGCCTTGCTCTGTTCGCCTCGCTTGGTGTGGCGTGGTGTGGCACGGAGCGGCACGGCATGGCATGGCGCGGCACGGTGTGGCACGACCGTGGCGTGGCTTGCCGTGGTCAGGTTTGACAAGGGTGTTGGCACCACGGGCACTGCAGGGCATAGAAGCTACCCTCTCACCCTGGCTCCACCAGCTTGCCATTTACATGCTGAAAAGATCTCTACATGATGGTGGAGTTGGTGACTGTGTTCTGTATGTGTGTGTGTGTGTGTTTCTGTGTGTGTGTGTGTATGTGTGTGTGTGTGTGTGTGTGTACAAACGTATGTGTTGAGTGTGTGTGTGTGTGTGTGTGTGAACAAAATCAACACGCAGATGCCTTTCGGACAATTACCGGATGACTGATGGTGTGCTCTGCATGGAGGCTGAGAAAGAATTTTTCCTCCTCTGCTGATATGCACATCTTATGCATAAAATAAATGTGAGAATGTGTTTTGGAATGGTCCTGTCAAGTGGATCTGCCGCTGAGAGAGAGGCACACTGTCAGGGCACACTACTGCATCAGGGCTCACCGTGCAGCCAGGCACAAGGCACAAGACAGTGAAAAATAATGAAAAACCAAGCAATATGTAATACTGTTTTTTTATTATTATTTTTCTCCCTGTGGGAGATGGTATTCTGTTTAATTGAATGTGCATCTTGTAAAAACATGCACAAAATGAAACTTGCCTTATTCCTGAACAAAAAGACATTTTCTATTTTAGACATTTACTATGAAGTTGTTTTATAAGATAAGCTCAGTTTGTTCAAAATAATATACAGAACTTGAATATGCACAGATCTGGTAATACTAGTATACCTTAGGGTATACATGGCATGTGTTGAAATAGACAGACCACAGGTCAAGCACTTGTATGACACTTTCAATCCACTCAAGCCTCACGCTAGCTAACAACGCTTCGTCCTCTCTCTCCCTGCTCATGATAATCACCTGAAGCCAGGCCCTTGCTGTCAAAATAAGAGCCCGTCTCGGGCTCAGCTTCCCTCCCAGCTACGAGCAGTGGGACCTGGGCAGGCATGATGTGACACCACCCTGTCCAAGCTGCTCATTACTGGGGACATCGTCGTCAGGGACATTTTTGGCTGAGTGACCTTTCTCCCCCCCAAAGGTCCTCAGAGTCTCTAACAAAGCCATGCATGGATCGGAGCTCCTGAAGGGGCAAGGCAGTGTGAAGGCAGACAGAGAAGGATGTCCGTGGGGACATGCCCTTACAGATATCAGATGAAGAGCAGGACGAGCAGTGCTGAGCAGATAGACACGTTGAGATTAGCAGGGCGACGAAACTGGAAATCCCTAGGCAGTCAATTTTGATAAAAATAACATAAAATCACAGTTATTGCCCCGAGCAGAAAAGTGCTTGTTAGTGCAGCTTGCCCCAAGCCTCTCTCATTTCTTGCTCTCGCTCTCTCTCTCTCTCTCTCTCTGTCCCTCTCTCTAACACACACACCCACACATAGACACAAGTTTGCTCTCTTTTCTTCCCCCTTATTCCCTCCATCTCTACGTCTGTCTAATCTCTATCTCTCTCTCTCATTCTCCTTCTCTCTGTTTCTCCTTATTCTCTATTTTCTAGTCTTCTTTTTCATTCTCTAATATATTCTCTGTCTCTCTCTCCGTCTGTCTCTCTCTCTCTCTCTTTCTCTCATTCTATATCTGGTATCTGCACATGGTGTGTCTCCATTACAGCAGCAACAATTGACAATCTGATAACTCTTGTGCAGCACATCTTAAAAAAATCATTATGTACAGTAAGCTATGAGACTGGAAATCATATCCAATATTCGCACAACAGAAATCAGATATATCAGATCGCTAAACATGCAATTAAATATTAAATAAGCTATTTCATTAAAAAAAAACACCCCAAGCCACAGGGCTGGTAATTGCCTGCAAAGAAGTAAGACGAGAGAAACTTTGTGTTGGGAGTATGCACTTGTCTTACAGCACCATGGAAAGCTCATGGGCATTTGGTTAAATTATGCATTTCATGTATTTTTCAACTTAAATAGCAATCGCTCTTAACTTTAAAAAAGGGGGGGTGGGGGGGGGTACACACCAATAACGCCTTTTAAGATACAGACAGTGGATTTTTTTTCCTACTTTATCACACAGCAGCTTTGCCTAATTAAAATCTGACAGGCGTTAGGAAAATCATTTTAGGCTAATTTATATTCTTCTTGTGAACATAAAGTAGGCCACGCTTTGTGTTCAAGTGAAATTCCTTCTATTCCTCTAACAGTGGTGACTTTAATCCTAAAGAGATGTTGTTCATCAAAGAAACCTGAGAGAACAGTAATATTAGCTTCTATAATAGGCCTTTGAAAGACGCCGTATGACAAAAAAAACCCTCAACCGAAACATTTACACATCACACACAAACACAAACGCTCCAGGAATTCTGGGGAAATGGGTGGTAAAATGGGCGCAGGGGTGCAGTGTCATGCTTTTACATGGCCTTTCAGCAGACAACCCTGTCTCTAGTGGCTCAGCTGAAAGTGTCTTACATGAACATGAGGTCAACAGGTCAGAATGTGTCTCTGAAGAGGTGCCCCATGCCACGTGACCTGCTCGTGCTGTAAACTAGATTAGACCACTGTGATACAAAAAGGGCTCCTCAGTTGCATTGTCCTTGCCTCCCGGCCTTTGAGAGAGCCAATTACAGAGGCCTGTCTCCATCCTGACACCTTTGAGGTCTCCTAATCAAGGCAAGAGGGTTTCATTGAGGAAACCTGTGCTCAGCTGGACTATCTATTACTCTAGATGCAAATGCATTCACTGCAGATGCAGGATACATGAATGCAGCTGATTACATTTTGAGTTTTGGGGGAAAAATGATATTGCCCTAAAACTGCCTATCTATATCTGTAAATGTACCTCATAGTTTGCTTATCTGAGGGTATGATGAGGGGACATGTTATAATTTCAAGTCATTGTGGTTATACAATAGAAAACAAAGCTGTATAAGAGGGGGAACTATTACACAGATAGGCTTATTACACTGGTAGGGTCACAGTAAGCAAAGTAGGTAAGCAAATAGTGTGGGGAATTCTGCATGATTGTTTCATTAAATGTCCTTTGTTCTTTCAATGAGTATTTATTCAGCTCAATTTAAATCCATTTAAACACTGTGATCATTACTAAGGAGAAGACACAGGGAAACACTCCAGAAAAGAAAGTAACAATGGAGGCTGAAAACCTGCAGTGCCTCTTACTTTAGAGATGGTGACAGATTGTTCTTTTGTGGTTGGGAGGACGTAGGTGGTAAATTTACTCTGCATGAGGTGCGGGATGAATTTGCATAATCTTCTGTCTATTTCTTAAACGCATGCCATCCTATTAAGTCACCCGACTCTTCCAAGTCTCGCGTGCTTCGCCCGCTTATTTAGAGCCCGCGTGGCTTTTTAGCAGAAGAATGCAAGTAATTACCGCACGTTTAACCCCCACAGCGCAGGGATCAAAAGATGCAACTGTTAGGCCACTTATGACATCTGTTAATTCTCCAATGGATCCCCCCACACCACCATTTCACATAGACACACTTTTCCTAGCCTAATACCTACCATGGCATAATTAAAGTTGCGACCACTCAAAACCGTGCACGGATTGAATTTGTCATGCCTTCCCTGTTGTAACTACATAAGTAGCCTGTGCAGTTTTGTCAAGAGACCCTAATGCAGATGGGCCTCGCACAAAGAGATACAATGACGCATCCTCATCTGTATTCAGGCCTCTGCTCTGGTATTAAACTACTAACCTACTGAACTGCCACGTTTGACTGTCCAGGAAGATGTCACTAAGGTGTGTAAGCAAAAATGTAAGCTCCGCATGTGTTAATAATTAACATACTTACTAATACATGCTACAATTCATGTATAAGTCATGATAATGGTTTTTGGAGATCACAGCAAATTAGTCTGACTCAAGAACCGTCCAAGCAGTGAAAATGCATTCCAGTGTGCTAACATCCCTCTATGAATGCAGTCAGTGAAATCTTTATTTCAGCCTACCCCAAGGTTTCAGCTTTTATTTGGCCGTACACCAGGCGCAAATGCTAAACTAACCTTAATGCATCGGCGAGCGCAATGAGAAGCAAAGCCTCTGTGTATTAGCCTACTGTTTGTTTGTCCAAGTATAGGCTGGTGGGTCCATGTGACAGTCATTGTGCCACTTAACCAAGTGAGCTATGCCTTTGATGTTTCCTTTGAGAGTTGGAATTGTGTTCTTAAAGAAAAAAAGCAACCCTGTGGCTTTACTCTTGGTTAAATAGTTGCAGGACATGTCCGCGGGGTGGTTTTCCTATAAAGCAGCACATGCTGGGAGCATCCATCGCAGACCGTTTAGCAAACGAAAACACCCAGGATCCCCCTCTGTGCTCCAAAAACGAGACTAAAGACGCACGGGGCGCCTTAAACACTTAAATACATTTCTCATTAGCAATGCGGACTTTCACCTGCCCTGTCTCATGTCACCCCTGGCGCAGCACAAAAGCACGCTCAGATGTCATTGTCTTGTTAGCAAGCACCTGCCTTCAGTCGAAACGTTACATTGGTCAAGCTGCCCAAAGAGACCCATTAGCGACGTTAACATTCGGAACGCATTTAGAGTAATAAGTGCAAATAATGAAACAACTTGGAAGACTATCGTCTTGCCTTAAACGCGTATACATTTACCAAAGCGTGAGCCATTCCAGATTAAGGAATAAGGCTATAGTTGGCCTACGAGGTCCGATTATTCTTTAACAGCAATAAGGGCTCGATAATTAGGAATTTATAGTCAGAGTTCCCATGTATCTTTCATTTCGCCTCAGGTCATCAAGGCCTAACTAGACCATCAAACTGCCTTTGAATATCTGCATGCGGTCTTTCATCTTCCGGACAATCAGTGGCATAATTCATGTGGCAACGAAAGACGTGACGCGGTGAGCGGTGGCCATATAACCTGGTTGATTATTCTTGTTATTGACCACTCGGTTACGGTATATTAACGATTTTACGCTCCATCCAGACCGAGGTTTCTCCCTGTGAATTTCTATGGGGGAGGAAGTCAAAAGAGTTGCCCTGGGATGTGGGTCCATCTGCCAAAAAATACACCCGCGCATCTGCAGCTATTTGGTGCCCCAGTCTGCCGCAGCCAACTCTATTCTAATGCAATACTATGCATATTGGTGAAACACCCAGGATGTAGAGTTCTAACTATTTCCCATGACATGTTCTTGGTAAGAAACCTAAACGAATGCAATGCAATACAATGTGTGGGCGGTTAAAAGTTATAAGTCAGTGAAGAGAATAAAACAAAGCAGAAGCTCGTCTATATGTCTAATCCATATAGTTAGAGATTGTGGTAATACCTAGGTAGGTTTAGACTTCACACGAAGTGACACCTCTTCCGTAAATGTAGCATGGCCCGGTGGCTCATGTCATTTCTATACACTTTTGATACACTTTAGCGGGATTAGGTGAGTCTCCGCCTGACTAGTGAATTTTAAGGCTGAGAGGTGATGCTTGAGTAATGTGTGATCTTCTTTATTGGCACGGATCACGTTTTCTGTTATAGTCTGTCTGATAGTTAGCTTATGGTATGTGGGAGTCAATATTTTGGATTTTTGGATATTTTGGAGTCTGAGAAGAGCCAAGTAAGAACAGTCTAAGAACTATTTTTCATTCTTCTACTACTGTTATGACACACATACAGAGAGGGGGGACAGAGAGATAAAGAATTCAACAATAACTATAAAAAAGATTTGTGCAAATACTATAGTGTGTGTGTGTGTGTGTGAGTTGTGCATGTGTGGGAGAGAGAGAAAGGAACAGTAAGAAAGGGGGATGTAAGGAGTGGGAAGATGAGAAGATTTTTCTGCTGTTGTTGACTTTGAATACCCCCCTCTATCTCAGCCACTAATGCATTCTGTGACTCTTTGGTTGACTAGTAGGTCAAACTCACTTTTTCACACTTGTAAATAAACAATTCTGAGCTACCTTAAGCAACTGTTATGTCTGAATACTTTTGTATAAGGTGACAAGTGAGTCTGCATGTCCTAGATATGGGTAATATAGAGAGGATTTAATGATAATAGGTAGCAGATACACCCAAGGCTGTTGTTTGCCTGTGGGCAGAGGGCGAAGTCAATGGGCATGTTTTGCAATATTGCCGCTTGTATATCTTACAAGAAGTAAATTCCATGTTAAATTACACTCATTGCAAAAATTGTGAGGCTAGACCACATAAGTGTTTGTCTGTAGGCCTACTGCATTTGCATTTCCCACTGCTTTACTACCACCATGGTGACGTTTAAAAGAGTGCTCATGCCTAAATATGAAAAGATGTCTTGTCTCCACAGAAACTGAATGAAGTTCTACATCACTGGTCCACCTTAAACACTCTAGTGAGGGTTTCTTTGTGGCTGCAAGTCCAAAGGACAATCATCTTTAAAGGTTTTCTTATGTGAAGGACGCTTTTCAAAACTTCACAGAACCACACAGCAAGAACTCTGAGCATTGTTGTGGTGGCCTACAATTTTCCCTGTTGAGTTCCAACACAGGCCGTTCCTCTTTCAACCCAACTAAAATACAACTCAGTGTGGAGTTGAGGCCCACTGCTGCCCTATGGAGGCGGTTCCCCCCTCATCAATCTCCAGTGTAACAGCCATGCATTTATAGGCCTGAATTTGAGGGGCATGATGCGCTCTCTTTGCCCTGCTGTGACTAAGGGTGAAAACAGCGTAGCAATGAAGGCGATGAGGCGAGACCTAGACAAAAAGGCGATGATATTCAAAGGCTCTCCGAGGATTGAAAGGAGCTGGAGGCAAGGAGGAGTCCTAAATCATCATTGGAAAATCATTAGAAATCTGGCGGGGTGGGTCGCACAGATTGCCGCTCACCGCGCACAAAGATGCCGCCCCTGTAGATAATGCTGGAAATGAAGTGGAAGAAAGGTGGGAGTGGTTTAAGACAGATTTCTTAGTTTTCGCCGCGCTCGTAAAAGTTTCACCCCCAGCACGGGTGTTAAGGCTGTATTCATGAGTTGTTAACTATTTTGTTTTCTAATGGGGAATTTATTCAAAGTGTTTTACTCTTGAAACGCAGATGGCAGTAAAAGGCCCTAATGCATCTAGGAGGCTCATTTGGCCAAATAATGAAAAGCTTTTTGTGTGTGCATTTGACTTTCAGAGACACATTTAAATAAGCAACCTGAGGAAATAGCTTATGTTTGTCACTATTGGAACGTTCACTGCATGAGAATAAAAGCGGCCAATATTTACCAAAATGACGTTGTTTTGTATAGTAGATCATTCAAGGATAGTCTACAGTAGTCTCTACTTCTGTCTGAATAGGAAGAGCTTAAGTCACGAGTTCAGATTCAGATTATTATTTCATCAACGCAAGGTGCAACTATTGCATTCAGACCAGGCAATTACCGGGACTGTTTACAAATGGTTGGATTCAGTGTCGTCTTATCTCCGAAAGTGGGTCTAATTAACTCTGAATTGCATTAAGAAGTAATTACCGGAGGGTGTGATGGCACGCGTGTTAAGCATGTCACTGGGGATAGCTCGGGATTCGATGGCAGCGGAAAAGCTTGCCTGCGAATCGATTGCGCTCCCCTCCCCATCCCAACATGTCCACCTACCCGTCATGCCCACCCTCCCTCAAGAAAGTGGCCCGGCGCTTAGCTGAGTGACAATAGGCTAAGTCCCCTAGTTATCATACCAAAAGACTTAAGCCTCTCCACACAAACGTCTCATGCGCAGACTTTAGACAACAACTGCCTACCCTTCATGAGAACAAATGTAGTGACAATAGAATGGCATCTAAAACTAAAAAAGAAAAAATTCAAATTGGCCTACCGAGATTTTGGCTCAGTTTGCCTAATTCTACTATTGTGGCGCTCGCGTGCAGACGGCCAGATTGACACAACAATCACGTGAGAGAATAGAGCCAGGGCACAGTTTTTGGGGCTTAAGAATAGGCACCCAAAGTTTTATAAAAAGCTGTCTCCTCAAACAAATCTGAGGGCTCACACAGCCTCCACAGTGCAGAATAATCCGTCCGCTAGAACCTCTGTGTGGTGTAATTTGCTTTTGATTACCGCCCCTTTTCCACTACACATTGCTCTGCATGTGAAGACTAAGCTAAATAATGGAAATTAAATTCTGCATAATTTTCCCACTATCAAACAGAACAAGCCCTTAGGCTTCCTAAATAGATTTCAATAGTTAGTCTTAGCCAGTACAATCCAATCCACTGACTTTCAAGCCACACAACTTGCAAATGTTTTTTTTTTTCATACATCTTCTAGACAGTAAATATAGTTAAACTCTTAACGGGGATACATGTTTATGTTATCGCTGCGACAAAAACACGAAGGGTTTGCTACCAAAACATTAACGTGAATTTTTTTCATTCTTAAAGCAGTCAAGTCAATTTTATCAAGTTGCGTCAGTGGGCATCGAGAGCAGATGGGTCTATTGGTCCCCGTTCTTGTGCGCCCACTAATACCATTCCTTCTGTTGAACGGCAAGTGCTGCCTTGCAAAAAGGGGTGACGGGGTAAAAATCCCTTAAGTAGCCGTGACGGACTCCGGCGAGCTCTAAACGTATTTTAATAGAAGACCCCAGTCCTGGCCAATTCATTCGCTCCTCCTTGTTTAGTCAAAAGAGTTATGGCCATGATTGTGGCTGAGGGAACTGGCACAAAGGCTACATGTGGCGCGCTCTCATTATGTTCAACTTAGGCACAGCCCTCTGTGAAAACTGCGGGAAGTTCTGCTCCCCGTAGGCTGCCAGGGCAGAATAATACAGACGTTGATGTCTCCAAAGGGATACCCTACCACGCTATTATATCCTCGCTGCTAACGAGGGGTTCATATGCCTTTGATATAATCTGACTATAGAAATCCATCTAAATCTCCGGGCGCTTAAAATAAATCCTATTGGAAACGGGTTTTCTTCACCTGCTCCAGCAGGCGAGGTTACGGGAAAAAGGCAGGCAGGAGTGACATGCATGTTAAAATGAGCCAAGCACTTTCACTTTAGCGAATTACAACTCCCCTCACACGACATCGCGTGAGTAGTATTTAATAATAATAACAAAATCTGGAGTGGACGCACAAGAGCCACTTTGGTTGGAGCAGAAATGTTGGACTGAATGCACTTCATGATAGATAGCATCTCCGTATGAAATGTATCTGTATTACACAAACAAACTAAGTCACGGGAATGCGTACTGTGCCACAAAATGTCTACTGTCATTGGAATGTGATAAATAAAGCAACCGTCATCTAGACAGATGAACCTATCAACTTTGATTGTACTACCTTGTTTAGCATGCAATTCCCAAATCTACACTGTCCGAAAAAGACAAAAAGTGATAAATGTACAACAAACCAGGAAGTGGATTTTGGAGCCAAGTTCTTTGCTTCAAGGAATTTCTAAATGGGCTTAAAGGTCCCCTTTCCCTTTCAAAGCGGGGATTGGTCACACTTGATCTCATTTGCATGTGGCTCTCTATAAACCACCCCGCCACTGCAGAACTCTCCATTTGCGTTAAAGATTTGAAGACGCGAGAACCAACGTATGCGCATCAGGCGCTCACTTTTATCCAAGGTTCAGAAAGGACAGTGTGCCAATGAGACTACGGTAAATTTGAATTGAACAGTGCTTTTGTTTTAATAAAAGCGTCCTTTTCTTAGTGCTCAGCTCGAGTTTGATCACGGATATGGGATGCACGCAAAACTCTTTCTTCTCCTGGCAATGGAGGATGTTCTTTTTCACCTTTACGTGCGCGCTGGCTTTTCTGCCAGCAATAGTCGATGGAAGGACCATGAAATACCAAACCTACGAAGAAGACGCCCCAGGTACGGTCATCGGTAACCTGGCCAAGGACATGTCTATCAGTCTGTCAATGGGGGGCAAGGCCAATTTCAGGATGATGAAACAGTTCAATTCTTCTTTTATCAGACTGAGAGAATACGATGGACAACTAACTATCGGGGAGAGAATAGACAGAGAAAAAATGTGTAAGCATTCTCTTCAATGTCTGATTGCTTTTGACGTAGTTAGTTTTTCTAAAGAACAGTTCAAACTGATTCATGTCGAAGTGGAGGTGAAAGACATCAATGACAACTCTCCCGAGTTCTCCCGGAGAGAATCTACCCTTGAAATCTCAGAAAATACAGCTGTGGGCACCCGAATCCCCCTCGATGTGGCTGTAGACGAGGACGTGGGGACAAACTATATCCAGAACTACCAGATTTCAGTCAATAGTCACTTTACTATTGATGTTCTGAGCAGAGCGGATGGGGTTAAATATGCGGAGCTGGTTCTAATGAAAGAACTGGACAGGGAGACACAGGCATCTTATGCGCTGGAGCTCGTCGCAGCTGACGGCGGAAACCCATCCAGGTCCGGCACCACCAGAATTAACGTCAAGGTGAAAGACTACAATGACAATAGCCCAGTATTCGACCGGAACAACTTCTCCGTCGATTTACCTGAAGACTCACCGGTTGGAACTCTGCTTCTGGATCTTAACGCGGTTGACCCAGACGAGGGTTTAAATGGGGAAGTAGTGTACGGGTTTGGAAATCAAGTATCCTCAGAAATCCGTCAACTTTTTAAAGTGGACAGAAAATCAGGGAGACTGACGCTCGAAAGCCCCATTGATTACGAGAGCAAGAAAACGTATGAGTTTGACGTCCAGGCGTCCGATTTAGGTCCAAACCCGAGCCCCACTATTTGTAAAATAATCATTCAAGTGCAGGACGTGAATGACAACGCGCCAGAAATCAGCATTACCCCAATGACCTCTATCACAGCGGGCATTGCCTACATCACTGAGGCGGCTGCGAAGGACAGCTTTGTCGCTCTAATCAGCACCGCGGACAGAGACTCAGGGGCGAATGGCCAGGTTCACTGTACGCTTTATGGCCACGACCACTTCAAACTTCAGCAGGCTTACGAGGACAGCTACATGATTGTCACCACGTCACCTTTAGACAGAGAAAAGATACCCGAATACAACTTGACAGTAGTGGCTGAAGACCTGGGCTCCCCGCCTTTCAGGACGATAACGCAATACACAATCAGACTGAGCGACGAGAACGACAACGCCCCTGTCTTCAGCAAACCTGTGTATGAAGTAGCGGTCGTAGAAAACAATGCGCCTGGTGCCTACATCACCACTGTGGTGGCGAGGGACTTGGACCTGGCACACAATGGCAAAGTGACCTACAAGCTGGCGGACTCATATATCATGGGATCACCGGTGTCGACATTTGTCTCCCTGGACCCCGCCACGGGTTCACTATACGCCCTGCGAAGTTTCAACTATGAGGTCATCAAACAGCTAGATCTGCGAGTCCAGGCAAGCGACGGGGGGTCGCCGCAGCTCCACAGCACCGCTACCATCAACCTAAAAATAGTTGATCAGAATGACAACCCGCCGTCCATCACACAGCCCGTCCTCAATAACGGCTCCGCAGAAGTTCTACTGCCCAAAGATGCCCCTTCGGGTTATGTTATAACCCAGATAAATGCCAGGGACGCGGACGAGGGCGCCAATTCAGAACTGTCCTACAAAATCACCTCTGGCGAAGTCTCATTGTTCTCCATCAACAAAGCAAGCGGAGAGATCTATCTAAATCGCGAGCTGAACTACGACGTAGACGAAAGCTTGCGAGTCACAGTTACCGTCAGTGATAACGGCAGACCTTCTTTGACTTCCACAGCCACAATACACTTCACCATAATAGCCGGAGCTCCCCCCAGCGACCGAACCATTTTCAGACACAGTAGCGACGGGGAGTCCGGCGAATGGGACCTTTCAATTGTTATCATTGTCGTGCTGGCAGGGAGCTGTACCTTGCTACTGCTAGCCATCATTCTCATCGCCACCACCTGCAATAAACGCAAGACAGTCAAGAGAGGCCACGATTTCGACCTCGACAAAGATGGCATGGCGAATCTAGAAAGTGGAAAAAACAACAGTGACCAGCTCATTCCTATTCACAGCGAGAATGTGTTTGACGTGCATCCCTACACCAACAAACCCTCTTTCGCGGGATCTCTCCAGACCGGCAGCGACACCTGCTCCAACTCTGAGGACGGTACGGAGGCCACCACCTGCACCTATGAGACAGACAACAAAACCCACGGCGCCAAACTTGAGGTGAGTGTTGGCAGAGACAGAGAATGTTCAATGTTTTGTCCATTTATTTATTTATTTATTTATGCCTAGGACACAAAATTTATTGACTAATTTGACTCTTTAATGTGTTTCAGCAGGGATATTCTACGCTGCCAGGCTATGGAAAGGAAACCCTCAGACCGATTACCATATGGAAAGGCAACTCTTTCACAACCATTTCAGCGCGAGATCCACAGTTCAGCGGGAAAGACAGTGGGAAAGGAGACAGCGATTTCAATGATAGTGACTCTGATATCAGTGGGGATGGTCTGAAAAAGGACCAGGCTAATGCACAGAATGGTAAGCAAATCAGATTCTGTCTGAACACAGACGTTTTACCAACGAAGCTAACAGATGTCTAAAAAGTCGACAAAGGCGAAACTGAATCTGCCTAACCTATTCTCTTTTTTTCCTTCTCAAGGTTTGTGGGCATGCACTAGTGAATGTAAGATTCTCGGCCACTCCGATCGTTGCTGGAGTCCTTCGGCTGTGCGTGCGAATAGCAACTCAGCTCATGGACAGCACCTCTCGTCATTCGCCAAGACGGCCTCGCTTCCCAGGGACACCCTGCGCAGAGATAACTATTACCAGGCACACATACCCAAAACAGTGGGTCTGCAGAGCGTCTACGAGAAAGTCTTGCACAGAGAATACGACTACATGCTGGTGACCCCTCCAAGACCCGTGAGGGTGCAAGAAATTAGTGATATTACAATTCCTGTGTATGCACCTACGCCAACGCGCTGTCCAACTAATGAAGTCTGAGGCTTCTGTACGCGCTTTCTTTTTAAGTTAATATTATGTTTGAAAACAGCCAGTCGCTGAAAATGTATAACAATATTATTATCATTGTTATTATTATCATTATTTCCAGAGAACATATATGACAACATATAATATTTGTGTATTATAGTGCATTTTGATGTCAGTCCTCGTCCATTTTCGATCAATCAAATCAGTGGACTTTGTTGAACATACTATGTATATTAAGATTTTGTAAATACAGAGTATATTTTTATAATATTATTGAAAAGAAGACAGATGGTGAACTCGAGAGTATTTTATTTTAATGGCATGTTTATTATTTAAAAGACCCTGAAATTCAGTTTTATGGTCAAGAAACCCTATGTATCAAGTTGATAACATTGTACGAATATATTTGAATGCCAAATGTGTTTTCTCTTATTGCTGAAATTTCTATCACATACGATAAAAATAAACTACTGAACATTATGCTGATCCCTGGCTGTCTCGTCTTTGTCAGCACTGCTAAAACTTCTCCACATATCAGTGTGTTCAAGAACAGATGATGGCGCTGTTTACAAACCAAAACTTGCTGAAGTTCGGAGCGCTCAACGTACACTGAGATGTAGGCTACCTTGACTAGTATGCTAAAGGCTATGGATGCGGGTTGTCTATGTTTTCATGATGTGAATGTCATCAACATGACAATGTCCAGTTCTAATTGCAATTAAATAGGCCTGTTGAGCTGAAAAAAGCCATAGGAATGTATGCGGTTGGCTTGAACTGATTTAGAAATTGGGCCACATTCCACTTAGGATTCGTGTACATTGGCCTACTGTGCAGTGAAAGTTGACTCTCCCACTCTCTGTAGGAATGCCGCCATTGATTGTAGGCCTCACGTGTGACCTTTTGCATGTTGGTTCGAGACATGGCAACTAAGTCTAACATTCGGGCCCAAGCTGAAAAAATGCATTGCCCAATATGATGACACCGTGTTTTTGAAATTCTCAAAATGTAAAAAATCGAAGCATTTCTACATTCGAAACGATTACATCCTTCATTAGCGTGGATAAACACAAATCGCACATCAATGAGATAGAGACCTGCATAGCAAATTTCTTGTTTGCTAGCGGTGCGTCTGGGGAAGTAGTAAGACTATTCCTTGATCTTTTGACGTAAACTGCCAATTAACTGGAATGGAATGGATATATGGAGGCTATGCGCCCATGGGTTGTCAAGTGGGCTGTTAGTCGAGATGATGGCATGTTTCTGCTACATGATGACGTCTTTAGATCCCTTCTAATAGAAGGGCAGTTCATTTTTATGGCCTATAGTTTCCACAAAAGATGCAGAAGTCAGCATTCTTACCATTGGCTACTCCCAGGACTGACCTTTTACAGACCCATCACAACAGGAACCAGAAGCCGTCATCTGACAAGTTCTGAAAACAAATACCTTACTTGGGACGGCCCAGCTTGGAGCCAGGATAGGCTCCCAGCAGGCTTTGGGCTGCAGCAACACAAGCCATTCCTTCTCTTTACGTGCGTTTTTTTACTCTCTTCACTTTTTTCTTCTTTCTTAGGCCTGACTAAGCACAACTAGGATAGTTTTCGTGGCAGACCTCTCTACGCAGCCATGGCAGCGACGTCAGAGAAAATACCTATTGCTTTAGCTGGACCAGAGGATCTTCAGCAATTTATGCCACCTGTAAGTAATCCTAACTTGTACGCTATTTCAGTGCGTAACGCACCTGTGCGCTCTGTTTTCGTGCCAAACTGATGTATCAGCAATGCCTTATTCACCGAAAAAAGTTTGAAAGGCGGAAAGGATAACCACTGACTGGTTTTAAAGAGCCAGTAGCTTTTGGACAGATTTTTAAATTTGAACTGATTCGCTTTGATCTAGTAAAAGGCATCCCCAACTATTGTCATTTTGATGTTGCGCCAGCACATATCCACTTAATTTGTCAGTGTTGTGCACACACGATCTATCGTATCACAAAGCGACTCGTGTGCACGAAATACTCAATTTGTCAAACCGTTTCAATTTGCACAGGCTTACACTGCGGTGACTGTCAAGCCCTCTCAGTCCGGACGCCTTCTAAAGGTCGGAGTTGCGGTGCTTATTGTTGGAGCTGCGCTTCTTCTTTTTGGAGCCATAGGGGCTTTTTATTTCTGGAATGTCAACGACAAGCACGTAAGAGCTTTTTTTAAAAAAATTAAAGCCTTACTGTACTGTTCATCCTAATTCAGGTTATACTCCAACTGAATACTGAAACACTGAAGCGCCAGTGTTTCTGCAAGGTGGTCTGCCCGAAGCCCCAGGGTCGAGAGGTGTGCCAAACTTGGAGCGTTTGGTGCATAATTGGCTTGTACACGACACACTGGCCTATAAATACTGAATGCAAGTTTATGATGTAGTCTATATGACTTTCAGTATTAACCTGAGAAGTGTTTTAGTGGAATATTTTTATTTATTTATTAACCAAATTTATGTGTTTGTACTAACCCGTCAATTGGCAAATCTTGTAATATTGGCTTTTGTCTCTTGTCAGCTCTATATGGATATTCAAACTTTTGTTGTAAGAAATCTCACTATTAAGGAGGTTTGGCAAAAAGCACATAGTTAGAAAGGTCAAACTGGGCAACATACAAAGTTACTTGAATTCATCTTACAGATTTTATTGGAGACTAACCGTAAGAAACTTTCAGAAATGGTGTTTCAAACTAGAACTCAGCAAGGACACTAGTCTTTGGTATGTTAAATTTCTCTCTCTAGAGATATTTCACACTGTATGTTTTTCCTGGTCTCCAGGGTTATGAATATTCAAACTCCAAGTGTGAAACCTGATATGGCCGATATAGGTGTGGTCTACTGCTCCAATCATAATATCCAGATATACTGTACATACGATTGTGAAGTCCTCTTTTGAAATCACTCGGTGGAAAGAAATCCCCCAAAAGGCCTGTCTGACATAGCTCTGCCTTGTGGAATTTCCTGTAGGTGTACAATGTCCATTACAGCATGAGTATCAATGGGAAGGTGGAGGAGGGGTCCATGGAAATCGACCCTGTGAACAACCTGGAGAGGTTCCACACTGGAAGCGGAAGTGATGAGGCAGTGGAAGTCCACGACTTTCACATTGTAAGTTGGTCACTCTCTGCTTTTGAGCCATATGTTTAACACTGTTGGTTTTTTTTCAATTATTATTCTACTTTAAGAATGGCCCAAACTCATTTTTCATGGACTTATAATGGGCAGAATGGTGCCCCTGTTCTGTGGCAATGACACAACGGCTGATATTGCATAGTGCAATTTTAGTCTACAGTGCAGGAACATGACCTCTTTAGTTTTGAGCACACTGAGTGGACACCCTGTTAACATCACTTTCCACTGAAAAACAATACTGATATAAAAGTTAAACACCAATTCTTGCATCTTTGCTTGATGTGCCATGTCATGTATCTGACTCGTATCTGAGTGACACCATGGTCCGTAAAGAGTCATGGTCAAGAAGGAGTGATCTGTTATAATAGCAGATCAGGGATACAATGTTAGTTAGGGCTAAATGAGCTTAATTTTCAATGGAGTCACAGTTTAACGAATAAATGATTTCATTCATGATCAGTGTCACCACTGGCATCGCTTAAGGCCTTTCTTGTGCAGCCACATAACAACTCTGTCTATGTCTGGGGGGGAGGGTCATTGCATTTAATCAGATGGAAGAGTAGAGATATGACAGAAAATTACTGGGAGAGACAGATGGGGAAGGATCAGGAAATTACATTGGACCAGTCAAACCCGGGTTCACAGGTTTATGGTATGGAGGCATACCACACTCCTCTTTTGGGGTGAAATAGCTATACACATTGTTTGTGTTTCTGCTGCCATTTGTTGACAGGGAATCACTGGAATCCGCTTTGCTGGTGGAGAGAAGTGCTACATCAAGACTCAAGCCAAGGGTCAACTCCCTGATGTGGAGAGCCTAAACAAGGACTCATTGATGTTTGACCTGGTAGGTTGTTCCTCAACCCGTACAGATTTTGTTACCTTTTCCCTCAAACTGTTGCCTTCAGCATATCATTGAGGCTTATACCTTCCAGCTTATAGTGCATGTGTTTTTTTCCCACATTGAGTAGGCCACAGTGGTATGTTGCATGGTATGAAAAAAGAAACATGAATAAAGAAATGAACATAGCTTACACTAAGCCCCTGTCCAAAACAAGTTGATTGCTATTCCTTCAGTAACATTATGATATGTTATCCTGGACTGATTAAATGACTCCTCAATTGGACCTAAAATCCGTCATAGGCTCTCATGAATAGGTATTTAATGTTTATATCCTCAGACAATCCTAATCGATTACAGACAGTATTCCCTGCTTGTCAGATTGTCTTTTGTGTTCTTGTTGATATATCCTCCACAAAAACCTTTTGGTTGTGATAGATGTTTCCCTTTTGTGTTCATACAGAAATATTCTCCACAAAACCTTTTTTTTCTGATGTGATAGACTGTGCATGTGTCCTCTGCTTTTGGCCCACGTTCAGCCTCTTGAGACCCACGTTTACTGCCTGAGGTGCTTCCTCCCCAGCCTGCCTGCACTCTCCGTCCCCCTCGTAGTGTGCGTTGCCTTAGCCAAATCTCCAAATTAAACACTTAACGCTTTCCTAGCAGCCAGCTGTGGCATTCTCTCTCTCTATCTCTCTCTCTCTCTCTCTCTCTCTCTTTTTCTTTCACCCTGTGCCTTTTCACAACATTTTTTTCCATTATTGCGTCCACAGCCACCACCGCCACTGCAAAAGGCAAAGTTGGCCGTATCCAAATTCCTCCCCCAGCACGCATCCATTTTGAAGTGATTGCATGCAAATGGCCGTGTGAATATTCATGTGTTGTGCGCTCGAGCTGCAGAGCGCTGATAAGGGTGGTCCTGTCAGCGGCGACGGCGGCAGCAGCAGCAGCAGCCTCGCAGCGCTTTTTTCCACTCTCCCGTTCTCCGCGCTCGAGCCGGCGTGGAGGAAAAGTGGGAAATGGATGAATGCTCTCATTGTGAGTCGACTGCAGTCGTGAGAATGAGTGCTCACAAAAGCATGTCTTCACGCCACTCTGCGGCCGTCGCACACCAAACCCCAAACAATATGTGCTGCTCGCGTGTATTTATAAACACCACACATACATGCATAACAAGTGTGTGTGTGTGTGTGTGTGTGTGTGTGTGTGTGTGTGTGTGTGTTCAGAGCAGGTTGAATATGCATTGAAAAGATGTACACAAAGATGTACGCAAAGAAACGCCTCTCTGAAAATAGTTGCCATGGTACATGATATTTGGGTGACACAAGCAAGGATTCCAGCCAAGCATTCATCCCATCCAGCCACAGACTGTTTAATGAGATGACACTTGTTTTAAGGGAGCATATTCTCTCATCCCCCCCTGTTTAACCTGTGTGCATTCATTCAGGACGAGAACTAATATAGAGTATCGCCAGGTGAGAGGTAGGTTCTGAGAGGCAGGTCCAAGGAACGAGAAACCGTCTCTCCCTGCCAAGAGTAGATTTAACGGTGCACTCACTTCACTTTTTTTTTCCTTCCCCCAGGAGGATGAGATCATGCCAGCCAAGTTTGAGGAGGAGTCTCTCATCTGGGTGGCCTCCGAGACTCCTCTCAAGGACAGCAGCTTTCTGAGCAGCAAGATCCTGGACCTCTGTGCTGACCTGCCAATCTTCTGGCTCCGGCCCACGTACCCCAATGGTATCCTGTCGTCCTTTTATGTATCATATAGAATTCAAAAGAGTTGAGAGATTTTGAAGGCAAACCGATGAAACCTAACCCTTGAAAACTTGTCCTCATCCCCATAGTAGCCTGACACCTTTTTCTAAATAGCTGAGAGATTTTGAAGGGGTAAACAGATTAAACCGAAATCTCAAAACTTGTCAGGCTTTGCTATGCGACAGAGCAGTTCTAGAAGTCTTTTGAATTACATTTGGTAGAATTGACTTTTGAGTCCTCCTTTTCCTCCTTTTTGTCTTGGTTGAAAATGCCAATTACCTGGAGCCTCGTAAAACTCCAGCAAGGCGCAAGTTCTCTGTCAACCCAAGAGGGAGATGACTAGCCTGTAAGAATTGATTGCTCTTTGTTGCATTCGAAGGCAGAGTCACTTTCACAGTGCATTAACAAGGCTTTGTGCAACTTTGGGCCAACTGGGTGCACTGCTTGACACAAAATGGCTCTGAGGAGTTTCTAACTTTTTCTGAATTGCGGTTTGAAATGTTTTGGGAAGGAGGGCAGAAGAAGAAGAGGGCCCTCCCGTCACGCACCAGGCGTCAGGTGGTGGGTCCAGAAGGTGAGGAGCCAGTCGACGAAGAGGCACCTTTCAACCCGGCGAACCCCTACCACGTGAGTACCATACCTTTTGGAAAGTACAAGAATTTCTCAGCGTCTTCTTGAACGAGTGTCAGTTCCTCTTCCCTCGTCTGTGCGATAACATGATTGAGGATGATTTATGCGCATAATCATAAATAATGAATCATCCAGAGGTTCTTGCTGCAAACACCTTACTAAACACAAGTAATATGTACATGTAAAGCCATTTGAGATCATTAGGGCTGTCCTTAGTCTTTAAATAGCACTCCCATTGCCACTTCTGCCAACAAGCGTTTATTAAAATACATTACCATGTATTTCAACAGACATTGGGGAACTGCATAATATGTCCCATACACCTGAGAACAGCAATTTCCCCCTTATTTGCATGTCTGAATACCATTAAGGCTCTCACGATATGGTCTATTCACGACATGGTCTATTTACATACACAGTGCATCATTTATCATATGAAACACACGCTGGGTTGTATGTTTAAAGTTTAGAGGTGATATTTGTATTTAAACAAATAAGGATTCAGTTGCAATTCACCAGTGGGAATCCATTTATATGTATTGTCATTTCAAATCTCAGTCTCCCACCGCCTTGGGTACTGTGCTGGATCATGTCACTCAATCTACTGTTTGACATTTGAAATCCCCTCACATGACGCTCAAGTTCATCTCTCAACTCTCTCTTTCTCTCTTCAGTGACAGCTTCTTTGGTTCAGAAAACAAAAGAGAAAAATGCTAGTCAAATTAAAATACGACTCTTTCTTACTCTTGTCTATTTATTAATTGATGGCTTGTGCATGGGGAAGCCAGTGCAGCTGACTGTAGTTCTTATGCAGCACTTGCCGGAGTGCTTCGGTGGCAGAAGCGACTGAATGGTTGATGTTTTTTTGTCGACTAAAGAGAGAGAACAGATACTCTCTTCCGGTGGGCACTGGATGACAGAATGCTCATCCTCCTTCGATCACAGTCGTTTAGATCTCAGAAAGAACAAAGCATTGGCCTTCTTGGCGTCAATTTGATA
Organism: Tenualosa ilisha; assembly: GCA_015244755.2. Classification (NCBI taxonomy): domain Eukaryota; kingdom Metazoa; phylum Chordata; class Actinopteri; order Clupeiformes; family Clupeidae; genus Tenualosa; species Tenualosa ilisha. Next base: position 8,374,294 of record PYXC01000495.1, on the reverse strand, counting down.
AAATCCAAGAATTGATGATGACTTTTATTAAGCAGACTTATTCACAAATACCTGTCTCCTCCTTCATGTGTGGCGGTTTCAGTGCCTTTCATCTGCCTGGGCTGCCTCTCTTAAAAAATTACGGATTTTGAAAAAACAGGTCTCTCCTAATAGAAGAAAAGCAAACAACAGTTCCAGTTCCAGTACTGCATCAGTGTTTCACTGTGCAACCACTTTCCCTTAACTTTCTTTTTTTTAGTGTTTAAGGACAGGCAACGTACATTTATGCATGGGTTGAAGTTTGCACACCATATCAAGAGATAAAGAAATAAAAAACAACAACAACAAAGGAATAGGTGTTTAATAGATAGGTCCCTGATATTCTTGTATGGTTGACTGGGAAACCTGAAGGGTATTTTTGTAATAACTCTTGTTTCCTAATGACGTGAAGCATTATAATGACTTCCGTTTCTTTGGCAGTATCTCTAGAGTTTAGCTCTGGGACATTGCCGTTGCCAGCACCAGACTGGGCCAGGGTGGCTGTCTGTTTGCCCGCATGTCGGCTCAGAGCGAGTATGCCGTTGCATTGTGGGCAGCTGTGAGAAGGGGAACAGATGTGGGGTCAGTTTGAGAGGCCGTGCTTGTCACCCCAGTCTATTCTCACGGGCCTTCTTTCAAGCTCGCTGCGCAGCCCAGCAACACTGCTCCATTCACCTTCCCACAGCCTTTGTGTTTGCCTTGCCCTGCAAATCCTGCCCCCAGCCCCACCACCACCTCTCACCCCTTACTCCCCACATACCCCCCCCCCCCCCCCCCCCCACCCCGCCCCACACACACAGACACAGACACACTCTTCAGTCCCTAAACACACTCCCACCTTCCCAATTGCCCTCACCAAAAGCACGCAACTTGCCTCCACCACCACCCCCCAACACACACACACACATACACTCTCTCTCTCCCCCGATCCCCCACTCATCCCCATTCCCAAACCAAACCAGAGCATACCCCCTTTCCTCCCCAAATCCCTCAACCCCTTCCGGAGCCTCCAATCCCTTCTTAATCCCTGCACCCGCCCGTCCCTTCTGTGAAAGAGGAGGGGAGGGAAAGAGGAGGAAAGGGAAGGAGGGAAAACTGGGACACATACATATTTGTCTTTGTGTGTGTGTGTGTGTGTGTGTGTGTGTGTGTGTGTGTGTGTGTGTGTGTCTGAAATCTATCATGGCCAGTTAGAGCCCTGGAGGGCCAGATGTTGTGGCTGGATCCAAACGAAAGAAAGAGAGGGAGAGAGAGAGGAGGAGGTGTTGGAGAGATCTGACGTTATCTCTGGAACATGAAGAGGAGACTGTGAAAGCCCACATGGTTTACTGCTAAGGGGACTCACATGAGGGGGGAAATAGATGCCCCAATATTCTGGAGATGCTATTTTAGTAGATATATTTATTTACAGAGCAAATGTAACAGTTTAAGTGTTTGTTTTGAGAAATATTAAGATATTAAGATATGCATCGCTCTTCTTCAACTAGTAGGGCACCGAGCAGACACCACCACTGTATGGATTCAGTACCTGGGGAACGCACAAAACAAATTCCATAGCTGCATAAAAGGTTATAGGTGACACTATATAACACTTTGTGGCAGTTCGTTCAAAAAATTGGATCAATACCCAAGGAACAAACAAAAAATCCATGTCTGCATAGAGGGCTGTAAGTTACACTCAATAAAACTGTGTGGTAGTTAATCCAAAAATTGCAAGGCTGGCCTAAACTTTGACCAATATTTGTCTCTTGTTAATTCATGGACAGGATGTTATTACCACATTCCAATCTCACCTTAGTGTCTTTGTCTCTGCAGCGCTTCGAGGGTGAGGAGGGCACCATGACCTTTGACCCATGCTCGACCACACGGGTGTGTGCTGCACGGAGTGCAGGCGGAGTTACACCCAATGCCAGCGTATCTGCGAGCCCCTGGGCGGCTTCGAACCCTGGCCCTACCACTACCGCGGTTGCCGGGTGGCTTGCCGCGCCATCATGCCCTGCCGCTGGTGGGTTGGACGCATCCTGGGCATCCTCTAAGGGCCTGGCACTGAGCAGCGCTACAGCCCTATGCTTTGTTTGCCAGTGAGTGTATGGCCAGTGAGAGCGGTTATTTTTAAGCTAGAGTATATTGTGTAGAGTTCTTTTAACACCTTGAGCAGACTCTGGTTTTGAAGCAACACACTTGTGTTGAGTTGTGAACTGTACAGTCAGTTAATGTGTCTCTTATCATTCAAACAAGAATTGAATGGAAGAGAATGTCAGGTGTAACTTTTCCAAGCAAGGTAACATTGCATCATTGTTTCAATGGATAAGGGCAGAGTTTTTTTGCTTCTTTTAGGAATCATAATTCTAGCTTGTCCCTGGGAAATTAAAGTTGGCATCTTATATTGGCTTTCATAGACACTTCATGTTTTGTATGTTCATTCAAGGAAAACAGGGACAACGGTAACAGCTTGTATTTATGAAATTATCTTTATCTGAATTGTATTCCAAAATTCAATGTTGTATGTTCTTTATGTAAATACATGTGCATTTTTTTCATTTTCTTAGGCATACTGCTAGTCTGTAGAACACCAGATATAAACCATTCTCTCTTAAGACTATTTAAAATATGCTGTCTGTCTTGGAAACCATTTATATTCCAAAATATTCCTTCAGATGTAATTCAAGAGAATCCTATGCTGTCTTTATATGACATATGAATTAAAGTGCCTTTTAAAAATGCACCAGCTAACAATAAAATTTCTTGTTTTTTTTAAGTTGATGCATTATGCATTCTTGTTAAATGCAGTATTTTGCACTAATCTCCTGCACTTGATGGCTGCTAATTCGTCTGGGCAGGGATCACGGAGGGTTAAAACGCGCAGCAACACATTTCACATCTCGACACAGCCTTGGTCTGAGATTTTACCCATAATGCAAATGGATGGCGCTCCCTTTTGATGTTGCCAGGGAGCTTTAAGCGGGGAGAAGACTGTTAAAACGCAGGCCGCAAAACTTGCCTTTTGATCAGTGCCCGAGATGAAACGTGCAGCGTGAATTTAACACTTAACCTACTATCAAAGGACCCTCTGAGCTGTTTTCCGCCAAATTCATGAATGTTTATGTGCTATCTGACAGTCCTAAAAAGTGCCCAGTCACGCCCACTCAGCGCGAGGCCCAGCTCTAACTGCCGTTCCTCCCTCGTATGCCGCAAACAAGCAGGGAAACAAGTGACACGTTGCTTGGCTTTTTAGTTGGTTTAAAGTGAGAAAGTGGGACGTCTTCTAGGTAAAAAAGAGCTGTTGACAGCAATGGCAACAGCCTAAGTCTACATCTACTTTACTATCAATTTGAGCTAGACTTGCCAGATGCACAGAATAAAGTTAGCCTGCTACACACACCCTCACACTACACAGTATTAAATGTTCATTAATAAGTTATTAAACACATTATGGAATACAGTGTCATATATATGTGCTAGTAAAGTGGCTATTAACTAGACTGATGCATCAGCTGCTTTAACATCGTTTCATTTCGTGCAAAGCGTCTGACACCCATCAATCGGCATGTATTCACCCCATGGTAGGATACTTTCAGCTTCAACTAATCGCTACTGTATGGTCCTGACGCACTAGGTGCCGAAATTAGGGACGTACCAGGCGGCGCAAGCCTGGCTAGCAATTAACTTTATTCAAATGAATTATATGAGGTTTAGGACCACAGATATAGTATCAACTGTCAGTGCTCAGTGAGTACTTTGTGTACCTTACCAGTGTTTCAGAGAATAGTGAATGAAGAAAAAAACAGTCAAAAGATGGGGACCAAGAAAAAAAATATTTATTTACACTTTATTCTGTTTTTATCTCTGGACAATCCCCAAAGCATGTCATAAAAGTGATGGAGATGGTCTCCATAACTACATATGTGCAGAGATGAACAATGTGCTCGGGGGTCCTGATGAATGCAAGGGAAGTTAGGGCCAGAGAAAGTTTGGACATAAAAAAATGAAAGAAAAGGAAAGACAAATATTTCACAATTCCATGTTTTGTCAATCCAACATTCCATTTTTATGGTGAACACTCAAAATATTTTTTTTGTTTTTGTTTTTAATAAAAATGTACATTTAATCATCAGACTCATAAAAACATGCCTGGTAGAATGAATGAATGTATGTATGTGTGAAGGGAACGATGGTGACCCAGCTTTCTGTATGGGGGCTTCCAGCTGGACAAATAGACAAAATGGAGGTTGGGGTGTGGCCACAGGTTTGACGAGCAGATGGCAGGAGTGCTGAAAGTCCCCCACTCCTCCTCCCCATCATCGTCATCAGTACTTCTTAAACTCCACATCGTCGGGAGGGCTCATCTCCACAGTCCGCTTGCCCACGTCTGTCCAGTTGGTGCTCAGAACTGTCCCACCTGACTCCATCTGTTAGAGGGGTTTTAAAAAAAAAACAAAAAAAAACAACATGGTAACTGACACAAACACAAAAGTGGGCCTCCTTGAGTTGGCAAGGGGAAGGTGCCATGGCTTGGGGTGGGGACGACCAGAGAAAAACATGGTAAATGTACAGGGTTGTGGTTTGGAGAGGCCTTGGTATGCACCAGCCACTCATAAATCTCCACACAGCATTTGCCCTCCCTCACAAGCTCCTCTTTGTGGCGCGAGGAATCTGCTTGGTCTAAGAAAACTTTTAGGGAAACAGTGAGCAGCATATTCCTTTTAAAACAAAACCAAAGGTCCAAGGAGAGGAGAACACAGCCAATAATAACCTCTCGTAACGAGAGGCCAGTGTTTCAGTGCTTTTAGGGTGCACAGCTCGCTCTGCTACAGCAAGCCGAGCTGCTCCATCCTCCCAACTCTTAATCTCTACTTCCAATTAAGACAGTATAGACGCTGAGTGTGTGTGTGTGGTGTGTGTGTGTGTGTGTGTGTGTGTGTGTGTGTGTGTGCTTTAATTGGGAACTGCTAATACAGCTACCTTGGATATTGCGGATGATTAGGGACGAACTGAAGCCCTCATCAGCACAGCTTGGTAGGCTTGCCAGAGGATGAGTGGGATGGAGGTGGTGAGGTTGTGGTGGAGAAGGGAGAGAAGTGTGTATTGGGCACGTGTATATGTATGTGTGTGTGCGCGTATATGTATGTATGTATGTATGTGTGTGTGTGTGCGTGCGTGCGTACGTACGTACGTGTATATATATGTATGTATGTATGTGTTGTGTGTGTGTGTGTGTGTGTGTGTGTGTGCGTGCGAGCGCACGTGCGTGTATATGTTTGTATGAGGGTAGGGATCATGTGAGCAGTGAGCAGAGGCAGAAAGCGAGAGTCCTGCCCTGGTCGGCTTGGTGCTCATTAAATCTTGATTGCTCGGTCTGGAGGGGTAATGTTCTAGCTGCCGTGTCGTCTCTGACGATGACGCTAACTTAGCCACTTGCATTAAAATGGTGGCGGGGGGGGGGGGACAGGAGGAGGGGAGACATGACAAGAGGCAATCTAGGTCACTCAAAACAGCCTGTCTATTTAATTCAGTGAGATTCGCCTGAAACAGCTCCCTCAAAAAAATTTTGAAAGTGAGGAGAAGAGGGGGTGGTGTCTGAGACAGCGCACGCGTGTGTGTGTGTGTGTGTGTGTGTGTGTACGCGAGTGAGTGGTGTCTATGTAAAGGCGCATTTAAGAGTTCCACAAGTTCAACTCACAAAGGACTTGTTCATGGCGCGCTTGACTTCATCCGAGCCATCCGAGTAAATCTGCTGGAAGAGTTTGTTGAGTGCTGCGTCCCCCTCCAGCTTTTCGCTTTTCTCCTCCTCCTTGATGTCCCCAACCAGCTTGTCCCAGTTGCGCGTGTAATGACAGGACGACGGGTACTGGTCTGCAACAGGATGAGAGTGAAAGAATGAGTGTGTGTGTGTGTGTGAGAGAGAGAGAGAGAGAGAGAGAGAGCGAGAGAGAACAAACTGATGAGGGTTAAAGCGCCACTGCATAGTTCTTTTTTAAAATGTAACTGCACCAAAAATATGTTTTTGAAGCTGCTGACTGAATGAAATGAGTTGTATGTAATGAAACACACTAATACCAGGGTTAATGCAAACAAAAATCATGCAAAAGTCACACATCAAAAGTACACCTCTACGTCATACCTCCTTGCCTCTAATGACTGCTCTAATGACAGATGGGCAGTCTCCCATCTCTGGGTAAACCTACTCTGTGGCAGCAGCATATTCCTGGCACTTTTGGCCCAGGTCCAGATTTTTCTTGTAGGTATCGTAGCCTACATATACCGTATATATTTTACTAAGACAAATAGTGTACTTATGGGTCTAACAACACAGATCACAACAGGACAACAATCACAAAAAGCTTTAAAAAAGGTGAGAATAGAACATTTAAAGCATATGAAAAGTGCGTGATCAGATCACAAAAGCCTTGTAACACACTCTGGGAATAAGCCTTGGCTAGACCTGATACGATTATCAAAAACAGTTTTATTTTGTTCTGCAACTTCTGTAGAATTGTCTGAGGAGCGCATATTCAAATAGCCTACTCATAATTGAGACACGCAGCTTCTGGTAGCCTGTCAGGACATACCATTGCTTGACAAATTGGAAGCAAATCTTCCCCAACACTGCCTATACAGAAATAGGCAGACAGACAAAATGTAAAATCTGAACATGACATAAACCAGGCTATTGCAGGGCAACAAAAGTCAATCTAGGATGACATCTGTTTTTCATTGAACACAGAGAGGATGCGTTCATTAACAATATGGCTTTTGACAATAGGCCTACGATTATTTATAGAAAAACTAAGCCTGTTGGGGTAGGCTACGCAACCCTCTTAATTATAACAGACTGATATAATAGGCTACACACATGCCCACTGACCTAATGACAATCAGACTCGTTCAGAGATTTTTGCAACTGATGATGTGCAGTATGATGGCGCTGATTACACAAAGTTTAATAGTGTTTTCTGATATTCAACCCGTAGACAACAAAATCTCTCTGACTGAAATGACATGAAACGATTTAGCTGCTAGAATTTTAAAATGTTCTAGGGACTGGGAGAGCCCTGTTTATTTATTTTCTTTCACCAGCCCTTTTTAAAATTGCGGATTACGTTGACTGACAATTAGGCGTGGGTGTTCAAGCCAATGTCCAAAAATTCTAATGTAGAATCCCCCGGCCGTGATAAACCACTAGCCCATGTAGTAGCCTGAGTAGCCTAAACTCTCCCGCATGAAACAAGCACCTAAAGTAGAGTGAGCTTCCGACTCCCACTCACCAGCCCCTTCTCAGCCCTCCCCAAGCTTTTCTTACTGCATGTGTACGGAGAATTCCAAATTCAATTAGGTACATGGTATCATACTTTATTACACTGTACCTCCTGTGTTGATACACTGTACTTAGGTACCTGTAATATCAAGTGTTACCATGCAACATACATCAAACAGTGTTCATTTATATTGCTGTGCATGACGACCAACGATTCACTCTGGAATATTCCTCCTTGTGTTCATTAATGCGATATGTAAAATTCAATTGATTTTAATGGTCTTTCAGCCTTTATTTTGCTTACCAATTCGCTTCGAAACTGCTTCCAAATTACATTATTCTTCATGCCTTTGTCACTATAGTGGTAGGATTAGACATTATTTAAACAGGAACTTTTCCAGTTATCATTACAAGTGTCCCTTGCTCAAGGCTACCGGTACCACTGGAACATTTGGAAAGGATGTGACTTGAGAAGGGAACACACGTCTCATCTACAAGTTCAAAATCTGGTGATTTTATGAGCTTCGCTCAAGCTGGCATCATGATTTGATCACTTCATCTGTCAGCATCTTAAAAAAAGACAGGGGGTATTCTGCAGGGAGACTGGGGGTGGGGGCGGGGGGGTGGGGGGGGGGAGAGGGAGGGGGAGAGGGAAGGGAGAGAGAGAGAGAGAGAGCAGGTCGGAGTCGCAGACGATCCTGACGCTGGTAATCTCCCCGAGTGTGGCTTGGAAGAGCAGCCATTTACAACGTGCCGGTTATTTGAATAAGGCTAAGTGCTCTGTACTCTGTAATCACGCAGTCACGTTAACAATCGCCGCATGCAGAATTACATTTCCCACTTGCTTCTCTGACGCAAGCCGCCACCACCACCACGCGTGCAAGTGTGTGTGTGTTTTTGTGTGTGTGTGTGTGTGTGTGTGCGTGTGCTTAAGTGTGTCGGTGGTCGCTTCAGCCAAGTAGACTTTATAATGAGCGCCCGCATACTAATCAACTCCCACTTAAATGCGAACATGCGTGTGCCCAGCGAGGGAAGAAGGGGGAAAAAAAAAAAAAAAAAAAACCCAGTGCCAGCCCAGGCAGGGCAAACGGTGCCAGCAGAAATCACGCCTTCAATCAGCTCCCTGCAACGCGCCTGTCAAACAATGTGCACGGGCAAGAGATGAGATTACCGGGGCCTTTCACACAGCACTTAACACTGACTTCTCCCAGCTAATGTGAGTGGGCATGACAGGCATGACAGGATGGTGGGCGCTCACGATGTGTGTGTGTGTGTGTGTGTGTGCGTGCGTGTGTGTATGTCAGGGTAAGTGCCTTTGTGTGTGTGTGTGTGTGTGGGTGTTTTTTTGAGATATGTGCATGTAGGTGTGTGTTTGTGTGTGTGAGAGCATGTCTGTGTGTGTGTGTGTGTGTGTGTGTGTGTGTGTGTGAGTGAATGAGAGAGAGGGCATATGTGTATGTATGTTTGAGTGTTGTGACGGCTGCGACTACTGACTTGGAGTAAAGTGCTTGACGCCGGAAAGGATGCCCTCCCCCTCCAGCTTCTCCCATCGGATGGCCTCCGTCTTCTTCATCTTAATCTCGATCTGGGAGGAGGAAAGGGAAAGAGAGAGAGAGAGAGAGAGAGAGAGAGAATGAGGGGAGGGGTAGAGAGAGAGAAGGAGAAAGATGATGAGCATCTCTGACAGGGCACGCGCCTTGAGGGCTTGCTAAGACACGTGAAATGCGAGTCTTCTCAGAGCTGCCGTGTCCACTGCTTGTTTTTCATTATGAGTGTATCTGTCTGTGTGTGTGTGTGTGTGTGTGTGTGTGTGTGTGCACGCGGAGACAGGAAGCTGAGGGGAAAATGCTCGGATGTCGACGCAATTAGAGGAACATCTCAGCACGGCTTCCTGATAGGGAATGTTTCATTCATGAACCTTCAGAGGAGCTGTGATACCCTGCATCTGGGAATTGAGTGCATGGATCGTGGCTATGGAAGTGATTTCAGTGAGCAAGTGGGCGTTTTATATATATATATATATATATATATATATATACATATATATATATTTATATGTATCTGTGTGTGTGTGTACGTGGGGGTGTGTGTTAGTGCACAAGCAAACTTAAATGTCATAAGGCACATTTCCGTTTCCGACCCTCCCCCCCTGGCCGTTTCTAGGCTGGCGAGTTTTGGCTTCCCCCTCCGAGGATGACAGTATCCGATTGGGCAATTAGCGGAGCTCCGAGTGGAGAGTGGAAAAATCTTAAAGAGGGAGATGGGGGGCTCATCAAGCCGCTCAATTAGAGCGAAAGCACAGGCCCAGAGCAAGCACTGAGCTGGGATACTTCACTCGCTATAGATCCCATATCTACCGGTGCAGAGGCAGCATAGATTAACACCGGAACAGATGGAGTCCAAAAAAAAGTCTGAGAGATGAGAGGAAAGAGAGAGAGATGGGAGGAGGAGGAGGAGGAGAGAGAGAGAGAGAGAGAGAGAGAGGGAGATAGAAAGAGGGAGAGAGAAAGATTTGACTCAGGGTAGAGACTCGCAGGACTAAAGCAAGTAGGACAGATGTGCTGAAATGAAAGGGTCGAGGAGTTGGAGGCAGAGGAAAGTTAAAAAAGAGAACGAAAGGGGGATTAGAGAGAGTGAGGGCAGAAGGGGGGGGGGGGGGGGGGGGGGATAGAAGAGTGGGCAGAAAAGGGGGGGGGGGGGGGGGTTACAGAGAGAAGTTAGGGAGAGTGACCAGGGGAAGAGAGGAGGCGTGAGCGAAAGAGCGAGTGAAAGCGGAGGCGAGAGAAGAGAAGAAAAGGAAAGAAGAGAGGCGAGGGAACAGATCCGGGCGCTCAACTGCTGCAGCCATGGCGACAGTGCTGATGGGCTCTCTGCCGCTCACTCTCCCTCCCGCCCTCTCGTCTCCACCTCTCTCCACATTCAGCTGCCTCCCACATCTGCTGTGGCTGGCTTTAAAAGCACCTGACAGGCTCACACACCCCTGTGCGACCAGCACAAACCACATGCCAGATATGGGTTGGTGCTGGTGTTGCTTTAGACGTCATCTGGCTTAGCTTGTAAATCTCAAATGGGTTTGATCTCTCACAGGTTTATTCTGTTTATTCACAGGTTTTTTATACTGTCTATGCACAGTGTAGATTATACAAATCACAGGAAAGGCCTATATAACCTTTCTGTGCCTCGCCTACATGTTGCGACCGTATGGATTTTCTTGCTTTGGCTCTGCATGTTTTCATGGTCACCATGTTTTGAAGCATCAGTATTTGAATGTGGTAGCCATTGCTAAAGAGAAAACTATTCAAACATTTTTCGTTGTAGATTTGTTCATTGTATTGACTGTTTCGGTGATTGCTGAGGGACGTATCAGCAACATTAAAAAGGAGTACAACTGTGAGTCACTGTTACACACCATAGTATGAATGGTCTGCAAGGCCATATGCACAGAGGAATGCCCTGAGCTTAAAGGACCATTAGAAAAACAGGTCCCTATCCACCAATCACCATAACAGCGTTTTTTTTACTGGACTTGTACTTAAACTGATGTAACTTGCTTTTGGTTCTAGCTTTTGGTTCACCAACTTTACAGAACGAATGCTAGCCTAGCTTTTTTTGTCAGTCAAAGAACTGGTTCAAACCACATATTGCCTTAGAGGAAAATGGAAGACAGACTTAGCCTCCTAACAGTGAGATTAAAACCTCGAGGTGGCATAAACCTGCATCTACCCTACTGCCTAATGTGTACATATGTGTCTTGTTTGTGCGCAAGGGTGAGGAGGTCGTTTGGGAGGATGCAATCAGACGTTGTTGTTGTCACTGTCACAGCTATTAGTTTAGAGAGAGTGCCGACTTCCTTCTGCTGTGATATGCTGGATGCTTTCTCATAATAAATGAATAAACAAATAGCGATAATAAATAAATAAAAATATACTCCATCAACAACACAGTTCCTCGCACCCCCCCCCCCCCCTCGCCTCTCTGGATTATGAGCGGCACATTAAAATGAAGAAATAAACAAATCAGCTCTCAGTGACAGGCGTGAAAATTAAAAAAGGGGACGCAGGCCACTCGTTTAGTTGCGAGGGGAAAGTGTAAGAGAGAGAGAGCGAGAGAGAAAGAGATGGAGGGCAAAAGAAAGAGGGACACTGAATGCTGAGCTACTCTGTGTTTATGGCCCTTGCCACTCGATGACGCCTGGTGTTTGCTGGGCGCCTGTGCCCTGGCGAGGCGAGTGGACAGTAATTGGTTTGCTGTCATCGTCGCTAGAGACGCTCCTGGCGGGCACGCGGGTCAGCTGCCACTTCGGGCGCCTTGACGAGGAACTGGGGGTGCATGTGGGGTGGGTGGGGGTTGGGGGGGGAGTGGGGGTTGGATTGAGTGTGCAGTGGTGTGGAGTGGGGGGAGGGTTAAGTGTGTCATGGGAGGGCAAAGCTTGTCGACTTGCTTGAAAAGATGGCACCGCAGTGTTAAAAGCTTTACAGGACGAGGCGTGATTTGTTTACCAGAGCCCCCCCCTTTCCAACACACACACACACACACACACACACACACACACACACACAAATGCCTGCAACCTTCCCCCAAACCCCTGAGACAACATCAGAGGAGTGTGGGTAAATTAGATACACAAACTTGAGTGAACGTAGGAGAGGGAGGGGGATTGAGAGAGAACAGGGGCACTGAAAGAGAGTGAAAGATAGAGGGGAAAAAAAGGGGGGGGGGGGGGTGGACAGCGAGGAAGCGCAAGAGACCCAAGAGCACCAGAGACTGAAAAAAGTGGGCAAGTTGTGAGAGTACGAAAGCATTAACAAGATTAAGTCAGAAATCCCCCTCTTGACGTGCTAATTCACCTTGTACCTGCAGAGGCAGCTGAAGCCCCAGGCCCTGTGCTTTGAGGAGATAAAAAGGAAAAAAAAAAAAAAGGAGTGAGTGTGTTTTTCACTGTGCTCTCTTTGCTATTCTTGCAGAGGAGGTGATGCTGCTGGATGCAGTAAAAAAAAAAAGAGGCATCACGAAGCGAACGCAGAACAAGAGAAAGAGACCGAGACCCTTTTGAGTCTCTGCGAGGTGAAGGCTCAGTGACTGAACTCACACTTCTGCTAATGCATTCAACTATGCTACCTATTCATTAGAGGAGGCAAAGAAAAAAAATCTTTTACTTTTACTACTGTATTTTACTATTTACTGTGGCAACCGTGGAGTCCCAATCTGCATGCTGGGGCTCCTTGTCAGATTTTGGTTTGTGAAATATATATATAAAAAAAATTGCGTTCTACTACATTTCCTCCTCCTGGATTCCTTTGTGAACTGAAAACAAAACTCTGTTTGTTTCACTGAACATAGGTCTGAAACATGCTGAATTATAGTCTACACTGATTGCCTTTGAGTCACTCTTATGCTGTGAAGAACATCATACTGAGGTATGGCATCATTCACTCAAGATCAGAGAAACACAGGTTCCTAGAATGCCAATACATTTTACTTGAAATATTAGGAAATATTCAAGTGAATCTGTGATTCATTTTCCTTCATACTTTGAACCCTCACATGGTGAGCCGGCGCAAACTGGGCATGTGAAAGGGTGTGTGTTTTTTTTCCAGGTCCATCTGTATGTTCTGTATGTATGGATGTATGTGTAGGTGCTCAGTAGGTGTGTGTGTATGTGTGTGTGCACGCCTGCATGAGTGTGTCTGTGTTGAGCCGGGTGTTCCTCAGGAGCCCTGTGGACCAAGAAACAAACAGGGCTTTGTGAGGGTTTAAGCCCAGTCATCCGGAGAGACGGAGAGTCAGAGTGTGTGTATGAGAGAGAGAGAGAGAGAGAGAGAAAGAGAGAGAAAAAGAGAGTGAGCAGGAGCGAGAGCGCAGGAGGCCTGAGTTCTTCTGAAAGTGGTCTAACTGCACTGCTGCCACCCCCCTCCATTCCCTTGCCACCCTCCTCCAGCCTCGTTCAAACAGAGCCCTTGTCAGCCTCCCCCTGACACACACACACACACACCGGTGGTATGCAATTTCCACTGTTGCCATGGAAGACCCAGCTAGCTAGGCAGGGGTGCGAAGCCCACTGCCTGAGAATTCTGACTAGCCCAGTAGGAACACGCATCCACTTCTCTCATTTTTTCGCTGACGGTGTGCGCACGTGTCTGTGTGTGCAAATCACGGACGTCTCCTTGGATGAGCCTGAGTGCGGTTTAAAAAGCATCTCCATACAAGGCACTCAGCACATTTTTAAAAGTGTCTGAATCTTTAGCACTCTTATTAAAAGAATTAGCACTTCTGAGAGAGACGGCGCCCACTGAGGCATTAAGACAGTACAGAACCGTGAACCTGAAAAGCTGTGAGTGAGTGAGTGAATTAGCGAGAGAGAGAGAGGGAGAGGGAGGGAGAGAGAGAGAGAGAGAGAGAGAGAGAGAGAGAGAGAGAGAGAGAGAGAGAGTGTCACTCTATTCACATCCTGCTCTTAGTTCAAATCAGGTGATGTGGTGTTGTGCGTGTGTGTGCGTATGCGTGTGTGAGGGTGAGATAGAGAAAAAGAGGGAGAGAATGTGACTTTGAGTGTAAGTCAGAAAAAGAGCAGAAAAAAAAGAGAGAGAAAAAGAGGGAGAGGGAGAGGAAGAGGGAGAGGGAGAGAGAGAGTGTGTGTGTCTGTGTGTGTGTGTTTGTGTGGAGGGTCACTTCACAGGCATTCTCTATGACAGCAGCCATTTGCCAACAATTTCTGGCATGCTGCCACCTGTTTTAGTTCTGAAAGGATCCGATTCGTCTGCAGACATCATCAGTATGCTACTTTCATCTCGCTCTCCAATCATCCAGGAAATCATCAAGAGCCCAGCAAATTGGTAGCTAGATATAGCACTACAGTGTGTGTGGCTTACACACACACACACAGGCAGGTGGATCTACATAAAAATAACTATATGGTTCTGCTCAGTCAGCCTCTGAGGCACTTGTACTGCTGAAGAAGGACATTCGTCCCCAGATGTCCTGGTTTACAGAAAACCTCTGCACTGGACTGGATATTTCTCCCTCTCTCTCTCTGTTTTCTCCCTTACTCAGGCTTTGACCAAACTAACTTCTCCTGCTGTATACAAACCACCACGTCATGAAGGCTTTATTCAGAGGATATGATGGGGAACCATATAGAGGACTGCTGGATACTTTGAGCGACAGACATACTGCATCAGCAGATAAACATATATGCAGATGGGATAGGCCATAGAAACTAAATGGTAAGACGGACTGACAGTTCATACAAGGTTGCCCACAAAAGCACAGGCAGACTTTTCCAAAACCACCATAATGATGTCTTGAACACCACAAGCTGTTTACAGCTTTACTCACAACCCTTAACATGGCTCCTGAAAGGCAAACTTGTCTGAATGACAAGGGTAGCTAAACCGCATTTCGCAATGAGCAAACAACGAATGGCACGAGATGTGGGGTCTTGAACTTCTTGAATGATTTCATGATTCAGACCACAAATACTCTTTACTTTAGAGCTGTAGCCAGCCAGCCAGACAATGGAGCTTACTGATTCACCCATGGATCTGTGAGCTCAGACGGAATGAGCGAAAAGCAGGAGCAGCTACAGAGCTGCTCGACTTGACAACTGCGGAAGGCGTTGCAATCAACCATGGCTCTGTAACACTTGACATCTTGTTAAGTGCACTGCACCGACTAATTGAGGCTGCACGGTGGGTCAACCTTGGTGCATTTCTTGCGCTTAACAAACATCGACCGCACAGCCAGTACATAATGTGAGCCATATTTATGCATGGTTCAAGAAGACGAGGCTGGGTGCTCTCGCTGCAACACAAACTCAAATAGAGCTATACTTTCTTGCTTTATCACTGTTGCTGAAGTGCTTTAATGAGAATCAATATGGTCTTGATCCATTCTAAGCAGGGGTGGAGGCAGACAGGCCTGCCAACAAGTGATACTCTCCCATCCTCTCTGTCTAGGGGCTCCCGCGAGAGCTTGACAAGCCAGCAGCAGAGGCAGGAGGGACAGCAGGACATCCACTCCCCTGCTCACCGCTGCACTGCTCTCCAGCCAACCTCCCTACCCAGGAACATGGAAAGGCTTTTAAGCGGCGCCACTCGCTTGCTTGCCCGCTCGCTCAACCTCGGTGAGAGGCCTCCATCTTTTAACAGTGCCGCTCCATCAGTAAGGCATGTCGGATCTCTACGACAGTGAGCATGTCAGATCTCCGTGACTGTGGGAGACGGCACAGCGGGCCGTCCAGCTGAACAGGTTGGGCGGTGCGGTGTGGAGAGACGCTGACACCATGTCGACTTTCAACTTAGCATCTATTTCTGCGAAGAAGAAAGGACGTGAGGAAGTGAAAGAACAAGCGAGCGACCCAGCCACCAAGTGAGTGAGCCTTCCCTCTTCAAGATCATGCCTGAATCCTTGGCAGTTTGGACGTCTTCATTACCCGCTAGCCTCTCTCCTGGGCGCCGTTTCTTGATGCTATGTTGCGGTAGAGTGTTTCATGAGCGAACGGCTAGTCATTAATTCCCCAACAGAGGGACACCGAAATGGCCCCCTCATTACCAAGCAATGAACCTTGCCCATGCTGTCCCCCCTCCCACTGAGAAGCAATTAAATCCTCAAACGCAACTCGTTAGCATCATGGCGGCTAGACATTAATGGCCTGTAAGTGCAGGTAAGAGTGCGTGGGCGCGCGCACGAGTGCACACACACACACACACACAATAAAAATCTGGCTTCTTACTGACAATTTTGTGTTTTTTTGTACCCCCCCTCCTATATTTTAAATGAGAATGGTTGTCACTAGAGGGCAAACTTCAAACGAGCCTTGATAGGTTGTAAACGCGCGTGTTTGGGGCGATCGCGTTTGAAGTGTGCCTGTGTGGCTGACTGTCTGGCATGCAGGCACCTTCATTAGCAAGAACTTTGCTTTTTTGGGGGATGGGGATGGTGTGTGAGTGTTTGTGTGTGTGGAGGAAGCAGTATGGACCAAGGGAGATGCATTATCAGATGGGCAAAAACAGCAGGGAGGGGGGGGACAGCCTGGGTTTATGCCTGTCTGTTTCAGCAGCACTAAGAACCATTGGCACGGGCTGGATCAGAGGGCCCACGGGACTTGAAGCCTGCAGCCACTGGTAGCACACCTCAAACAGAGCGCAGACAGCAGCCATGTTTGGGATAGGTACACTTGTACCCTATTTACTGGGCAAACAAATGCATTCTGGGGCATGGCAGCACATCAAAGACCCCATTTGGAAGAGCTAAACCTTAAAGGAGAAATTCAGTATTTTTGAACGTAGGGTCTATTTTTGGATAAAAACAAGTAAAACATCATAATTTGGGAGATGCATTAAAAACCAACAGTAAAATAACTGTGGTCTCCTTATTTTGTGTATCTCATCAACAACAACAAAATATCAGAGACAGAGATAGATAGAGAAAGATAACAAAATTATCACAGCCTTCTGTTGAGCTTGACCCCAAAAGACACAGTAAGTTAATGACAGCATATTATTCCCTGCTACAGCTACAGCTTCTTATCATGTCATTCTACAATATTTAGCTATCAATATGGAGGCATATATAGTAGAATATCAATTCAACAGTCATCACTCATCTGTAACAGATCTTCAATTACTACCATCTTACATATAAGACAGTAATGGGTGTCAAATTTCACCCAAAGAGATTTCACTTTTGAGGCGCGTACATAAACAAAAGCAAGAAGAAGGTTGACAACAGTGACCGTAAGTCTGTGTGACAAAGCGTTCACGTTGATAAATAGTCATATTTTTTTTCTGTACTCCCCCCTCTTCAGAACGTCATGTAGACATGAAACTTTCATCTGCTGGTGTGGAGGACCTAAGGTTATATCGCTTGACTGACTATCGGGCGTCCTGGGTTCAATTCCTGAATCCCATGTTGTGAGTCTGTGTCGATTTGGATAAGAGCATCTGCTAAGTACCAGTCAACTTTACTTTGCTCTACATTTCCTAAACTTACTCCGATCATCATCGTGCAATCACAGCAAAATTCACCTCATCATTTAAATCAAAAGGAAGCTTACTGTACCAGAAATTACCTGATCACTGAAAATCATAAAACACATATATCATATTCTATGTTCTCCAACTATGAGATGCAAAACTTTGTGCATGTTTGTGCCTATGCCTTTGTTTGTTTGTTTGTTTGAGAGAGAGAGAGAGAGAAGGGAAGTTTAAGTCTAAGCATGGGTTGGCTGCAGCAGTGACTGTAGCCGGGTGTAAAGAGATGAGGTGGGGCAGGGTGGAGGAGCAGACCTTGGTGGAGAGGATCCGGTATGTGCACTGCTCGGGGACCACGGGATGCAGGAGGCACAACTTAAGGCAGTAGTCTTCTCCAGACGGCAGCTTCACAGACGCTGACAACTGTATGGGAGAGAGAGTGCAAGAGAGAGAGAGAGAATGGGAAGGAGGGAGAAGGGAGAGACAGAAAGAAGAGCAAGGGAAAGACGAGAGAAAGGCACATCTCGTTTCACTCTTCTGGTGAGAGCAGAGCAGTTGCTGAATCATTTATGAAGATTTCGCAGCTCCTAGCAGGGGGAAAACTCTGTTCCTGCCCTCCCACAAAACACATCTATGAAAGCAGTAGTTCCACTGCCTGTTCAACAGTCACTGCAAAGTACTCCACAACAATTTTGCTTTTCTCTTTTTTTTTCCCCCCATGGCAGAAGTACCAAATAAGTTTGTGTCAGATGTGATCTAAGGTCACCATCAATGATTCTAGTCACTGAACATTTCTGTATCCACCAACACTTTACTCCACAGACACACATACCTGTGCATACAGAAAACCACACATCAACACAAAGCACACACATACACACTTGCACACTCAGAGGTTCTCTCGCCCGCTCGCTCGCATGCGCACACACACACGCACGCGCACACACACACACACACACACACTCTCTCTCCCTCTCTCAGCTCAGATACCATCTGTATTTGGACCCTAGCTGTGGTAATCGGGTCCCACGGCAGGCTGAAGTGTGTAGCTGCCTCTGGCAGTGTTTACAGGCTCCAGGCGGGAACACGGGGCATGCCTGGGGCCAGTGCAGGGGCCCTAAACCGCCCCCCTGTGGTGAGTCAATGAGTGTGTGTGTGTGTGTGGCTGTGTGTAGATGTGTGACGGATGTGTCTGACTGCTGTGTATATGTGAGAGAGACTGAGCATGCAATTGTGTGCCTTGTGCATTGGTGTACAGTTCTGTGTACGTGTGCGTGTGTGATGGAGAGACCAGGTATGTAGGTAACTACGTTTCATGTTGGTGTATAGTGATGATAGTGGTGTGTGTGATTTGTGTGTTTAAGCCTGTGTGTGAAGATATAGTGAGAGCATCTAGTGTGTGTGTGTGTGTGAGTGATTCTGTGAAACATTTGTTTTAGGCTGGGGCACCGTCATCTCTACAACCACCTTCTGTCCTCTCCGTCCTTGTCCTTGTTCTTGTCCTCCCCATCCTGATCCCCATCCTCCTCATCCCCAGCCTCCTCCTCCGTCCCTTTGGCCGCTCTCTGGGGGAAGGAAGCCTGACTGTGCTGGGAGAGGCCACTGGGAAAAGAGTCCCACCCCACCCCCCTACACTCACCAATCCCCATCGGAGTGAGTGTCTGCCGGGGGGCCTCTGGGAGACTAGCACTCCTTAGCTGCGGCTGCGGTGGCAGCACGAGTAGCGGCCCGCGGGCAGATTCCCCAGATACGGTGCATCCATATTTCATTTGCTCTCCATCTCATTTGCAACCAAATTATAACACAAAACTCACATTTTCTGTAATTAATTTATAGAGCAGATCAAACAACGGCCCTATACTTTGATTTTTATCCCATCCACACCCACCCCCTTTCTTTCTCTCTCTTTAGTTTTTGAAGGTGGTGGGGGTTGGTTAATAAAGGAGGGGGGCGTTGCAGTTATTTTCATAATTGTTCAGCTCTTTACCTCCACCCCCACTATCTCTATCCTTTCATCTTGTGCGCGTTGCATGGCGGACACGTGCAGGAGTGTACGGGGTGTATTGTTAACTCGCCTGTCATCAACTGTGGCGAGCCTGGATAACACGCACACACACACACACACAGGCTAAAATCCCCCACGGTCTGCCACCTGGCCGTTTAATTAATTAAACAATGTTTAATTAAAAAAACAAAACATCACAGACGGAAGGAAATTGTTGTCTTTATCTGTCAGATTCCTGTTGTGGTGTCGAGCAGAGGGACACCGTGACGACATAGAGATGAGGCTGAGACATGGTTTTTCTGTCATTCATATCAACTCAAAGATGAGGGGGGTGGAACACTTCAGCCAGACAGCCAGCCCAGGACTAGACAAAAAGGGGAAATTAATTTCTTATGGATGAAGCGATTCCTGTTTCCGTTCAGTGTTTTTAAGCGGGGTGCTTACTGCTGTCACAATGGCACAATATCAGTGTACTAAACCCTGAGGCCATCGTACAACCACCTCCATTTTCACAAATCTCTCTCTCTCACACACGCACGCACGCTCAAACACATGCACGCATGCTTACACACACGCTCCCTCACGTCCTCACTCTAATTCCTTGGCTAGCAGTTGAGTCGACAGGTGCAGAGAATTACCTCTTTCTCCTGGAAGCCAACCCTGACGTCCTCGTTCTTGGCGTTCTTCAACATGATGGTGACAATGACTTGTGACTCTGTCTGGTACCAGTCATGCCTTAACAGGGTGGGTGGGTAGAGGAACAGAAAGGGTCTAAACTTTGGTCATGGTTGAAATACTCATCTTAAGCTATTTTTTGTTTTCTTGTTCTATTTTTTTATATATGTGCTTCCCTCAAAACCATAAATATAGCAATGGATGAGAAGACAAAAGATTTAAAAAAAAAAAAAAAAAAAAAAAATACAGAACAGATGCTTTGCTTGGAGCCAAGGCAGGCTTCCAACAATAAGGTGATGAAGAATCTGGCTCTAAAAAAACCAGGACAATTCAGCGAGAGCTTTATATGGGGAAGTCCAAACTGGAACACATATTGTGATGTACTGCAGCTTGGCTATATCTGGCATTGTTGTAGAGCTCTCTAAATGCGAGGCACACAGGCAAGCAAACAGTGGCCATTGTGTTTCAGTACTATGTGGCTCAGTGGGAGCCAAGCTTTGCCTTGCTGTTGTTGTACTCACTTGACAGGCGGTGGGGCGATGGGTTGCTGTGGAGAGAAGAAAAGTCAGAAAAATTTTATCCCATGACCATCCCAAGACAAAAAAGGGCTGGGGGTGGGGGAACACAGACAATTAACACAAACAAACAGACAAATACACAAACAAACAATCACACAAGTAAAAATGTAAACACACCAGACCAACAATCCAAAACAGTAAAAAAAAAAAAATCAACACTCTAAAAATAGTACCCTCATGGAGGGACTACTGCAGAAGACAATGTGCTGTGTTGTATATACTGAGAGCAAGAGCGCCCCGCTGTGGTCGGCTATAAAAATGCCTCAAAAAGCACATGGCACTGCAATTTGTGTAGCCTTGACAGCCTTTTCTCCAAACAGGCGACTAAAGGTGCCACATAAAATGTCGGAAAATAAATGGCAGTTATTTATTCATGGGAATGAAACTAACATAAAAGCAAGGAGCAATGTTCGAGATGGGAGCCCATACATGAACGTTACAAGGCCAGTGGGGGTGCAAAGGGGTGTTCGAGAGTCCAACTCTAAAAAATTTAAACCGATGCGCACACGCACGCACACACACACACAAAACAACAACAGAAACACCACCAGGCATATGCAGAACAGCTCCCTTGCTTGGGTATGAGCAAATGCATTAAAAAGACATCTCTTTCTTTCTCCAAAATAAATAAATAAATAAATGACCGTGGTGAGATAGTTTAATTTTTCATGCCTAGCTACAGCATTATGCATAAGCCAACACAAATCTCTGTAATTTTTCTGACATGGAGCCGACATGCATGTCGCCTGATTCTCATGAGATCCACTAAGGGATAAACTAACAGAGTAAACATGCCTTTTAAAATGGGAGAATCATCAAAATGCATTGCAAAAAAAAATAAATAAATAACAAGATGAAAGGATCGTTTTCCGGGCATCAAATCCTATTTAAGCCTCTGATTAATGAAAGGGAAACGTCATAGCATCAGATGAATCTGTGAACTTGGCACAGATTTCCTCAATCAAGAGTTGATGAGCCTGAGATATGAGAGGGATCTTGAGGAGCCTGTGTCTGCAGGCTGGTCTTACTAACCAAGTCCCTGCTAAAGAGGGATTAGGAGAACCAACGGCATTCTGGAGAACCAAGCTGGCCCCATCAATTAGGTCATTCCTGAAGAGCATTTTCTCTCATCACTTACTGTAATGTTATGACAACGTTTATTATAAGCAATGATGAGCAATGAATCCTGAGATACAGGTCTACTAAAGTATATTCCTGTATTGGAGCAGGATGAAGACCAAATGATATGTACATACACACAGATGTGAATGATGATTACACAAAATTTTTGCATTCACTGTTCTTGGTTGTTGAGCTAATTTTAACTTTTCACATGCATCACATGCAACATCATTTGCATTATACACATACCATGGCATGTTGTTGCAGTTATGGACATGACAGTTTGCGTATGTATGTATATAGGTGCTGTTGATGCAAAAGTCTAGCCACTGAACACCTACTGGAGGAGGTCATCATCAGTCCAACTTTCGAGACAGTATCTCACTGGTACAGTGATCAGTTCACTCATAAAACTGAAGTGACATTACCAGATCGACCAATGGTCAGGTTAACAATCATAATGAGAACAAGAAGAGAGAAAGTATTCAAAAGAAGGACGGACTGAAAACTTACCGTGTCATTTTGGGTCTGGTCTGCTGAAACAGAGTAACAAACAGACAAATTAGCACCTTATACCTTGTTAAAAATGCTGTAACACTTTTTAAAAAACAATTAAGTTTTAGTAATTAAGTTGTTTCTTTTTTTGTAAGGCCTTTACCTTCACTTTACATGTCTTCTCTGTATAAACAAGGGAACTAACGCGTTCTTGCCACTGGCCATAACATTCTCAAATTTTACATTTAAGGCCTAATTGCCCCTTTAACTGAAGTTCACAACACTTTACTCAAGGGAAATATTTCTGAAAATACTGTGTAGTTTTGTGCACTGAGGCAACAAATTCTCCAGTACCCACACAAGTAGAGTAGGCGCCTAGCACACACAAAAGGAAGACAACAGAGAAGCCCACACAGAGCTTGGGTATGGAGGCAGAAATCACTCACATACACACACACACACACACACACACACAAGAAGCAAACAACAAAACACAAACACACACTCACACGTGCACACACACACACACACACAAAACAGAAGCAAACAACAAAACACAAACGCACACTCTCACACACACACACACACACAAATACAGTGATTCCCTCTAGCAGCCCCTTCGCCTCTCTGCATTCAGCTGCCTCTGAAGCTTCATGTCAGCGGGTCATTGCGAGATAGCAAATGTGTGGAGTTTTTTCACTTCTCTCTCTCTCTCTCCCCTTTTAAAAAATGCACAGAGAGATGGGAGCTGTTTACCATTCCGAGTGCACCACAAACAGACTAAATATGCTTTTTTCCTTTGGATTAAGCTGTTATGTCTAATAAATTATTGAAGGGTTTTTTTTTTATAAACAGAGCGAGACAGGAGCCTGCGCTTCCCAATGCATTAATGGTGTCTAAAATGAGGTCGCTTTTCAAAAAAAAAAAGGCGAGAGTTGCAGAGAAATGGGGAAAATGGGTGTGTGTTTGTGTGTGTGTGTATGCATGCGTGGCTGTGTGTGTTTGGATGGGGAGTCCCAACTCTGAACACATCTAGTTTTGATCTACATAAAAAAATAAATAAATAAAAAAATAACAAAATCACACACACACACACTCACACTAAGAGGAACATTTGGTAAAAGGAAGTGGGAGTGTGGGAGCCGAATGAGCTAGAGAGAGAGAGAGAGAGTGAGCGAGTGGAATCAGGCTCGATAGCGGTAAATAATGTCACTTTTTAAAACATGAAAGGGATAAGCCTCCCTCAACAATAACCAGACTGCCAGCTCCACAAGAGATGCACTGAAGGGAACAGGAGGGGAGGGAGGAGAGGGAGGACGGGATGCCTCCCTTTGCCTTGCCTCTCCCTAGCACCACATCTCCCAGTCTGGCTGGCATGTTTACCACAGATGGTCCCCACACTTAATAACATGACAATCACGGCTCTTGCATTTTTAATGGATATTCTAATGAGCTGGATCAACTCAGATGAACTCTGGGAAACCAATGGATAAATAACAAAAACTGTTTATTTATTTGGACATTTTTAGTTGTTGTTCTTTGTAACTTTGTCCCATGCTCCCCCCCCCCCCAAACCTTGTCCCTTGTTGCACAAGAATCATTTTATTATTCCGTCCTTTTTAATTTTTAAACATTTTCAGTGGCATGTGATGTCACCAGCACACATGTTTTTTGTTGCTGTTTATATATCACATTTAAAAATGCTCTCTGCAGGAGGTGGCATGCTCTCATCCTACTGCATCTCAGCAGTCCACGCATTGCATCTCCACCAACCAGAGGAAACTGCACACAGTCCAACCTTACAGTACAGCAAAGTACAGGGCAGAGGAGAGCACCGTGGAACAGTGGATGGTGTGGGCAAAGTTGTTTGAGCTGTCCATGCAGCAGTAGCAGCCAGTGCCATTAATGGACACTGATGTGTGGAGTCCTTGACCTTGGGCTGCCTGTCTGGTTGTGTAGGGAGCGCACGGGAGACACCGCCATAGTGTTTTGTCGAGGCCTGTCCTTAAGGGCTCAGGCTCCGCTGGAACAAGAGGGTAGTCAGCAGCTTGCTTGCTGCTTTTAGTCCTATTTCTGTGGCTGCACCTCGTAACCCCCCCCAAACACACACACACACACACACACACACACACACACACACACACACACCACACACACACACACACACACACACACACACAGATACACACACACTCTCGCTTGCGCACACACACATAAAAATACTGACTTTGAAGCAAGCTGACGACGCACAGCACGTTGTTTGTGGCAGCTCTCAAAAGCAAGTAAAACAAATTCAAAACAAGGACTCCTCTCCTGATGTAGCAGCTATAGCATTTACAATCAGTAGAATTATAACCTTAAGAATCAGAATTAACTAAAACTGGTTGCCTAGTGTCCCTATAAATGAATTGAGATTGCACAATCCACTATAGGCTTCAGTATTCAGTCTGAACATTTCTTGCAGCAAGGCAAATGTGTGGTCAGATGTCTTTCATGGCTCAGAGAAATGCCAAACTGAAGCCCTTTCAAGATGCACAAACATTAAATAAGGGCTGTAGGGGCCATGTTGAGAAATTCAGTTTTTGCTTTAAAAGATTGTTAGTTAGAATATTATGTTGAGACATTTGTAGTTGAGACAAGTGTGTGCGTGATTAACCACGAGGGGGAAAGTGTTGAGATACAGCAAAACGTGAGTCGCATGACATGCAATTTCTCATTAGATGGTCGGGTGGAGGTGAGTTTTCGGACCGACCAATCGATTGGGCAACGACCGACCAGTTAAGACCTCAACTAATATGGAAATATAGAGCTTAAATAACTGTTTTACTTTTGTATTTCTGATCTATTTCATCAGTAAACATTTTTGAATGAAGATTTTTGAGTTTGAGAAATTCTGTTGCGTCAGACTGCAATACACCTGCCCCGTTGGTGGCGTGCAGAGCTAGAAGGAGCTGCCACTACAAGAGCTTCATTGAAAGAAAAAGAAAAATCAATCAAAAAAAAGTTAGGAAGGCCATGTGCCATTATTCACTTTAATTTCCTAGAACCCCTTGCACATTCTGAGTATGTACATAGTTTTGTAACTGAGTGAACATATGATCAAATAGCAGTGAGTCTGAAGTCCTACTGCCAAACCATGTAGAAGAGACATTTCAGAGATTTTTCAATCCACAATGGACGTCTATTGAATTAATATACAACATCTGGGACATTAAACTGGAGCCCATCACCAAATGCAAAGTGTCACACTTACTCTGCATTGACTCCTCACAGCGTTTCATCCACGTCTGGAACAATTCGTTGGAACCTGAGAGACAGACAGTAGATCAGAATCATGCAGATTTGTCTTTGCTGTACGTAGTACACTAGTTACAAAAGGGCTTACAATGACAATCTATCCAAACATTTGGCTCCAAAAATATCAAGCTACAAATTAAAAACACAAATTTTGTTCAATATGTACAAAGAGTATGTATAAAGAGGAAGTCAAACAGAGGAACAGATGACAAGAAAAGCATTCTTAGTGGCAGATTGGGCCTTTGCAATCCCAAAGCTCCTCTGAACTTCTGACCCTGAGACCCTGTTTTTCATATGATTTACTGCTGCAAAAGAAACTTAACCCCAATATTTTTACTTTATTTCCACATATAATGATAAATTACATATAGGCCTAACAATAAAGCAATCTTCAAATCTGCTTTATAAGTGATGGTTTTTAATTCAAGATTGTTAAGCATATTCCTTCTTATTGGACAACTCTCTAGAAGGAGGCCAATCCGACACAATCCAATCCAATACCATACAATACAATACAAGCTGAAGACTCACCATCAAGCTTCTGTCCCTCCAGCAGGGCCACATGTGCAGATGTGAAGTTGTTCAGATGGTACTCAGCGATTCTAAAGACACATGAACATTGGAGTACAATAATAAGCCGTAGTGTTTTGATGATTAACTGTAACCAAGGTCATCCTGTATGGTCCAGCCCCGGACTTGAACGCACAATGTCACAACAATCTCAGATTGAGACTCAAGTGCGCTAGCCAGTCAACTGACTAGCAGGCTCTCGAAGTATCAGTAGGGAGGTTTATTAATGTTCTATACACACACAGCTAAGCTGGCTGGCATCTTTTACACAACCTCAGCCTACAGAAACTTGATTATGGGTCATTCCAGGTGAATTCAACCTGGGCCCACGCACTTAAGTCTCAGAAAAGTCCAAAAAATGTAAGAGGGGTAAATATGTTACCTAGGAGATTCTGAAATTATTTTTATGTATCAATACTAAAGATTTGCATGACAAGTCAAATTGGTGTTTTTAAAAAGAAGGGATTGTGGAGAATATAAAAAAAACATTATGAAAAAATCTTTGGACATTCCCACAAGGAGTTAAGGTCCTTTGAAAATGAGATCCAAAATAATTTTTCAGATTTGTGAGGTCTGCTGCTCAGACCCTGATGGAATTCTTTTTTCTGTTCATTGCTTTTTGTGAGAGTATTTCTGCTTATCAGAATAAGGAAAGGATACATGTGTCTTCTGAAGACCTAAACAGAGACCAGCCAAAAACTCCAATAAAATTTTGAACAATTTTGAGGGGCTGCCATGGCCATGCAGAACCATCTAGACCAAATGTGACAGTATTGTTACATACTATTCCTATTTATGTGCAAGCATGAACATTTTGAGCTTCCTAGATTGTGTTGTTCTTGAGCTGTGGGTTTGTGAAGCTTGACAAAAAAAGAGGTCGATCAAAATCAACATCTTCCTCCTCCCATACAACTGTACTGGGAGAAGTATTGATCTTACATAAAAAAAATAATTTTACACAGTGTCTCCTGACTACCATAGGCACACCTGGTAATTTTGCAATTTTTTGAGACCTAAGTGCGTGGACCCTGGTTGAATTGATGTGAAATGACCCTTACGCATTACACAAGATACTCTTGTAGGATTGTAGAATTTTGGTTTAACTGACATCTGACAAATGTTTAAGACAATGAACATGATTGGTTTAAGACAAAGACAATGATTGTTGGGAATGTTTATGACTTCACTGACTGCTGTTTTAACATTATAGGTTACCCTTTCATATTAAGCAGATAAAGAGACTCAAAAAAGACTCAAAGCACACTCTTGATCTGACCAACAAACTCGTCACTCATAAAAGCCTTGTTTATCATTGCACTTTAAATGCAGAGACAGATGTGACTATGAGACATTGTTTTAACCATCCCTTCTAAAATTGTTGTTTGTTGTTGTGCAAACACTTGTTAAAAACGGCTGACAAATACACCAAAGCTCTATCATGGTCTGGACAGAGGGCTTGAAAACTGGACTGTCCGATTTAAATTTGGACTTCAATGTAGGTCAGTGAACAATGAGCAACTATTAAAGTGCTTACGATATGATGTTTAACAGTTAACATATAAAGTATTCCACCAACCCTGTTCTCAGAAAGGCTAGAGCAAGTCCAGGCTGAAGTTGCTGGGCTTTTTTGGAATCGTCTATGGCACCTGTAAATGACAAAAAAACAAAGTCACACAGAAGGTGATGTAGTCAAATTATGTAGCTAATTGTTTACTATTGTAACAGACCATATTTATGTTTGAAAACAGTGTAGACAATTAATACCAAGATACCAAAAGCTATTTTCTCTACCCTTGCAAAGAGAGAAAACTTCGATATAAGCACATACAGGTCAATCCAAAGTCATTATGATTTGGCAAAAAGCTGCCACAGTATGCAAATAGGAGTAAGAGACTGCTTTCCTTCTCCCATGATCCAGATAGGCGCACAGGAACAGTCAAGCATGTTTACACGTGTATAAAAGTAATGTGCCAAATATTCTTAAAGTTAAAGTAAATATCGTATATTACTTACGACTATAATTTTTAAGCAGAATGTGAGCGTAAGCCCGCTGACAGAGCCATTCGGCATTATCAGACGATTCCCCTAAAGCCCCATTGAGTTCCTGAAAATAGAGGATTTACATTTACATTTACATTTAGGCATTTAGCAGACGCTTTTATCCAAAGCGACTTACAAAAGAGGATAACATTCAAGCTACAACACAATGAACTAACAAGGAGTGCATATTGCTAACATAGAATCTGCGCTGTTTTAAGTTGAAAGTGCAATAGTGTAACACAGTGTAGAGAATTAAATTATTAAGTGCATTCTCAAAGTTTACACCAGGAGATATTCTTGGAAGAGCTTAGTCTTCACGAGTTTCTTGAAGGTGGAGAGGGTATCAGTTGATCTGGTAGCACTTGGGAGGTCATTCCACCAGCGCGGAACCAGATATGAGAAGAGTCTGGACCGACCTGCACAAGGTGTTGGCCGTGCTAGAAAACGTTCCTTAGAGGAGCGTAGTGGTCGTCGGGTGACATAGGGCTTCAGAAGAGAATTCAAGTAGATGGGAGCAGAGCCATCATTCACCCTGTAGGCCAACATAAGTGCCTTGAATTTAATGCGAGCAGCCAAGGGCAGCCAGTGAAGATCAACAGAGGTGTGACATGTGCCCTTTTTGGCTGGTTAAAGACCAGACGTGCAGCTGCATTCTGGATCATCTGTAGCGGTCTCACTGCACAGGCTGGTAGGCCTGATAGGAGGACATTGCAGTAGTCAAGACGAGAGATAACCAGGGTCTGAACCAGGAGCTGGGTTGCATGTTGGGTTAGGTACGGCCTGATCTTCCTTATGTTGAATAGGGAAAAACGGCACGACCGAGCCGAGGATGCCAGTTAGCAAGTGACTATTTGCTATTTTATTCAATCTAAGTGAAAATCCGATGCTGACAATGGCCCAACGTTACAGTACTATGCTGCCCACCCGGCAATTATCATAACAGATATGAATTCCTGTGACTTCTAATTCATGGCAAGACTAACTACCTTGTATAGAAGGTTAGGTTAGCAAGGTAACACATCATTGGCTAGCTAGCTGATGCTAGCCACTTGATAACTGTAAAAGGTAAGACCAAAATAAAATGACACTTCCCTAACCCACTGGAATTTACAATCAAACAATGAACTTCTTAAGTTGTCAATTCAGATACAGTGTAACCTGGTTAGTAAGCTTAAAAATGACATTAACGCTGTGAAAAGCAGCTCGTTAACTTTCGGCATGTTGCTATTTGACAACAAACATTTAGCGTTGTGATGAGGCTAGCTGGCTATTCATGCTGAAACGTCAGTTAGCTAGCCAGCATCTACGCTACTATGTGAGCAAGGACTAGCCAGTTTACTTGTGGTGATGTTATACTGATCATGAAGTATTCGCTGGCAGTTTACATAGATAATGAACCTTTAAATATACACGATAAGTAAATCCCTACCAAAATATAACACACTGTAAAATGATGCTGCTGTATGCCAGAATACTTAGTTAGCCTGCAGTGAACGGTGGTTTGTTTGCTAACGTTACCTCTAGAGCTTTCTGTGGATCCTCGGCTATGAAAGTATCAGGGAAACTCCTGCAACGATACATTACACAACATTAAGTAACTGCCAACGTCTAACAGAAGGACCACTTTTTAGCTCTGTAGTATGAACAAAGTGGCGTCCTACCTTTCGTATGCCATTATTATTCTGGTAATACGAGCGACTGTTTCATCCAACTGACGTCTAGAAAGTTCTCATAGAGGAAATATGACGATGCTAGCTAGTGATAGAACCAGATGGAACTTTCGTTTCAGCTAACGCAGGCTACTGCACAGTTACGATAGAAATCATCAGTGACAGCTAGCAAGACCTTTACGTAGGGTACCACCTAGTGTGAGGGAGGCTTTAGTGTGAACTCGATGTGTTCCAGATCAGAAAGAATCAGGGGCAGCAGTGGATTTCTCGCTGATGAGATAAGCCATGTCATAAAGTCCTTGGGGCTAATTTAGGCCGGACAACTTTCTCTGTTTATGATGAACACATCACAAAGGTCCGGAGATGAAAATCAGGTCTAGGAGGACCACTAGTGAAAAGGTGGATAGGGCCAGGCTGAAAATGCAGTCACTTGCTAGTACTGAATGACTGGTGAATTTTACTATTTATATATCAATGTTTGGTATATTTATAAAGTTGATTTCCACCCTTGCAGTCAGGTCCTCTGTTCGGTTGCCTATGGCAAGTCATGCCTAATGTTACACATGGTATTCTACAGCTTTATGGTTTGTTATAGATACATCTCTCTTGGCCTACTTCCAAGCACTCATTGTAAGACACACATGGTAATAGCACCATAAAATGGACAATAATGGATCAAGAGTGCAATGTAATGCACTTGTTACATGTTGAGACAATGAATTCACTGAAAGGCACCAAATAAGATATGCATGCTATGCAAGAAGCAGCTTATTTTCATTTCTTCATATCTAATTTACACAGCCTATTCCATGAAGTGTGCAATGTAGCATAAACAAGGATCATTTGAAAATGAAAGTCATGTTAAATATAGCACATTTGTGAAAATGTAAATTTTATTTCATAAATACAAATATAATGCATACATGTCACCAATGCATCTAGTTCTACTCAATAAAACGTATGACAAATTAGATAATATACCAGTATAAAACAAAGCTTCTGTTATTTAGATTGTACAATATGTCATTTTAGTTCTTACAATGATTTTGACTGAAACTGTATTCATATAGCATTGAAAAATAAAGGCATGGGCTTTTTCACAAGGGCAGGAATGTAAATTATTAGCCTTTGCATACCAAATGATTTCCATATCCAAAAAGAAGTCAGCATGAATGTAATAGAAAGTAAATGAAAAATAAACAGGACAAAAACCACAATATTTATGACATATATACATACCAACAGCATGGTGCAGGACAGTGATGCATATTAATTTTGCATAGGTCAGGAGAGATGAGACTTTAGGCAATAAATATAGAAATTCTCATGATGCACTGAGCATTGTATTCCAACACAGTGCACAATGGGATTCAAGCACTTAATGGTGGCATGCTGTAATACACTTTCAACTGGACACTGCATCCAGATAGGGCTATATCAATGGACTTTATTGTAAGGTGACTTATGGTTTCAGTTTTTCGGTTCAAAGACTGCACAACTCTCTTGCTTTATTTCAAGAGTTTAGTCTCCCTGAGGGGAACATTTAAAAAAATAAAACAAACAAAAACATGCACAAATTTTTTTTTTTCAAAAATCATTTGATAGGAACGACTGACAGAAGGTACCAACAATTTGTGGTCATTTAGGAACTTTGGTGTGATCATCTTCACAAATAGTGCATCAATAATGAAAGTAGGCTATGCTCTTCAGCAGCCACAATAATCAGCACATAACATTCTGGGCCAACAGAATACAACAGAATATTTACATGCTCTTTGACATTTACTGCATATGCACACCTTTGTCTGTTTTACAGACCCATGTTATATTCTGTTATAGTTATAAAATGTTCAAGAGTTCTTTTTAAATATTTGGTCTAATCTTTGTAATCTGAGTATTTACTAAATGATTATGGCTTTATCCGCTATTGTTACATAGATCTACTTAGATCTATGGCTTGCTTTTTCCCTTCCTGCAGTCACTAAACAACCAATTATTTAGCAATGGAGGCACTGTGTAATCAAATCTTTGGAGGAGGTGACAATATTTTCAATATTATGTCACTTTTGTTAAGAGTACATTACAAGACAACTGTGGTTTGTTCAAGGATCAAAAAATTAGGCATCACATAATTGCATTTTTATAAACATAGAAAGTGAATTCAAGAAAGGCAGAGTACTTCTGAAGAAATAGTACATTCCAGTGCATGTTAATTTTCTTAGGAAAATATAAAATATAAGGAAAATAAAGAAACAGAAAAAAAAAATTCTTTCACAAAGCCTCATGTTCCATGAGTTTTTTTCTGGTCTGTTGAACCAACAGTAATCCCTGGATTTTATTTTCACAGAAGGCTTTACTTCTTTATTTCTTTCCTTCAGTCTTCAGCAGCTCAGTTACTGGAGTTGTAGCCCACCCAGGAATCATTGATGATCATAACACTGAGTGGCTCCATCTTCACTTTTGGCTGGCCCTCTGAGTCCCCCCCTGCATCTGTGCCCTGGGGGGCATCAGAGGTAGTCTCTGTGGCTACTAGACCTCTTTGGGCTTCCTTGCCCTGGTCATCTGACAAAAGGTTCTGCTCGGGTTCTGTTGCCGTGACTGAGTGAATGACAGTGCCTACAGGCTGGGAGATTAACTGCTGGCCGCCGGCGCTGACAACCGTTAAGGTAGCTGTGGCTGGGACTGTTGATGTGGCTGGGGAGATGCAGTCGGGCACCACAGTTTGGACGGGGGTTTCTGTTTGTAGCAAGTCCGCCGTTTGGTTGTCTCCCATGCTCTCCACAACGAGCGTCAACTGCTCATTAGAGGGCACCTGCTGCATAAGGAGATGAGGTGAGGCGATTAGGTTCCCGCTGGCGTCTACGGTTGGTCCCACAGGTACAAGCTGCAACGTGACAATCTGAGTGGCAGGATTCTCTGTTTGGGTGTCCTGCTGGGACAGGGACTGGATCTGAGTCTGGACCTGGGGTTGGGGCTGAATCAGGGTGCCCTGCTGCTGAGCGACGCTGTTCTCCTGTTTCTGCCGAAGACTCCCCAGGAGCTGTGCTGTACGGAACACAGAACCGTGACGCCCTGGCTGAAGCGACTGCACGTTCTGTAGGGTCCGCAGCATCTCTGCGGAAACGATAGGCAAGTGCTGCTGCTGGATGAGGCCCAGGGTCCGGCCTGTCTTATTGGCTGCGGTTCCACTAACCGCTTTGGGGGCACGCTGACCTCCGTTCACAGACCTGCGACGCACAGGAGCCTTAGCGCCTCTGGCTGATGGCTTTGTGGCAGGAATGGACAGTCTTGAAGGAGTGATGACAGTGGGTTTCTTAAGAGACTCTTGGTCACTTGAGGCTTCCTCATTGTCCACATCATCAGAATCTCCGCTGTCATCTTCATCGTCGTCCTCGTCATCCTGGTCAACCTCATGCTGCATGTCACTGTCACCTCCTCCTCCATCATCATCCTCATCATCTGTGATGTAAACCATGTCTTTGGGCAGCTCAGCAAACTGGTAGACCAGTCTCTGGCCCTCCACCTTATTCAGTATCCCACGCTGGTAATAGTATCTGCAATAACAAGCAACATTTGTCAGGTGCAGCAGCATAATCCTCAGCAGTAGTTCTGTATAGTTTTCAGAACCACCTAAGCATGGTGGTGGTTACACCCTGCTAGGATTACATTTGCCTTGCCCATCTGTTTTTGTTGCAACGTCCCCTCACTATAGCACCTTCATAAGGTATTGTACAATTTATAATCCCGTTTTGCATTTTATAAACCCAAGCCATTACTAAACCAAACAATTTGAGATGCAATACTGACAATAAATGATTTTACCTAAACCTATAATAAATATGAAACACACTTCATCGACACTGTGACTTACCGCAGTGCTCTGCCCATTGTTTCATAGTTCATGTCTGGTTTGTTTTTATGCTTTCCCCAAAGTTGTGACACTGCTTTGGAGTCCACCAGCTTAAAGATGCCCTTTTCCTTGTTGGTCCACTTTATGTACCTGGGACAGGCTTTCCTGTCCTGCAGTAAAGCCATTAAAAACTCCCAGAGGTACAGCGTATTTCCTGTGTCAACAATGAATACAATTTTGTTAAATAACTAAAGCAGCCTGGTTTTGTGTTTGATGAGAATGTTTTTAACCATTTGTCTCTCTCATAACACATCTTTGTCAACAGATGAAAGTATGCTGTACCTCGGCCATCTTTGCTTTTCTTTATATTGATGTCTGGAATAGGGGATCGCGTCCTTTGACGTCTTGGTTTTCTTCCTGTTGAAACAGTTTAAACAGTGTCTGAAACATTATCCAATCAGGGCCGGATGAGCCCTAGCCATATTCATTTTTCTTCATGTATATTTGTTTGAAGTTCTAGTCTGGGACCAAACAGGACTATCCTGGACAGTCTGCAACTCTACTTGTTCTTGGGAAGGAGGAAAGTAATTAGCACCTTTTTTGGTCTTTGGTTGCTGAGTAACTGTTTCAACCTCAACATCCCGCTGAAGCTGAAGCCACTGTGGCTGCCCCTGAAGACCGTCTGACAGGAGGGACACCTGATTAACTGGATTGGTGAAGACATCACTTAGGAAAATGTGTGCTGCAGAAAAATGGCAAAGGGCAATGGGCATGCAAGACATACAAGATATGCTTTCCAACACATTAGGCAATGGTTAAAGTCATTAAACATATACAAATATTTCTACATGTAAAAGGTAATTATCTCTTCTGTTCAAGATTAGATGATGAATATTAACTATCAAAAAAGAATGAATAAATGACAAAGAGACGACTTTGGTCTGTTTTCCCCAGGGATGAATGCAGTTATAGT
Source organism: Tenualosa ilisha (assembly GCA_015244755.2). Taxonomy (NCBI): domain Eukaryota; kingdom Metazoa; phylum Chordata; class Actinopteri; order Clupeiformes; family Clupeidae; genus Tenualosa; species Tenualosa ilisha. The sequence goes on along the minus strand of PYXC01000495.1, from coordinate 8,339,775 downwards.
AGACATCTCACAGACAGAATGACTCACAGAGGTGTTTCTCATCCAAAGTGAGGCTGAGTGAGGATGGAGAGTCCATGTTAAGCAAAGCTTCGGCAGCTTCTATGGTCTCCATGGTGTCTTCCTCCCCACTCTGAAAGGCCTCCACTACAGTCAGAAACAAACCCACCCAACTTTAAGCAAGTTTCATCCAAACACATATTCAAAGTCCTGAAGCTGAAGTTAAACGTTATCTCATGCACGATGTGGGCGACCCTTCATTTGTGAGATGGAGCATGTAGGCCTATGTCCTTTAACAGCGCTAACGCTATACACACTTTATTTCTAACTAATTCGCCTTCACCGTCAACATCTGAAATCACTCCGTATTTTCATATAGGGCACTATAACCTGAATTTAAAGAGGTAATACAGCTGGTTCCATCAGATGTAAACAGTTAGCCACTTGATGCAAGAAAGGCAGGTAAGTTGCACTAAGTACGCATTTTAATCTCGAAAATGCATAATGCATGGCTGCAGTCGATACAAAGTCGAAATAACTACTTTCTCTGACAATATGAAGCACAAACGCCGGAATTTTAAGAACTTCGATGGCTACAATGACGCATCGACACTCGACTGGCTACGTGCTAGCAAAGCTAACTTGTTAGCATTAGAGTCTGCTTGTCCAGGCCTGAAACTTTGCTTACTTCCGATGAACGGAGAGGCTTCAGTTCAAAGTACTGGAATTTTATACTAAGCTTGGACGGAAACGGCAAATTCCTTTTGTCAAGAGGAGGATGTTGGCAGCCCAGCTACGATGGGTTCGAGTTGGTCCAGCTGGCTCACGACTGACGTCAATATTATGTTCTAGCTCACTTCCCTGGTCCATGTGCAAAAGAAGAGGGGTGGGGTCTACTCTACTCTGTAGCCCGAGCCTAGCACACAAACTTCACAAAGGGAGGGAATATCTCCCCAACGGCAGTATTTACACAGGTGAGGCCTTTGGCGAGGGCAGTTGTTATTAAAAAGCGTAAAGGATTTGTTTCAACAAAATTATCACGACAACCTTTGTTGGGCTTTGACACAAAAAGTAACATTGGATAAGATGACAGATCAGTTAAAAACTTGTTATTATCGATTTTTTTTGGTATAGGCTGTTCATGTATTTACTTATTTATTTATTCAGAGTGACTATAACGGTCCAGGCTATTGATGTAGCAGCTTGCCGTGAAGCCCAGTCCCAAGGCTGGCAATGATGGACAGATTCAAGTAGGCCTAGCCTACAACAAGTTTTACAGGTAAGGCTATCTGAACACTTGGCTGCTTTTGTTCTTCCCATATGACCTATATCCCCTGGTAGTTTGTTCCTAACACACACATTTGCATGTTTAGGCCTGTCCTGTTGGTCAGTGAGCGTGATGCTTCTTTTTCTAGCCTGCAGCCAAAAGAATGGAGAGACAACAAACAACCTACAAGGTGGATGGCTCACCAGAAAAAGAAAAAAAAACTCTGCCTCTTTGAAACCTCTCAAATCTATCAATCTAATCTGCAGCCAGAAAGTGCATCCACCTCCAAGTATTTTCAGATGCAGATGCACACAAATTGCATACAAACACAATAAGCCTACTCAAACACATGGTGGCAGCATAAAGAGCTAGGCTAATCTGACCGTGTTATATTCTTTGTGAGACTTGTTAAGACGCTACAGCAACGCACCTGTCAAGGGAACATCCTCCCCTGTGTCGTGGTCGAGTGTTTCCAGGTGGGTCAGCTGTTGGTCGCACACCAAACCAGAGTATGTGAGCAGATGGGGGTGTGGCACCTGCTCCACAATCACAGCAGGGAAAGCAGAGGGATCTTCGAGCTGCAGATCCATGCACACACATTAATTTATAATAATAATATAACTCACATACAGTTTGGTAAGTCTTGAAAGGTCTGTCTGAAGGCCTGGGTTGTTAGATTTGCAGTTGGATAGTAGGCTAATTCAGTTATATTTACCTGCTGAATATGTTCTGGGTTGCCAACCATCTGTCTGTCTAGCTCAACATTCTGAGCCGAAGCTTCCATATTGTGGTGGTGGGGGCGCTCAAAGTGTCATTGCAGTTGCCCTCTTAAGCATGCAGCATACCTCAACCAAAGTTTCCACACCTTACATTTAAGGCTTCAGGCACTTAACAGTCCTTTGCAAACCAGAAACACTTCAAAAAATCTTTTGCTAGAGAAAAACTGTTTACAATCCATAGATTTTGTTTGTCAACAATGAAGTGCAGCGGAGTAGTTCCCTCTCAAAAAAATAGGAAGATGATACGAGAGGAAAGTGTGTCTAGAACCTGTGGGAAAACACACACACACACACACACAAAACAGTTACTGACAACAATCCGCTGTGGAACGGCACCAGTATTGTGCCTTACTTGTGGTGTTTAAACAGGCAAATGTCTCTAGCATAGGCCGACATCAGATGATAAGCGCTTTGAAATGGCACATCAAGAAGATGTGTTGGCCTTCGCAGAGCATATATATATACAAAATGATCCAGACGCCCAAGCCAGAATAAAACTGTCAAAAGCCCAGCAGCAACCACTCTTTCTGCCGAGCGATTATTTTTTACCCGCACAAACCCCCCCACCCCACGCCCATCGCTCTTTACCTTATCTCTTGGTTGTGCTTTTCCTCAGGGCTCTGTAAACACTATTTGTTCTCTCCCTCCATTTCTTTCCTCCGTTGTCTCTCTCTCTCTCTCGCTTTTACACTCACACACACACTCTTCTGCTCTCTTGTTGCTTATCTTGCTCATAGACACAGCACACAAGAAAGAGGAAGGAAGTCTCTGTGTGACGTAAGAGAGGAGGGGAAGTGAGCAGGGGCTACAGGCAGCTGTGGTCAGGCAGACATGCAGGCCAGACTCTAGCAGAATGACAGTTCTTCTCTATCTGGCTTAGGGGTGTGTGTGTGTGTGTGTGAGTGTTGGGGGTCGGCAGTGCTATTTGTGACTGTGGCAAGCAAAAGCAAGCACTACTTTTGAGTTGCAAACGGTTGCATTGCTTTTGGGTTGATTTTGAGAGAGAATTATCTACACGATAACAGATGCCTTTTAGATTCCAACTGGATGTTTTTTGGTATTTGGTGTGACACAGCTGAGGTTGAGCAACAGCCACTCTGCTTTCTGTCCTTCCTCCCAACTTTAAGATCATTCACAGCACATTCATTTTCAGTAAGTCCATCTCCAGACTGTCAAATCGCATCACGATCATGAAAACACAAAACCAACCCAGCAACCATTTTGATCACAAGTGGCCTCCCTGCAAACGTCTCCCAGTACATTTCTCTGTAGTTAAGCATTCTATCTTTTCTGCATCTAACAAAACTATTTGACTGCACCTATCATCCATATACTTAATAAAGTAGGAATCCAATACATAATACGCATAAGTACAAAAGTACCTCCTTTTCTTTCATCTTTGTCTAGGTGTATTTGGTGTTAATGGTTTGCCCTGTTGTTGACTACAGCGAGATCAGTACAGCTGCTGTATAAATACCACTCACCTCATCACGAGCATTTATGACTTCTAGGGAACAGCCCAAGTCCCAAGTCCTGAGTTACCAATGCCCGATATCTTTAGCTTAAGCTTATTCCAAACCACCCAAATGTGTTCAGTTTTTTTGCGTCCGTTTTGACTTTCTTACATGTTTATGTTGTCGAGACGAGTAAACTTTCTCGCGGTCTTTTATCTCCTCTGCCTACCTGCTCTCCCCCATTCCTCTTTGGCTCACCACTCCCTCCTGTGGTGTCAGGTTACTGAGCGTAAGCATGGTGACCTCACCTTGACGACCAGCCTGCTGCTACAACTCACCTGAGAGCACGCCTATCAGGGCCTTTTACAATGTCAGTGCAGTTAACCCTTCAGGAGCAGACCTCTAGCATTGGGAGACCTTGATATTTTGCCCCTGAATCAAGTCTTGTCTACATCTTAACTTTCAACATGTATTTGGGAACAATACATGTGATATTATGACTCTGGTGCCATCAATGAATAATTTCTACTGATCTAATAATAATCTGTACTCTCTGCATTTAACCCAATCGTTGAATGATGAATGAATAATCTATACTAATCTAATAATAATCTGCATTCAACCCAATTGTTAATTAATGAAACTAACAGAAGTGAAGAACACACTAACCCGGAGCAGTTGGCTACCTGTTATAGCAGCATCTAGGATTAGGTTTTTTAGGTCAGCCATGCTCCGCTGGTTGGGGATCAAACCGCCAACCCTTTGGTTATAAATCCAAAGCCCTAACAAGTAGGCCATGGCTGGCCCAATGACAGCTAAAATCTAAAATTGTACTCCAGAGTACTTGTTAATTGTGTCTTTGTAGAAATGTCAGACATGCACAGTACATGGTGTAGGATGGTCTTGCTGACCAGTAACTCTTTTTTGTGTCTCAGAAAGAAACATATGTCACTGAGTGGCATCTATAGTAGTATACGATGGCGCAAATTCCTTGGCAGTCAGACAGCTCCATAAACTGTTGTAAATTGGTTATTTTTTAACAGCACAGATGAGTTTTTACCCTGGTGTCTATTTGTCTGTCTGAAGCTCCCCAACGCATCTTTGCTTCTGCTGAGCTGCTTTTAAACCATCACTGCTATGTGAAGAGAGAGAGAGAAAGAGAGAGAGAGAAAGAGCGAGAGAGCACAGGCCCATGTTAACAGAAGAGCAAAACTCAGCTTAGTCCCCGGGGTTCACTGGAGTGTGTTACAGCGACCGCCTGGTGCATTTTGTGCCTGCTACAAGCGTTATGTGTTTACCGCAACTGAAGGAGAACAGACAAGACAGAATTCAGAGATTTTTTTTTTCAGAGTCCAGAGATACTGTAACTGCAGACTCACTCACCTACTCAAAAACTAATAGCAAAGAATGATATAAGGTAGAGTTCTAGAAGGGTGGGAAGTCTTTGGAAAATACTGCATTGAAATTTAACTGCAACAGAAACCTGTTTTCATTCACCTGAAACTATTCTACATGGCCCACATAAAACACGCATGCACGCACACACGCACGCTCACACGCTCACACACTCCAACAATATATTTAGGTGCCGTGGTCTGATTGTGGTGGAGAGAATAGCCGAGACAAACAAGCCGTTATCACACAGGAAGCACTGGGGGCCTGTTGGCTCTGCCAGTCGTTGCATTCGCAACACATCTGGGTCCCCATAGGACCCTCTCACACACGTCTCCACCTGTACACGTGATTTGACCTGACATGAGTTCAACACTAAGCATTAACCCCTAACTCAAACTTAGCTTTACTTTAAACCATTTAGCAGAATGGCTTTATCCACATTTAACAAATTTACATTTTGTTTTGTTTTGTTTTTTTCATTATAGTATGCCTCGGCTGTCACACCATGCCAGTATTTTCTTCAGCTTGCTCTACCAGTTTGGCAACAGGATCACAATAGGTGCTAAGGTGCCAGTATCCTGACAGACAGACTGTTTGGTTGTTCTCTAATAAATCTGACTGTAGCCTTTGTCTTTGTGCGTTAGCCTGAACAGCTACATTTGAATGAGATACTCTAGGTATGTCTTTTGTGCTTATGGAGTTACATTGATAATGAAAAAAACAGAGTTTTGGACCATCACATAGAACTGTGCTGAACATGTCCCCTCAGGTTAAACAGCCTACAAATGAGCATCAGCAAATATTAGCCAATGTATAATTGAGCGACGGTAGCCGTGCTCAAGAAGAGCATTAGAAGCTGTCACATGAAACTGAAGATGTAGCAGCAATAAGCAAACATTTCGCCGACCAAGCAGTACACCCATTGTTATGCCAGGCAGCCCTTCGTGCTCAACCCCCACCCACACCACCCAAACCACCACCGAGCCCATGTGTGAGCATAGCTACAGCCATGCCGGGCCGACGGCGGTGCAAACTGCTTATCAGCAGTGGTTTGTGCTGTCTCTGCCATCCTGTTATCAACCTTGGCCTATTTATTTCTCTCTTGCTCTATCCCCTCCTCCATTTTTCTCTCTCTCTCTTTCTCTCTCTCATCACCCCTTTTCACTCTTGTCTCTTTCCGTGGCTGCGTGGCTCTCTCCAATTCCTGCTCTCTCATCTCGCGTTTTCTACATCTCTCTTGTCGCTGCATCGTCTCTCCCGACCACTCTCTCCATCACTTCCTCTCTCTCTATTTTTCCTTCATCACTCTTGTTTTTTTTCTTGTTATCTCTTTTCAGCTATCTTTCTTTTTCCCTCCCTATCTTTCTTTCTCTCTCTCTTTCTCTCTCACACACACACACACACACACACACACTTGTCTCTCTTTTTTGGGTTGTTTTGATGATACAGTGAAGCCTCAGTGAGCTTGTCCATCTCCACATCCCCTCAGGGAGTCTCCCTCATCAAGCGATGGCCTTGTACACATCTCACACATGCCCATTGCAAAGAAAGCACATCAAAGCTGTGGAATGTCTCTTTACTTGAGAGAGGCAGGTGCAGAACCATGTGTATGTGTGTGTGGGGGAATGTGTGTGTGTGTGTGTGTGTGTGTGTGTGTGTGTGTGTGTGTGTGTGTGTGTGTGTGTGTGTGTGTGTGTGTGCGTGCGTGCGTGCGTGCGTGCCCGCGCGTGTGTGTGTTTGTGTGTGTGTCTGTGTGTGTACATGTCAAGAGAGAGAAGGAGAGATAGCAGAGCAGGACTGCATATTGTTGCTGTCGGTGCAAAGCCTTGCATCTTAGCACTGCATACGCTTCAGTAGCAAGCAAATTCCCTCACTTTAATTTAAAGACATGCTCAGTATTACAGACACATAAGCACACAGCAATTCATTGTTGCATAGATAAAGCTGTGAGAATTTTTGTAATATCGAATTTATTCAGTATTGATGGTCCTGTAAAGTGCTTAGCTTGTTTTAGAATCTATCTAAAGTAATGTGAACCTAAACAATTTTTTTTTAGGCATATTTAGATTTTTTCTTTACCAATGAGTTACAACACAGTATCATACCTCTTGGTCATTGTGACAGATCCCTGTGTCACAGGCAGTACTTCCCTTAGGGTATTCATTTGTAACCCTATCAGAAGTATGTGTATTTAGAAAAAGTACATAAACGGTGGTGGTAGTGGTACAAATTAGTACCCCAGGAATCAGTTTTTTACCAGACAAGGTGTATCAGTAAATGTTGTACCTCAACCTTGCCTATTTTGTTGAGAGTGCACACATCACAATTTATACTGGCAGACTGCTATTCTTAACAGAAAATATAAAACAAGATGTTTTCATGTGGTCATTAATATCATACGTTAATTAAAAACAATGTAGCAAAAAGGCATCTGTGGCTAGACTAATAGTTTACTGCTTCGAGCAGTCATTACATCCACTCTTGCTTTCAAAGCCATCTGCATTATAAGGAAGGTAGGCATACACTTTGTAAAAGGCATTTTCTTTCATGGAAATCTATCTGTTTTTTTGGTGGTATGTAGTGTATTTTTCCAGATGATAAACACAGGAAAACCTCCCTTTCCTCTTCCAAATTGCAGAGCATAGACAGTTGGCATCTGAATCCTGTAGTTACTGTATGTATATTTAAACACTTTCACATTCTACATTGATAATATTTTGCTTTGCAGTGCTCATATTCTTACAGGCTCATGTTTTAGCGGTCAATATTTTGTGTGATATATATATTTTTTAGATGTTGTTGATTGCCAGTCATATTTAGCAAATCATTGACACCAAACATCATTCTTTAATTTGAAAGTAAATGGCACAGTAGCTTTGGAGTTTCTAACACTAGACAAAACCGTAAGGAAACTTTGAAGCCTACAGATTCAAGCCTCCTAGATGACAAACACATTCCCTTTGAGAGCGTCAAAGCGCCAACGACAGGCCATCATGCCCAAATCAATACTTTTATTTCAAATCATCAGTCACATTTGAAACATACCGCCAACCATGCCTTCACATTTTGACACTTCAAAATACATGATTGAGTATGAGTGAGATGTCTCCTACATATTCAACTCTACTCTTTAGAGTTACTAAAGAGTTAAATATGCTCAGATGCACTGAACCCTTTTGTCAGATAGATGTTCTGATAATCATCTACCCATGTTGCCATAAATATTTAACTTCTCCCTTCACTCCCTTTGTGTGGCAGCTGCATGTGGTATGGACTGGAGTTGTTTCGATGTGCTGAGCTTGTGTCTTTCCTTTTGTTTTTTTGGCCAATTGGTGTTTAGGCCAGGAGCTAGCAGCAGCTCTAGAGTTAATACTACGATTGCTCCACTGTTTTAATGGCAGTTTATACTATGGTGCACACTGACTTGACACATGGACATGGAGGATAGCTTTCACTTTCACTTTGGTCACAGCCTTATCTGCACCTTGAAGCACAGCCTACAGTCTGTGCGTACACTCACACACACTCAGAGATGCACACCATTCTCCAGCTACGCTATAGTTTAACGTTTTTTTCATTATTATTATTTGACTTGATATGAAATGTGGAAGCACCATACCTTCAGTGGTGAATCCAGTGCTGTGTGTTTTTCTCAGTGAAAGAGAGTGGACTTCTGGAGGAGGCCACAATGTGTGTGTTGTTGAGAGAGGAAGTGAGGCGAACGGTGCTGTTTTGTGGCTCTGCACAAGCCCCGCCCCTCCGTCCTCCTGACTGCTGCTGCTGCTGTGTGTGTGTGTGTATGTATGTGTGCGTGCGTGCGCGTGCCCGTGTGTGTTTGTGTGTGACTTAGGTAGATGAGGCTCTGAGAGTAGCTGATGGGCCTTTTCCACCAACAGAGAGCTAGCTCTGTTTTGGTTCATGTCCAAGATAATGTACCTAGAGGATTTAGAGAAGTTTAACGAAAAATAAACTGGTTTGGAACCTGAAAAGTTGGTTTGGAGCTGGCACAAAATGATAGTTGTGTTTACCTGTATACCATAGGAAACCCGTAGTTAGCCATAGTTTTTCAGATTCCATAATTCTGAATGGAACTGGTTGTCTGTTGGGGTGGAGTAGACTGGAACAGGGTTGACTGCAGTAGCCCTTACAGGTGCAAACCATCATCTGTTCTGTGTGCTGTTTGGATGGACAGAGCTGCGGGGCTGGGGGTGGGGGTGGAGATAGGTTGGTTCTGGGAGTGGGGGGGGGGGGAATTCCAAGTAATGGCTAACCAGGCTAAGGTAGCTTAAAGCCACACTATTCAGATTTTGGTGTAGATCTGGTGGACTAGCTACCTAAAAAGCACACAAACATTTTCTAGAATCTTATTTCCACTGCTAGAAGATACTAATTGGTGTTTGATGACACTGCAATCAGCAATGTCATGCTGGAATACTTTTGTTTTGTGGTGGTTTCCTATCTTCTACCCAGAACTGCAAAGTGCATATCCTGGATGGTGGGAAAAACACTTGTGTTTATCCACCCCTTTACATGACTTTATGCCACCAAAACCAAAAGGTTACATAGTGTTACTTTAAAATAAGCAGTAAAGCTCTTAAAAGGTTTGTTTTTTACTGGTATGCAAGGAGAATGAAGTCATAGGTTTTGCTACTAGCAGGGTTACCACTTACTCAATAGAATTTATCCGAGTAACTAGTCACTAAACCACACACCTACTGGCCATTCTCAGGCTGGTGGGTTTAGTGTCTGTCTCCCAGTGAGGAGTCGTCCCTCTTGCACTGGTCTTGGTTCTTGGTCTTAAGTTGTAGAAGTGATTTTTAAATAGACCACACACTTTTTTGAGATACACTTGGCTTGTTTGGAACATTGTGGAGTTACACACATCAAATGTCAACAGTGTCAACAGTAAGAAGAATTGTATGTAACAATTCAGCTATTTTACAGCTTAAGTACTCATTACAACATTTTTGCAACAAAATACAGGTTTTTTTATAAGTTATGCTTTGCCAAAATGGACAGAGAGGTCATAAAAGGTTGGACTAGACTGGACTTTTTAACATTTTCATTGTCATCCTCATTAAAGCACAGACACAAAGTGGCAGCTGCTGTAGTCAGGACAAGGACATTTAGTCTTTCTTTTTTACGTTTTCATCTCTCCCTCATGCAGTCTCGCAGAGAAATCCAGTGACATGAATGGACCTTGGGGAAAATGCCTCCATTTGACCAGTTGGGGGCACCCTTCAGTCTGAGACTGAGGGAATTCTGTCTGTCATTTTGGCTGCAAGTTGATTGGTTTCCACTCTGTTGCAACTCAAGACCCAGAAAAGTGATATATTGAGACCCAAGGGTGTAGAGGGAATCGCTGAAGTCCCAACATCTGTATAGCCCACATCTCCATATCTATGTTGTCTGGGATGAACATAGGTCTCACAAATTGTTGACTAGGATTAATTTCCTCTTTTGTCTTGGATGTATTTATGGGAGCAAGTCAATTCTAAAAGCCTTGACTATTTTTTTTTTGCTGAGAATCTTTAAATGAAAACATGAAAAATGAGGTTTGCGTTCTCTTGATGGAAAACGACAAAGGACTGGACACAAACCCAAAACAAAGTCTTGCTGTTTTCATACTAAAAATGCAGACTCATGCTGCCATATGCGCAGGAAGTAGCAGAGGTGCAATGGCAGGCGTGGCTAGACGGGATAGAAGCACTTTAAAAAAAAAAAAACAGTTTATATTATGGCTTATTAAGAGCATGTTGTTCAATACAATGGCCTTTACAGTTTGACACATTAAGTAGACTATTCAGAAATGATTGTCTCAGTGGAATAATTGTCATGACTGGATTCTTTCAGATTGTAAATTCAATGGGTTTGTCTCAAGATTGGTCCATATGTCCACGCAGCTGACAACCTCTTTATTTTTTGCTGTGTTGTGCTTTATCCATCTGCTTGAAATGGTGAAAGATGCCTGGCCAAATGCTTCATTCCTCTGTTAGGTTCAGCATTGGCCCGAACGTTCTGGCATTTCGTTGCTACCACATTTTTTTCCTGCAAAGTGTTTGAACTGCTAAGCCAAAAGTATGCAAGACTATTTTCACTCCTCTGTCCAAATGTTGGTGTAACATGTGCCAGATGTAAGTGAGTGAGCCCTCTCAGGTTCAGTCCAATAGTTCTACTCAGAGCCACCACATGAAGGTAGATACAATTCATTAAACAGGAAATGAATTTGGATTGGACACACTTGAGTGTATGATTAATGTAATTTTCTGTGAGTCTGGTGTCTTCTGAGTTAATCCAGTCAATAGAAATCCCATTAAATGTACCATATATTTGAGTTTATTTTAACCAGTGGAAAAAATAAATAACTCAGTTTATAAATGTAATGTTACAGGCTTGTTTTCTCAAACAGCATAAGGAAATGTGTTGTATAAATTGCCTTCTTTCCTCTCCATATTCACAGTCATACACAGAGAACTAGGGTGCTAGGGAATGCACGCTGGATAAGCATGAGTTCTTTAAGGTTATAGACACAGAATGATGTGGAGTAAGAAACAAACTCTCTGTGATAGAGAATAGGCCAATGCTTCAGTGAAACTGAAAATAAATAAATAAAAAGGGGAATGCCATGAGTTGATGGGAAGCAGATTGAGAACAAAATTGGAAATGACATACAAACGTAGACAAGATATCTTGAGGTCGCAAATATTTGGAATGTGTTAAACGATAAATGGAAAGGCATGGTGTGTTTGTGTGTGATTACACACAGCCTCTGTGTGGGGGTGTGTGTGTGTGAGCGCATGTCTATGTATGTGTGTGTCCGTGTGTTTGTCTATGCATGTCAGTGTGTGTGTGTGTATGTTTTGTTTGTATTGCTGTTGTGCGCACGCATGTGTGTATGTCTGCGTCTATGGATGTGAAGAAACCAGCCATCTCTAAACCTCAAAGATCTGGAAGCATTCTGAACTGCTGAGACGCTGGCACTACCTCCTCGCTTAGGTATTCTTCTGAGATAGAGTACAAGAGGTCTCAAAACTATATGGCTCTGTGTCCAATAAAAAGCTTTGATGTTAGAACAGCCCTTGCTGAGTTTTCAGAAGGCACCTACTCCTCTATAAACTGAGATTCATTTTATCGTGGATCCTGTTCCTTCTCTGTGACCCAAAGAAATGCAAGCTAAATATTACAATTTTGCTGTTTGCTGTCTCATTTCAGTGATATATTTCTGGTTTCACAATCTGCTGGACAAAAGAGAGCAATAAAGGACCATTTAGTTAACCCTGTTCAGTGTACACTTTTGTAACAAGCCAGTATCACAGCCAAGATGTGCTTTACAGATTGACTTGCTGCTCTGATGTCTTTGACAGTGTCTCAGGGCACACAGGGATTTCTACTGTCATATAGACTGTCCATTTCCCAAGACTCTCGTAAATTTTTTTTGCCCTCCAGACACGTCAAAGAGACAAAACACAAATTAAGCAGTGAAACCGAGAGAGAGAGTCTATGTCTCTGGACCCCTGAAGGCAATCTCTCCATGAGATGTTTGATTGGCTGGAGAGGGTCAAAGGGGAGTTCTGATTCGATAAAGAGTGTTGACTGGGGACGGAATGTTTTCACAAAGACCAAGCAAGAAGAGGTCGACGCTGTGCGTTTCAGTAGCGCTGTTGTTCTCAATTTTACAGTTGGAGGGGTGGGTGCAGGAGGAAAGGGGAAAGGGGGGCTGGTCGCCATGTCTACAGAAAGTGTCTTTCATGCAGTAATATGGTAAGCATGATGATCAGTTGGTTGAGAAGAAGAGGCGGTATGAGGAAGGGGGGAGAGCGAGTGGGGGTGTCAAGGTCAAGAGAAGGCGCTATGTCCTTTGCTCTTCTCACATGACAGCCTGCAGACACAGGCATGTAAAACCCATGACATATCAGCAGGAGACGAAAGAAAGTCTGTATTTGTTCCCAGGAGGCTTACATCTAGATCTTCACATGCTGATAAAGACCACTCAGTACACACTGAACTATCTGGACTTTTGCATCTAATGGGGAGATTTTTTAATCTTGATTTGGCGTACAGTGTGGGCATTTCATTCGTTTCGCTATGACATATGGAGAATATCAGATTGTTATGCTGAACTATAGATCTCTTTTTTTCTTTTCTTTGGCCTAGATTAACCTATCATGAGATCTGATGATTGTGTGGGTAAAATGAGGTGAAGAGTGTTCTTTGGGATGGATCAACCCCATCTAGCATGGCAGTCTGAGAACAAGTTACTGTTTGAGCACAAGATACTGTATTTGTGATTTGAGGACAAGATACTGAATCTGTGGATCTGTGTCCTCATGCAACTCAACTTTCAAAAAGAACAAGATTTGAAAAATTTCAACATGTGAATCTAAATGGGTTTCCTATCTTACGGCTATAAGGCCACTTTTAGTTGATCTTGTTGATTGATCTTTTGGCTAATTGCTGGCTGCACAGCCCTGAGTGACTGGATGTTTCCCCTAACACATGAGGAGTCACCCATCACATCTCCTTGGCAGCCAATGGAGGCCCTCCACAGGGCCCTGAGGCACTGGGACATTAGTTATACTCTCCAGCAGTGTGGAATAGACGGTCACAAGTAACTGATTGGAAAGCTGGAGAATTACTAGGTCATGGGGATTGATAGGGCAGCGTTAGTAAGTGTGGAATGTGTGTGTGTGTGTGTGTATTTGTGTTGGTTGCTGGTTGTGTGTGTATGTTTGTTGAGAGAGAGAGAGAGATGTGTGCACATGTGCTTGTATATGTTGCATGAGTTTGTGCGTGAGTGTGTGGATGTGTGTGTGAGTGTGAGTCAGTTCACGGCATAAAAGAGCTTTGCTTCTCAGGCATCTTAGCCTTGGTAAATAAACATCAAAGAAGTATAACACGGACGTCCCGCGGCTGTTGAGAGGCTATAATCCTCTCCAGCCTGCCTACAGCAAATACATCCGAAGGACCGCCCACATGGGTCCTTCTTGTTGTAACCTTGGAAAGATATTCATGGTGATGCTTCTTTAATGACTGAAGACAACACACAAGTGCCTTAGAGGAACGTTGAGGGCAGACTTTGATCGGCCTCCTTTCGGATTCTGGGCGATTGCTGTCCAGGATGTACTGCTAATTGCCTGGCTATTTGCTACCTTTGCCAAAAACAAGCCCTACCTTTCTACTCTCCCCAAACCCCCCCACTCCCCACCCCCCAACTCCACCTGACCCCATTCTGCCAGCTCCGTGTCCTTCGTCTGTGTCAGCTGTCAATTGAACGTCGTATAAATTGAGATTCCTGATGGGTTTGACATTAAGAGACCCTTCAAAGGCAGATCGTGGATCAGTTTGACACCTGTCTTCTAACGATGCATTATTCATCGACCATGCTAGTCTTGCTCTTCTCTGGCCGGCATTGGAGCACGTGCTTCATAGACAGCTTTCGAGTAGAGTACCCCCTACTCAATTATGCCTAGGTTGATGGTTAAAGAGGATCACAAGCGAACAAACAGGAGCCCTACTCTGCTTCTGCTTAGTGCACTATGGGATTATCAGAGTTGAAATAGTTTGTAAGTAATTTTTTTTGCTTTTTATACATTTTATTTCTTTATACGAGCAACGAAAAGCTTTGTTTCAGTAGAATACTGTCCTTGGATTTGACAAGGTATAAAATGGTGACACTTTAGAGACACACAAAGTGTATACATCGCTAATCTTTTCAAATATACTTACAAGAGGTAACTAATATGAGACCAAATGGCTTCTTGTCATGTAAATACACATAATGACATCAAAAGTTGTTGGAACAATCATGATATGATACTTTTTAAATGTACAGTTTTTTTTTTCTTTAAACAGTTAAGAGCTGCTGTTATTTTCTCAAAATTAAGACAAAATATTCTTATTTGTAGATCAGGTCTGTAAATTTTCCTCGTAGGTCCATTAAATTCTCCTGAATAGCCACAGTTTTAACAGCACTCCAAACTCATTAAGCTGGGCAGACACTGTATGATTTTCTGTCCTATTTTAGCCCTGATTCAGTCAGACACAAATGTCAGAATCACAACACACTCCTGTCCATTTTGTTGTGCAGGTTTGAGCAGGCTCGAAATGTAACAGTCAATGCTCTAAATCAGTCGGGTTGGACTTCTGGCATATCGATAGTTTTTGTTGGCTATCTTGCAAGGTGAACACTGTAATTATGATATATTATAGTGTGAGTTATCTTGTCATATCTGACTAGTGTCTGCTGAGCTTCAAAAACGGCTGCTATTTAAAGGAACTTCATTGCCGCACATTTAAACATGTCAATGGATCAGCAACAGTAGAAATGATATGCTTTTGTGGCAAAAGTGCATACCAAAACCTATGTGTGTATAAAATATTTCATCAAGAAAATATACCCTCTACACATTTTTTTATGTGCATATCCAGTATCATATTTTTTCCTTGGCCAAAAAAACCCTACTTATATTGGCACTATTCAGGTCAAATACCAGAGATCCATAGAGAGGCCTTTGGGTCTGTAAAAGGCTGTCCCTTCTGCATTTATGAAATTGGCACACTGGAACATAATATTCTAAAACCAGATGATCTATAGTTTTTGATATAGGCTTACTAATGAAAACACTGACACATTATGAAATCTATGGCAGTCATGGCAAACATAAGCATAATTGGAGGAACCTTAGATAAAGGGTCCCTCAACCTCTTGATAGTATGAATTCATAATTTATGGTTTGAAAATAAATGGAAAAAAACAGTTGAGCATATGTGAATGCATTTCTTGTTGTAGGAACAGCTAAATCACATGTGTAGTTATGACCCAGATCTCCACCTATCTCAGAAATACGTAAAACATCTAGCGGCCAAAACATGACCTGAGGGTTCCCTGTCTCAGTCATCACAAGCACAGAGCCATGAACATGTAATAATATCACTGCAAATCTTTCTATATACAGAGAGTGGCCGCAACGGAGATCGATACCGTTTTTGTCAAGAGCTCTGCATTATTGTAACCGATGGGAACAAAACAAACTTAGTGTAAACCTGACCTTGTATAGTGTTGTTAAGATCGGTCCACTGAGGAAAGCACAGTCACTCCCTCCGTTTCCAGGTTCTGAGCTAGAAAAATAAGCCTTTGAAGTTCCTCCAGGTATAAATTTCTGTTGATGATTTTTGGTATTGAAAATGACAAAGAATCCCACCTCCAATGTTCATATAGTCAGTCCAGTCAAGGGATGAGGGACATGGGATGGGATGACAAGGCTGAGAGGGGGTTGATCTTTGGAAAAGACAAGATCTCCCTTGAAGAGGTCTGGAGTCAGTGAAGTGCCTTTGGACTGAGCAGGTGAGGGAGGATGGAGGAATGGTGGAGGCATTTTAGAGTGGTGGGGGTGTGAGGGCATGGGGGATGGGGGGTGTTGGTGGTCCTCAGGTAGAGGTGTACTTGTTGGTGACGCGGGAGTTGCTCTGCTCTGAGGCCCTGTCTGTGGGCTTCAGCTTCATGCAGGACTGCTTCTCGTCCATGGAGAGCATCTCAGGGGGCAGGCACCAGCAGCACAGGCATGACTGAGACACAGCAACAAACAGCACACAACACAGCACAGCAAACGACACACAGCACATCACACTTAGGTCACTTACAACAAATAATAATTTAAAAGAAAAAAAAAACATTAAAGACCTGACCAGGCATTTCAAAATGTTTAAAATATGGCATATTTCTATTGTGAATGAAATAAGTTGTTATCCTTTTAATATTTGATCAAACTGTAGACTAAACATTTAAGTGTTTTGAATATCAGAATGAAAACATGTTATCATCACCACAGAGAGTAATAGCAACCAAACATCTAACTGATTTATTCAAGGGAGCAGAAACATTAAACGGAGATAAAGTGATGAGAGGTGTTTACCCGGAAGCAGCTCTTGAAACGTTTGCTGACCATGTAAAGAGCGATGGGGTTGATGCAAGAGTTCACAGAGGCCATGTTTATGCCAATGTAGTCCAGAACCAAGAAGAAACTGCATGCAACAGATAATGTTTGTATGTATTTACAAACAAATGTAAGGGCAGACACACAAAAAATGACATCAGTGACAGTCATTCATATCGCCGAACATGTACATAGTGTGTATATTACCAGAATATTATGACTATATTTGGAGAGTGGATGTACGCTGTGTCTGTGATGCAATGTGCATTTAGATTATGCTTGACCTGCTCTCTCTCATCTGCACTAAACTAGAGTGGATGGCGAGGTGTTTTTTGAGATGATGACGGACGGGCAGACCATCACACAGCTGCAGTTATCTTCATGGTATTATTTTTTTCACAGAAAAAAAGCTCTCTGTGGAAAGCTGGCAAACTGTTTGGATGCCTCTGAAAACCTGGCTCACAAGACTAAAATGTCAGTAAAAGACTAGACTGTCTATAATTTATCAATGCCTAGTTGGAAACAAATGCTTTAGTTTCCTGGATCAGAAGTTTGAAAAGGTATAGTTTGCGTAAAACTATTTACTTATTCATTTTCACAGACACGTTGTGTCATGTGTCTTGTGATTTTTTCTTTTCTTTTTTTTTTTTTGGAGTAAAATCACCTTGTCTCTGGGCATTGTTTTGCTTTTATGACTACAAATTTTGGCTTAATTGACCTCCTCTCCACGGCCACAGTTTTGTGAGAAACTGAGTCTTTTGTGTTTCAGCTCGGATGCAACTCACCTGAGCAGTTCACAGCGGTTTGGGTCTCCCTCATCATAGATGGTCAGCTTGAGGATGCGGCTTACGTGGAGAGGGAGCCAGCACAGGGCGAACACCAGCACCAGGCAAAATACCGTCTTGGCCACCTCTCGTCTCTGTGGACACACTTGGTGTCAGCAGCTAACCACGACTGGAGTCAGATACGCATATGTGTATGTGTTTATGGTTGTGGTGGTGTGAGTGTGAGTGTACAGTGTGTGTGTGTGTGTGTGTTTGTGAGTTTGTTTATAATTGTGTTCACGGGTGTGTTTGAGTTTATGTTTTCAGATCAAATGGGAACTGTGTGTATGTGAGACCAGACCAAACAAACCATTTGTTACACTAATGCTTGTAATCAAGTATCCCATTTGGTTAGAAAAACAACTACCAACACTAAAGCTGATGAGTGAGTTCTGACGTGGGTGTATATGTGACGGTGTGTGTGAGTGTGTGTGTTTGTGTGTCCACAAACCTGTTTGAGGTGGTCGTTAAGAGCGATCTGCATGCCGTTCTTCTTGCGTAACATCTCACAGGTCATGAGTGTGTAAAAGAGGGCCGTACAGGCCAGTGGCATACAGAAATAGACACTGAAAAGCCACCAGTCTTTTGCTGACTTGTAAAACTGTAAAACAAGCCAAACATCAACTTTAGTGGCAGAAAACGGCAGTTAAATTGGAAAGCAGACTTTGGCAGCCCTGTGTAAGTACAATACTGTCATGGTCAATCTTCATAATGCAGTCAGCAGAGTGATGTAAGAGATGCTGGATGACTCGAAAGTTTGTTTACATCTCTGAGCAGATGCTATTGACCAATGGCACTTACATTATATTTCAACTAAAATGTAAACAAAACACATCATAGGTAGCTAAGACCACCCATCCCTTCAGCACTCCCATGGGAAACTTCACAGTTTTTTGTTATTGTTCAGAGGATGAGTGGCCCTCACCATGTAAGTTTGCAGTTTGCAGGCCCAGGGCTGTATAAGAGGGCTCATTCTTTTGTACTGTGTACTCAGAATAGAGAACTAGCAGATCATGAGGAGATATTCATTGAATGTTGCCAAAAGAAATCACTTACCCTACATTTAAGAGCCAAATCAGACATTTTGAACATTTGAACATTGAGCTGTTTTTGGCTTGAAAAATAGGTGGCCTGGTGGACCAGACTCTTTTCAAAGAGTCTGAGCACTTTAAACCCTATTGGTTCTACCTTCAATTTCTGTTCGCTGATTGGTTGCTAGAACATCCATTTGGGGAAACTGAAACTTCTACGCTGATATAATACTGCAACAAAATTCAATATTAGATAAGATAAGAATATAAGAGTCGATTTATACCTGCATGAACTTTGTTTTCTGCATGGGATGTAACAGACAGATCCTCAGAACCTCCCCTTTGTAGTCCATTGTGATCATGTCAAAGGCTACAGCCTCTGGAATCGCCAGGATGATTGACAGAACCCAAATCAGTATAATCTCAATGGCAGTCCATTTGGGCACGCCAATTCCTTTTATACGGCTCCAGGATGCCACAGCTCGATACCTGGAAAAGGATATCCTCAGTCAAGAATATGGGTTGGATCTGAGGGCATTATGTTACTGGGTATAACAGCATTTATAGAACAGGGATACTATCTTAAATTATAGTGTTTAAATGAATCGTTTGCCAAAAAGTTTTTCAAAACTGAGATAAATGACTAAACCTGACCAGTACTCATCAAAACCTCTGTCAGGTCCTTCATTTAACACACAGATCAATAAGGACATTATGATCATGCATCAATTGAATGTTTCTGAGGAAGTAAACATGCCATATTTGTAACTATAAATGTGATTAAAATGACATAAGTGTACCTGTCAATGCTCAGTGCACACAGACTCAACACAGTAATTCCAACTGAAGCCTTTTGCACAAATGGGACCAGTTTGCACAGTCCGACTCCAAAGGGCCAGTCTTCTGCCAAGAGCTGGGTGAGAAATCCAGTTAGAAACACCAAAGCTACATCATGCCTGCATTAATATAGACTACAAACACCAGTTTCTTTAACACTCAGAGAGTGTCTGTGCCACTGTTTGGAATTCAAGGTCATAAGTTCTGTACACAAAGAGTGAAATACCTCTTGCAGCCCGAGGGCCGCAAATCCAGCAGCTTATTTGGTTCATCGGTTCATGATACTGATTTAAGGCCCCAAAGTCGCAGCAGTCTCATTCTGCCACGCACACAGTAGCCAGTGGTTTTGGCAATAAGGCAACCAAAATTACCCCAATATAAAGGCAAACACCAGGGTGACCTTGGATGTTTCATGCATCTTTACCAGCGCTATTGAAAACACATGTGTCTGTCATTTCAAAACGAAGTGCATCTTTCTTTAAACACTATTAATTGTTCAAAGATGTTATATGTTTTGATAGCAGCACAGTCATAATGATTGGACAAAGCAAAACAAAGTGCAGTGATGGGGCTGGGAAAATGACATTGTCAGATAAACTTTATGTAAACAGCCATAGTATTCTTAAGCGGTTCTGGAAAACAACACGCTGTTCATGTGAACACATTGCTGAGGGATTTGATGGGAAAATTGATGTGGAGCTCAAATTGAGGACACATGTTTAAAAACAAGTGTCTAAACAGCATCTCACATCATATGGTTCCAAAACCAGTCCCGGAAAAAAAATAACAGGGGGCTTATACAACAACATTACATGGCAAAAATTCAGTGGACCAAGACAACCCAAACACCACTTAAAAACACTTGGGGAAGCTAAAAACAAAATACATATATAATTAGACTCCATGTTGTAAATCATGTTGCCAGCGCAGAATGTGGTAACCCGAAAGTATGCCTACATATGGATTTATCAGTTATTCTAAGTAGATAATACAGTGATAAAATGCTCACCTTGTAAACATTGATGGGGATATCAATCACAATATGTAACAAATCCCCAAGAGCGAGGCTGGCGATTAGAATGTTAGGTCCGTTCCTCATGCATTTGTTTTTATAGATTATTCTCAACAGGGTGGAATTACCAATAATTCCAACGACAAAGACAAGACAGGACACCACCGTGTTAATGTACTTGAAAGTATCGCGGATTTCTGTGGGTCCCGTGCACATTGGAGGTGGTGGAAGTCTCGGCCGCCGAGGAATGGACATGTTTTGACCCATGAAAGGGTTTCTGCTGTCTCCGGGTTTTGCGGTGGCAGAAGCGGGTCCAGGAGGGATGTCGTGGGAAACTTGTCGCAGTTGTGGATCAGGTTTGGCCTGTGCACAAACCGCTAGACAGTGCCCCGCCACAATGAGACATGCAAACAGTGCGAAATTTATTTTTGCCATCACTCTGAGAGAATTTAACAAATGGTCCTTAGTGAAGTAAAAGAAAAAAAGACTATCCTAATAAGACTGTATTTCCAATACCACTCGCGCAAACTTGCAAAACAACACTGCTAATTACTTAGTTATTCAATCTCAGAATTTGCGACATAGTTAACAATAACGCTAACGACTGCATGTAAGGTGGCCTAATAATTCTTAGTTTTACAATAAAAAGAAGCTTCCACCAAACTTGAGCTTAAACTGCTGGCATCCTTCTTGCAACTTGTTGCGCCAAATTCCCTCACAGAGCGCTTCCCAAAACGATCCAACCGCAGTTGTTCTTCATTAGGAAATTGATTGCGGAGCAAACAGTTCCCCCATTTCTGTGCTCTTCTGAGAGGTGTTTTCCCAAAACGATCCCACTCCTACCACTGTGAAAAGCCCATTTCAGCGTTTAACAGTTTTATGCGCCGAGCGTCGTCATCAGTTACAGAAATTATAGCCTGTTACCGACCCCTCCTACAAGAAGACAGCGTCCAACGTAGACGCTTGATGCTGACACTCTCGGTTATGTGACTTCTCCAACAGAAGTCAACAATTGTAAACACTTTCAGAGCTGCCTTGGAGAATTCCGGTACACCATCCAGGAAACCTTAAATTGCATCTGAACTGCAACCAAAGAGAGAATATATATATATATATATATATATATATATATATAGACAGTTGACACTTAAAAATCGACTTAGAGTTAGCTGTAATAATACTTTAGTATTTTGCCTTTGAGTTCATGTATAGTTCAGCTAAGAAAAGTTGTCAACAGGAGCAAAGTCGTTCCCAGACAGCACATTGGCTTCAGCAGCCAAAGGGTCCCAGGGGATCCAGCCTATATGCTGTTACAAATAAGCTTTGCTTTAACTGATGGTATGCGCAATAACAAGTATGATTTTATAATGATTGTATAAATTGTGATACATGCATGCTGTTTTAAATTTCATTAACTGGAATGAATAAAACATCAAAAACATCTACATTGCACAATACATTTTAAATCATGATTACTAGCAAATTAGGGCAAGTTATGAAGATGCAATTTCACTTGCATTTCTGAGTTATTAGGTATTGTGTTTAATCTTTAAAAACTCAATCTCATTCCAACTCTGTCTTTCCTCTGGTCTGTTTCCTCTTACAGACTGAAGCAGTGGGACTTTAAAGATCACTAAGGAGAATGGAAGTATGCATCACTGGCGCTCAAGATCGCGACCCGTTGCCAAAGAGAATTATCACCATCATTAAGGATGCTACCTGCTCACTGAGTCTCCTTGACCCCTGGGAGAGACAAGTATGCTGCCTACTACATATGTCTTGTCTGTGCATGGCTTTGTTGTACATGTAACCTGCTTGCATATTGTACATATAGTGTACTGCTTGTGTGTAACCAGCTACACATAAGGTTGTCTGTGTGCAGCCTATTACATGCAAGCATGATTAGTGTATCTACAGTAGGCATTGTGTACTGTATGTAGCCCATTGCATAGAATACATTTAGTCTACCTTTGAGTATGCATGTTGTGGATGGAGCTTGCTGTTACAATAAGCATGTGGCCTAGTGTATGCATATGTGCATAATGGCGCCATGTAAATTTATGTAGCGGGGCTTGCTGTAGCCCTGTGTGGGCTCTCCGGGGAGAGCACAAATCAGTTAACCTGGGGAACCTCAGCATCCCCACCTGTTGTTCATTTCCCTGTCCATGATTTTCCACGAAACTCTACATGGCCTATTCTTAAGCACAGCGAGCTCCAGATGTATGTATTTTGTGTGTGTGTGCATGTGTGTGTGTGCCTGTGCATTGATTGTGAGTATGTTGATTCAGTGTGTGTGTGTGTGTGTATGTTTGTGTGCTTATCTGTGTGTATGTTTTGTGTGTGTGTGCGTGTGTGTGTCTGTGCATTGGTTGTTAGTGTGCTGATTCAGTGTGTGAGTGTGTGTGTGCGTGTCTGTGTGTATATGTTTTTGTGTGTGTTTTTGTGTGTGTATGTGTGTGTGTCCACATGTTTTTACACGGATGTGACTGATGGAGAGCACCTAAGGAAGCTAGTGGCTCCAAAGCAAACATCTTCACTCTAGATACATATCACCACTTTTTTCTCCCCATCCTCGCTCCTATTCAATCATTTATAGGTTGACAAATACTGAGATCTCTCTAGTGCTGTTGAAGAGGTTCCGGGCAGCTGTTTCACAGACCTCCGTGTTTCGCTTCTGCAAAGAGATTTGGAAGCTCTCACTCGAGCACCACCCTGGTAGTAATGTCTGCCAGAGTTCTCTGAGGTTTCTGCTTGTAGGTGGAGGATAGATTTGAGTTTATGACCCCAGTATTGGGACGGTATGTGGTAATTGAGCAACTGTCATTGCGCTCTTAAAAACAAGGTAGCTGTTTTGCCAAAAGCAGATCGGTTGCTGGAAAATAAGGACTCTCTCTCTCTCTCTGTCTCTCTCTTTACTGGACTTGTTCTATGCTGTCATTTTGACAGTGTCTTATGTTTGTTAAAGAAATTCAGTACCAAAGCTGATTTCCACACATTAACTATTAAAAAGGAACAAGAGGATAGCAGAGAACATTTCACAACTGTAGCTGGTGATCTTTCCTCTATAAGGCAAGAGATGAAGAGAAATTAAATGGTAGCTGTTACCCAATCTGGCATCATCATGCACAAAGGAAGACCTTTCATGGTCTCAAGCCTTTTGCTGACTTGGAGTTACAAAATGTTTTTTTTCTTTTTTTTTTTTCTTTTTTGTGCTGTTGTACTTCCACAGCAAGCCAAGAGAGATTGGTGGATAGAGAGAGAGAGAGAGAGAGATGGAGAGAAAGATAATCTCAGATACAATGAGAGAGAGTGTAGGTCAAAGAGAAAGACCCAAAAGGAAACAGTAAGAGGGAGAGAATCTGAAGAGGAAAAGGAGAGAGAGAGAGAGAGATGTTTATCATCAGCGATAATCCTCCGATTAATCGTTGGCGTAGAGAGCCAAGGCTCAGTGAGTGAAGTACTGGGCTTTAAAGGCCTAATTGAATCAAGCATGAAGGTGCTCACTGTCGTCCCTTAACTGGTTCCTAGGCCACTGTGGCCTTCACAGGCGTGAGAGAGAGAGAGAGAGAGAGCGAGAGAGAGAGCAGTGGGGGATTTCTTGAGATCAACAAGAGGCCAAAACCTCAAACCAAACAGCATTACAGCCTATTTAGCTACACACGCCTACACTCTCACACCCATCCAGCTGAAATGTGCAGTGTTACATCCAGTGAGTTCTGATTCTCTGGTTCTGTCACAGCAGTTTAGAAATACAGTGTGCAAAAACTGACCTCTTTTTCCAAGCATGATTTTTTTTCCCCACATGCAAATAGTAGGCCACTGGTATCCATGCCTACTCCATGGCATGTAGTCATGTCAGGGACAGATACAGTAACCACACCTGTTGTTCTGACCAACTGTCTACAAGGTTTTGCACTGTGGGTTATGCGTGGTTACATTAGAAAATGCTCTGTGCAGAGTTGTGTGGGTTACCATGCTTTGCTACCTTATCAGTGAATGTGCCGCATTTGCAGTTTTAGAGAGCTGGACACCAAAACAAAATATTAAGTGTTGCATATATACAGTATATTTACCTGTGACTTCAAGGCCAGTGTTACTGGTGAACATTTTAGTGAACATTCTGTGATGGTGGTGGTGATGATGAAACACTTGTTCAAATCCCCCAATCCCCCAAGCATGGAGGGTGCAGTGAGCAAGGCATAAAAGGTTGTTCATATTTGTGCTCAGCCACCAATCATATTACACCCCACCCTTCCATACTCCCACCCATTTAGTATGTTGGAGATCAGCTGGGCTGGTATTAGACAGTCCAAGTCACTGTCTGTTTTCCATAGATAGAGCCAGGACTGTGCATAAACACCAAAGTTAGTTTGTGTACAAGTATTCACCCTACAGCTTTAGGACTATAATGAGCAATAGATCGATAGATACTTTAATAATCCGAAAAGGAAAAAAAAGCTGAATTTTACAAAAATAGTGATCACCATTCTTGAATAAAGATTGCTTTTTTTGTTGAATACATCTATTAAGATGTATGATAACAGTAGGATTTTACTATATCATGTTGGATTGTATATTTCCACTAGTACTCTGTAACTCAGGTCATCCTGTGCAGTCCATGCATGAACACATCGAACTGGAAGTCGAGTACACTGCCAGTCAACTAGTACACTCTTAAGACATCAGGAGGGAGGTTTACTAACATTCCACATACACAGCTAGGCTAGCTGGCATTCATTACACTTCTGCATGTCAAGAGTTGTGTGTGTAGGGAGGGGGGAAGCAGAGTACCCTGCCATACTGTAAGCATGACACAGAACACAACCACTTCATAAACCGAACAGTGAATCAATTCATCTCCGTTTCGAGGACATATTAACAGATGGTACAATTGTGTGACTAAATCACAACAGACTCCTTAGGCCAGAAACAGAACTTTCATTGTATCTGAGACATCTGCATGAGGAGAGGCATTATATCATAAAATGGATTTGAACAGGAGGGTACATTCGGAAGACAAAGAAGGTGGTTGATACTTTTTCACAAGGTTTGTTCAAGCAATCTACCCAACCGTGTTAAAAGCTGACCTGAGGATGAGGTAAGGAGAAAATGAGCAACTCCAATTACATATTACTTACCTATATTATCTGTCTCCTGAGCTCAGACATGATAAAAGGCATAGGTTATGTTCAGCTCAATACAGCAATACAAATGAAATGCTTGCCATGTTAGCTCATATGACATAAGACTTAGACTGCAAGTGCCCACATGATTGTCATATCATGTCAGCATTTGCAAAGCAGTATGATATACTTTGGATTAGAATCACAAATGTCTCTCCTAAAAACTTGGATTCACGTATATTCACAATAGCATGCCATGCTACATGCACAGCTGAGCTTATCTATAAGAAAAACACTTGGGGGCAAATATGAAATGGAAAACATGCAGTCAGAGAACAAATCTCTATATGGCAATAGATCACCCAGGGTGAAAACGTAGAAAAGAGGCCTATATTTTATACAGCAGGGTAGGTCTTTACAATGCCAAGCTCATAATATGATAAATATTGCATCTCATCCTATTTTCATTCCCTCACACAGGCTGGATAAAGGCCACACTCTCAGTGTGTCTAGACTACAGGTAATACAGACTGTAAATTGAAAGGCCCGGGTCATGTCTGGCCTGTCAGTCTCTTTCGCTGCACTACTGAGGAAGGTTTCCGGTCCCATCGTTCCCTCTGATGCCTGCTGAACACATTAATACACAATAGACTCCCTTATTTAACCTATGACCTTTGGCGACGTGATCCCACCTCCAGTGTTCCTTAGGGGCATAGATGGTGTGGTGGAGGGTGGGGATGGGGTAGTAGTGGTGTTGCATCCTGGGGCTAAGAGAGAAAGGACGACTCCGGGTTTGTGGCGTCCAGGATGGTCTTAATCACCAGACAAGTTTCTTCATGTGGCTTTGGAGGAAGGGAGTAGAGAGACAGAGGAAAAGAGAGAGAAGGAGAGAAAGAGAGCAGAGCGATAACTGTAGGTCTTTGTGTCACTGATAGGGAGCATTTGCCTCCAGCACTTTTCTCTCTTCTCGAAATGTTTTTTCCTCTCTTCCCTCTCTTTTTTTTCTGTTGCGGCTGCCATTGGATTAGAAGGAGGCTGTAGAGTAGACAGACCTTTGCTTTGTTCAATTGTTCTGCACCGATCTAAGGAAATCGTAAAAAGAAAAAAAAAAACACCTGAAAACCCATGAGTGGGTGTGTGTTGGTGTGTGTGTTGGTGTGTGTGTGGGTGGGTTGGTAAGTGTCTGTGTGTGTTGGGTGGGCGAGGGTTTCTATGACAGTGTTCACCATAACAGCAACATATATGAACAGACTTGATTCTTTCTACGCTGACATCTGGAATGAGGCATTGCCACAAGTCATGGATGACTAATCTAAAAGGCAGAATGCTACAGATGGTTTAGCATGTTCTGCTGATGTGTCATATCATTTCCAGTATACTGCACGATAGGATAATTGATTCACATTAAAATAAGTTGCCTTGTTAACAGTTTAACAGAATTGCAAACAAGCGAGCAATTGAAATCGTTTTGAAAAAGGAGGAATTGAAAGCAAAGCAAATGAAAGTGTTTTAAGTGATAAGCTAATGTGTTCTGCTTAACTGAGTCACACTTGTAGAACAAAAGGATCTTAAGTAAACAAAGTGTGGTAGCAACCAGAACACAGGACTGATCCAGAGGGGGAGAGCTTTGGGATGGGATGACTGTCTTAATACTCAACAGGCTTCATTGTTCACTGAAGTGACATCCCACCCCACAACCCAACCCAACTCACCCAAACTTCTTTTCTGTTGCTTCAGGACTTAAATCAGTGAGGAGTGGGATCACAAGAGCAGGGTGACAGAGGGTGTGATAGCCAATTACTGCTAGGGTCAAGCTGAGACGACAACAATGGAGCCCTCTGATGATCCAGAGAGGAAGAGAGTTACGGCAGAATGAAGGGGGGGAGGGGTGGAAAGATAAGAAAGAGAGAATGAGAGAGAGATTGAGTTAGGGGAGAGAAGGAAGGAGCGAGAGAAGCTGGAGGAGAGGAATAAAGTGAATGACTGTTTTGGTTAAGGTGATGAGGTGTTGTTGTCTAGGGAGAGGGAGAGTGTGGTAGATGGAAATGACTCATTTACTCTGTG
This sequence comes from Tenualosa ilisha, assembly GCA_015244755.2. Lineage (NCBI taxonomy): Eukaryota > Metazoa > Chordata > Actinopteri > Clupeiformes > Clupeidae > Tenualosa > Tenualosa ilisha. Next base: position 8,312,059 of record PYXC01000495.1, on the reverse strand, counting down.
AGTGAACTCCAATGAACAGGGCCTCAGTTCTGCCACCAGCGAACCCACAGAGCCTGTTAGCGTCAGGGCACACTTGAACGCTCACCTTTGGACGTGCCATTTCAAAAGATCCAAAGAGAACTGTTGAGGAGAAAACAAGTCCTCAATTCAGAATGATCTGACTTTACCCTTTCTGCTGAGGTCATTTATTTAAAGACACATCCCTAGTTTAAGGCTTGGAGCCTTGAGAACAAGCTTATTGTGACACAATCATGAATAACTTTGCTGAATAATTCTCTCTTAAATGGGGGAAGTTTTAAGTAAAAAGTGTGTTTGCAACATCAACATGGATAGCTGTGTGTGTGTGTGTGTGTGTGTGCGTGTGTGAGAGAGAGAGGGGGTATGAATGTGTGTTTTTGTGTTACTACCTGTGTGGGTGTGGTTATTTATCAGCACTACTCAAAACAAAACTAGAAAAGCACTTGGAGAGCATAAACCTTCGCCAAGGTAATATAGCATCACTGGCCCAATACAAATTCCAGACAGATCACCACCAAAATTAAATCATCTGTTCCTTGGCCTAATACCCACGTTGTCTGAAAATTTCATCCAAATTTGTGCAGTACTTTTGGAGCTATCTTGCTGACAGACAGACAGACAGACAGGCAAACAGACAGACAGACAAACGCTGGCAAAAACATAACCTCCTTGGCAGAGGTAAACATACAAATAGTTGAAACCAGACTGTGATTTTTTTTAAAGATCATAGTGGTGAGAAGGAAGGCTTTTACCTGAATATTTGTTAGACACATCTAAGAATTTTCCAGAATACCGACCAGTAGTAAAGGAGCCCAAAGCATGTGTTTGGAAGTGCAGGAAGAAACTGAGGGCCCGTGCTCATTCCAGAAATTAGCGTTGTGTTGTGGGCTGCCACGCTTTTGTAAGCGGAGCGGATTCGCTGAATTTGCGGTGATGAATCAGGAGGCCGCCACCGTGTAACGAGTTGGCCTGTGTCCAGCCAGTGGCGGCGGTGGCAGTCGCTCACCCACCAGAGAGACATGACAGAGAGGAGGAGAGAATCTCTCCTTTTTCATCTGCATGCTTCCTTTGTCTCTTCCTGTCTTCCTCTCTCTCTGTCTCTTGCTGTACCTCTCTCTTTTCTGTCTTCCCATCTCTTCCCCCCTCTCTTTCCTCTCTTTTACTGGCTCTCACTATCTCTCCTCTCCCTCTCTTTTGTCTTTCTTTCTCTCTCTCCATTTCTCTCTCCTCTTCTCTCTCTTTTGCGCTCTCTCTCTCTCTCTCACTCGGTTACACCAAACTGCCTGCACCTCAGCCTGTGTCTAGTCCCATACAAACACAATCACTCAGCAGGACAGAGTCTATAAAGCCTAGGACACACAGCCAAACCAGCTGCTTAGCTTGCTAAACTTCACTGCTAAACCAGTCGGAACTACAAAGCTATTTGGCTCTGCAGTAGAAACGGTCTCATTATTATTAACACAGTCTGAAATACTAGAGGAAAAATTAGGATTGAGCAGAATGATCTCCATAATGAGGACTAAACTAATGAATGCTATGTGGTCAATAGATATCATATTTAGAATGGCTTTTTAATTTCTTTCACATGCCTAAAGTTGGTGCTGTGTTGACTGTGTGGGCATGGTGCAACCTGAATCTGCTTTTAACTCACATATGTGACAGATCCATGATGCACTGCTTTGGCTTATAATGCTAAGATTTATGTTATGTGTTATGCGTTTGTGTGTGTGTGTGTGTGTGTGTACACAGACTGTTTTTTTTTCTGTCATGCCCCTGGGGAGCCATAATGAATGGGCTACACGCTATTGGATGGTATATTTCAGGCTGTTCCGCCATGCACAGTGTTATTGGTTTAGTTTTACATGTACTGCGGTTGCTTGGGAAATTTTGAAGATACGTAAATGGGAGTCTTTCTACCCCCTTCTCGTCCCCCGTTCCCCTCGTGCCATCTACCTATTGCAACCTATTCTTTTTCTCCTTGTTTAAACTCTTATATTTCGTGCCTTTGTCTACCTCGCTTTTGCTTTGTGTTCCCTCTCTCTGTCTGTAACTTTGAAATAGCACATCTAGCATCCCCCAGTATGTGTGTTTCTCAGATTTCTCTTCTTATCCTGTCCATTGACTCACCATTAATGTTGGGACCATATTTAAAGCAGTTACAATCAAGGTGATCCTTAGTCTAACAAAATGACCTGAATTGTTTGTGTGTGTATATATATATATATATTTATTTATTTATTTTCCTTTTATACATTTTCTGCTTTACCTAGTCTCAACGTCTAGGAAAGACTTTCACACAATAATCATGTTTCATGTCCATGTTCTGGTCCTCAGGAGGCAATAGCGACCTACATTTGGCTAATGGTGAACATTTTTCAGCTTTGTTTTCTGTGCAAACACCGTTGACCTCTGTGTGTTCCTCAAAGGGTGTTGCTGTATTGCTGTGTATGTTGGATTGATAGTGCAACATTAATATTGACCGAGACACATTAGCGGGTGTAATGGAATATTACAAAAGGTACAGTCCCCAATGCTCTGATGAGCATATTTCATATTTCATAGTTTCGTTTAATTTTAGATTAATATTACATTATCTTAATGGAATCACTGTTATCAAGTCAAAGTGACTTACCTGCCAAAGGAATGAAAATAGATATTTGTGTAAACATAAGGATTCATGATTATTGCTTCCTTTGAAAGGCTGTTTTTGCTTCAAACCACATGTGGAGATTTGATGGCAAAAAGTGATGAGGAATCTGATAGCTGATGTTGTGTCTGACAACAACCCCTTCAGACTGATTGAAGGCTTAGGGCCTGTTCTCACAGCCTTTGTGGAAAACAAGAAAAAAATGTTTGCTATCTCCCCGATCTGTGAAGGATTTGAAGTATTAGGAGGAGAGAGATAGTTTTTGGTTACAGTTTCCTTAGCAATGTTACCAGTGCTGGATTTGAAATTGATGTGCGTCTAAGAACTGCACCAGATATTCATATGGCTCCTCAAGGTTCAGGCTGAACTAATCAAAAACACTCTGCAATAGAATTCAGACAACACTGGAAGGGTCTGTTTGAAATTCTGATGAATGGTCCTTACATACATGGTGCTTAAATTGTAAATTAACTTGGTGCTTAAATTTAGGCTAGTACTACCGCTACTCGGGGTAAAAGGCAAGACCTTTCAGTGTGGAAAAGTGTTTTACTTTTTTTTGTTTTAGTTTTTTTACTTTCTTCTAAGTGTTAATCCCAAAACAATAATGCCTTTTGTTCTCACATTTCTTGTTCCCAATTTCATTTCCTGGGACACTGAGAGTCTGGTCAAGTCTGTTTTTATTGTAATATCTGCATACACATGGATCACACACACAGGGGTATAAGATTTTGATCTGGTATATAATCCAAATAGCACAAAATAATATAAATATATTAAATACATAAATATATTGAACAAGTACTGGGTAAGGATGTGGCTCATCTGGGAGATATGGTTGTGAGAGTGAGATCAGGATCAGTTCAGCAGTGTAGTCAGCTTGGCCAAACACATCCTCTCCTGTCCAATCAACTCACATTACCTCAGTTACTTGATTCAATATACAGTTGGACAGAGGGGCAAAACAATACCACAATGAGAGGCCAATCTAAGGTCCGCCAGGTCAGGGGGATGTACAGCACGCACAGCACGTGCAACACAGTGCATGGAGCAAAGGCAGAGACACAGCGTTTCAAGAGCAAAACTGGTACAGTGTGTCAAACAGTGTAATAGTAATAGCAATTTAAAGGAAGGTTCCGGCATAAATCAGTCCATCTCCCTGTTTCCCTGGTTCATTAAGTGCTATTGGTATGAGCAAGAGGAACCAGAAGATTTGGCCCAAGATGACACTGACTTTGTGAACTGACAGTTAACACTAACTGAAAGAGGCACAGGAAGTGAGGAGTTTTCTTGCCCTCCTTAGTTAGTGTTGCCATTCGGTCATTTTTGTGCCTCATTTTCTTGTTCCTCTTATTCCTCTTTCTACACAATAATTTACTGAACTAATTCCTGATGAATAACACCATGCAATGCCTCAAATCACCACCAGTCCTCATTGCATGATTCCCGCAACAGGGTAGCCATATGCATGTGCATTGTAAAATTAAATTAGTGCTTGTTTTAGTTCTTTTACCTTAAGATGGTGGCGCAGCACTCATTTGTATGACATGGTGCTAATTTAAAATTCATAGAATGGCATCTTTGACATTGCTGATGCATACAGACTGGAAAGTAGTGCACTCTGTATCTCTGCTGTGTAGGACCACCCTGTTCTATGGTTTTTGTTGTTGAATAAAAGGCTCGCGACTAGGAGTGGGAATAGATAAAAGAATTTATCAATATTGATGCCGTTGTCGATCCTGCTTATCGGTCCAATTCTTTATCAATTCTCTTTTCAATTTCTTACAGTAGAGAAGGTACTTTGCACCGGTCTTCAGTATCAACACATGAACCTAATGTAGCTTATTATTACAATGGCCATAATGGTGTGTTAGAATGAAGTAAACCATGTAGAACTGTGTTGTCTATTTCAATTCTACTTTCAGAAAGACCAGTTGCCAATGCTTTAAAAAAATGCTGCCATTGATTAGAGGCGTTGATAAAGCCAGAGGCCTATGCTTCCAGCTGATTGAAGCATTAGATTCTCGGTTCTACTTGATATGCGGTTCTCGATTCCCATTCCTGCTCATGACACTCAGTGACATAGACAGGTATACTGTGTGTCCACACCGCAGCAAATAGTGCCGAGCTCATTTGTGGTCCCAAATGTGGTGCTTTATTTTTCTATTTTATGTTTTATTGTTGCTAGGAAGATTAAATCTTCTAAGGTATTAAACAGTTAATTACATGCATGGCCTTATTTCATGCTTTGTGTCTGTTTTTCACCTGTCTCTTTCACTTCATTTCTATCCTTTCCCCCCTCACTAATACCCTCCAGCTCTCTTACTCTGCCTTCTTTTCTTTCTGTCTTTTTTTCTCTCTCACCTTGGCTCTCTCTGTCTTTCGTCTCATACTCTATCTCCCTCCCTCTCTTCCCCTCTCCTCATTGTCTTGTTCTCTCTTCTCCTCTCTCTCTCTTCTCTCATCCCTCTGCCCTCCCATCTTTCCACACACTGATAGGGTGGGCAGGAGTTTGGCCGTAGCTCAACTCACAGTGAGGCCAGATGTGGCCATATAGTAATTGCATTGGGGAGGCAGGGGTCTGACTCTTATTAAGCCTCCTGCCCCCCCAGCCCACACAAACACACACACACACACACATACACACACACTCAGCTGGCGAGAATGGAGCTCCTTGTCCTTGCAGAGTCTCTCTTTTATGGGATGCATGCATTGCCAATCGCTCTCCATTAAGCCTCATTCCAACCTTAATTCACTTTCACAAAGTTCCCAGTTTATTTTCTTACACTTCAGTCATTGCTTTTTGCTCCATCCCCAGCATTCATTCTTTCTTTCTTCACTTTATTTTTCTTTCTCTATCTCTATTTCATCTTTTCTGACTTTGTGGCCTCCTGATTTCTCCACGTTGCCTCTAGCATGAGAAGGAACAGAGGTGTATGGGGAGTGTGGAGATCTATCTCTGTCATGTCATTGGCACATGTGGAACGGATAATGACACTGGTCTAGCATGTGCCTTGAACATCCTCTAGGGAGAGAACATGGGGAGGATGAGGAGGGGAAAGGGGGGTGGAGAGAGAGATCCATCAGATTGCTGCCAGTCCTTTGTCTGGTGATAGGTCCATCTGTTAGATATCCTTACAGAACAGGTGTGTGTGTGTGTGTGTGTGTGTGTGTGTGCGCGTGCATGTCTGTAATGATGTATGGCTGTGTGTGTGCTTGTTTACTTGCAACAAAAAAACAAGTGACATCTCTGTATATTCATGATTTTGTCTGTGCTTGTTAGTGTGTGTGTGTGTGTGTTTGTTGTTGTTTATACTTATACATGAAGATGTTTGAATGTGGCCCTAATTACAATGTTGTAAATATATAACCTTACATGATGTGTGTACATGCATGCGTCTCTGTGTGTTTGTGTGTGTGTGTGTGTGTGTGTGTGCATGCGTGTGTGTGCGTGTGAGTGTGTGCATGTGTGTACAATCAACCTGGATTGCTCATGAGCGTGCATGTAAATTGTGCTTCTCTTAGGTGCTTGATCGCCAGGGAATGTCAGTGGATGTTGGACGGGAGCAGGGAGAAAGACTGCGGGCTGTTCCAGGAAAGTGCGCTGTGAAAAACGAGTGTCTCTCTTGTGACCCCGACATCTTTCTCACACTATTGATCATCCACAGAGTGCAAAAGAACACATAAGCCACAGCCTCTGACTCGTGTCTCCTCCTCACCTGTGTCTGTGAGTGTGTGTGTGTGGGTGGGTGCGAGGATGTGTGTGTTTGAGTGTGTGTGAGCGAGAGAAGCAGAATGTATGTGTGTTTGTGTGTGTGTGTGTGTGTGTTTGTGTGTGTGTATGTGCATGTGCACGTGTGAAAGATACCTTGTGTGTGTGTGTGTGTGTGTGTATGAAAGAGAGAGATTTTTTCATGCTTGTGCAAGACGGAGAGAGAATAGGAAGGCGATTAATGGAACAGAGACTTGTTTGTGAAACTTTACTTTTCAAGCGTTAACCTTTCACATGAGTCTATCAAGGGAAACAATCTTCAGGAAGTCAGTTAATTCAGCAGTGAGTGCGCTGGCATTTGGACTCAAAGAAGCACATCCCAGGGAAGATCAGACTCGCCTTTGTCCCTACATTTCTGCCCTGGCTCCTCTGTGGAGATACTCTGGCTCAGCACGCCCCTCTCAGCTAAATGTTTGTCCAGCCTCTCCCTGCAGACGGTTAACTTTGCTCAATAGGATCTGACTCCAGAACAGCTCTGGTCCAAACTCAAAGTGGTCCAGTTATGGCAAAGGTGATTCAATTTTTTTATGATTTTCATGATTTTTATTATTCTGATTGGACAATAGGGAGTAACAGGAAAGGAGTGGGAGAGAAAGATAGGAAATGGGTCCCCAGGTTTATGGTATGACACCTTAGCCCACTGAGCCATAGTGCCCCCCTGGTTCTGATCTGAGGGCCAGATCTGGGCCACATCTGGGCCATGTCTGCCCTGACTTTTTGTGTTTTGAGTTTTTTTTATCTGGGCTTTCATTCAGAGCACAGTTTCTTGCCTGCCTGCGTGGCCTTCGCTGGCGTAATTGAAATTTGCTTTGCCCCTGAAAAGAGCCAACCAGTCAGCCCGACAGACTGCTGTTGCTGCTGCCCCTCTTGTATCTGTTTTAAAAGGAGGAGGTGTGGGGGAAGGGGGGTGGCTGTGGTGGGGTGGATGTGGGTTTGAGTTGTGTGTGTTTGAGTTTGAGTTGACTTGGGTGTGTTTGTGTGTGTGTGTGTGTGTGTGTGTGTGTGTGTTTGGGAGGGGGGGTCCTGTGAGAGTCGCCCTGTGATGAAGACACCCCTGGGCCTCAGTGCTGCTCATGGCTGCCTTGGAGCTGTTAACTCAGTAAGCCTCTTAGTGTTTTGTGTTGTGTTTTTTTCTGTCCCCATCATCCTCTCCCTCTTCATCTTGCACTATGCCTTCCTTCTCTTATTCTTTTCTTTCTTTCTGTCTTTTTTTGCATTTATTTGAGAAAAAATGTCCTGAGGGCTCCCAGGGGGTCATTGACAGTCTGCCTTTTGTGTCTAGGGGTCTTGGCCTTGGCCTTATGCTATTCTCAGATACCCTAAATTTAAGTCAGGTTATTAGTTTGGTCTCCTGCAGAGGGTATAGATCGCCTGGGGACTTCTGACCATAAATTGGATTGCTAATCTGAACCATGCCCTGACCTCTTTGCCAATTACTGTCCGATCTGCACTGTACATCTGGCTACATACACATGGACGTGTCCAGCTGCATGAAGCCGCACAATATATTACCATGAAAGTGTGTTATCTTAAACACTTAATGGCATGGCCCGCAGTGTCTTTGTGCCAACAGCGCATCCCCCTCCTCTGGTGTCTCTCTTAGAAGTTTGCTGTGCCAGGCCCATTTCTTAGAAGAGCACAGTAAGAAACTGTGACCCAGAGCAGCTGTAACCAGCCATTATGGCTCAAAGGGGCTTTGTTATGTCTTGCAAATCACGTCTGTGGAAAATGTGAAGAAGTCAAGTTGTTGGTCGCTGACACACTAACACAAAGTCTTTAACAGCTAAAAGGGCTTTTTATAACGCTCAGCCTCTTGGGTATTAGTGAGTTGATGCCCTCAGGATGACAGAATTTAACATATAGCCTGCAGGGTCGTACAGTTCATTAAATAATAGCTTAGCAATAAAAATGCACTGTGGTGCCATTGAAATGCACAGTACAATGGTCACTTGAGGCATGGTGCCAATTTTCATATTGTGACTGCATATAGGCAAGTCATAAAATCATAATTAGATATGCGACTGAAATGTTTTTTCGAGTTTATGAAAGGGCTAAGATGTGGGTGACACTTCCCCAAATTACATTTCTCAGAAAGTGTGTGTGTCACTTCCATGGCCTTTTCACGATTATACCACAACACAAGGTGGCTTAACAACGCCATATAGCGCTCAGGCAGCTGTCCCTTTCAAAACAGGACAAATCTGATGAGAAATCCTTGAAATGAAATCCATGTCTTAACTGTGTGGGGGCCTGGGGAGATAGAGGCTAATATTATTACATCGAAAATTCGAACCAAAAAAAAAGAAAAAACGGCTCCGTCATACTTGCTCCCGACATGTGACAAACAATCTTGTGACCAGAATATGAAAATGTAATCTGCCCAGCCTTGTAATCAGCACAGTTATCCTTTCATTTTATGGTGCTCAGCTGCTTTGATGGGGCGTTCTGTTTCAGTGCGCTTGCCGCAGAGGATGACAGAGGGCTTGTAGTAGCACAAAAGAGGGGAGATGGCCCAAAATATGTGTGTTTAGATCATTTACCCAATGAGAAAAAGAGAAGAACAGGGGAGAGGCTGTTTAAATCAGGTCAACATGTCATGTAAAATAGCTATTGTGTCAACGGAAGGCAGATTTGTTTTGTGACCTAATTAAAGTGTGTGTGGCTGTCGGACTGCAGCTCATTCATACCCAGTTTCCATTTGTTCAGAGGAAATGAATTGCAGCACATCCACATTAGTGGTTACGCTCACTGTGTCCTTTAGTGGTTCCTCGCAGTCTTTTTTCCTTTCTAATGTCATCGACCGAATCATTAAAAGAGCCCTGCCATACATCTATAGGGTATTCTAAATTGCTCCCTGAGGTCTCCAAATATGGTTTGTAACTTTGGTTGGGCTGAAAACGGTACAAGGAGACCTTAACAGGGTCCTTTTTGTGACTAATTGAAATAGTCCTCGATTTAAGCGGCTTGTTTTTCTGCCTATGATGATGAGCTGTACTCTGATTCGCTGCTAGTTTGTCAGCGTTGCATGGCTCTGATGGCACTTAAGTGAATATATTTATACTAGTTTGCTATTGTCAGAATTGCAGAAGAACAAAACTTTTTGGAATATTAAATTTCAGAGGAAGCTGAGGGAAAAATGATGCAAATTGTAAATAGACACTTCACCGGTAAGTTTGTAAGAGTTTCATACTTGCCAATGTAACCACATAACTGCTTTGTTATCGCAATGTTACTGTTACAACCACAGGTGAAAACTTACAAAGCTTTGTTGTATTTGGAACAGGAATAATAATGGACTTCTCCAAAAAGTAACTGCAGCTGTTTGTCCCTAAGCTCCTGTTATTTAGGTATAAAACTAAAAACAAGACCATTGCTGTTCTGCTTGTTATCTTCATTTCATGTATATTCTGTGATCTGGCATTGTTAGGATTCTGTCAGGTGTGCACTAATCAAATATAGGAGAGCATGGATTAGGTGATAATTCAGTGCTATCCGCCAGTGGCTTAGAGATAGACACAGACAAACTTGGCCTGATTTTGCCATTAATTTCTTTAAGATAGTATTACATTTTCACATGCACCAAATAACACAAACTCATGGACATCCATCATATTTCAAAATCAACAGGTAAAAACAGTTTTGTGTGGCAGGGCACCTTTAACTGAACCTCATATGACATGCATGCTCGGTTGTTATGAGTTTTGAATGGGTTGAATTTTGAGCCATTTATACAAGGCAGCTATGTAGCCAAGAGATGGGAAAACACCAAACTAACCTCTAAGCTGAGATTATGTACATATGGCAGAACTCTCCTTGATGGCAAAGGGCAAGCTCAATATTAGCTTAATAACACAGTCCTTGGTATTCATCGGGAATGGAAGGTTTAAGACCCCACACCCCCCTCACAATGAAAACAGCTTCTTGTCATCCTGGTGAGTGCACATCCCACCAGCGTCGCCTCTATCGCACCCCCCCCCTCCCCTTTCTCACCCTATCCTGTTATCCTACTGATGTTTGCACGCTCAGCTAAGCTCAAGGTTAACAGGCTAACCTTATCCGTCAAACACCGGCCTGGTGCCATCGTAATTGCAAGCAAATGTTCTTTGTGTGTGTGTGTGTGTTTCTGTTTATATGTGTTGGTGAAGGTGGCTGTGTGTTTTTGTGAGAGTGTATGTTGTTCCTAGTGTGTGTGTGTGTGTGTGTGTGTTTGTGTGTGTGTGTCTGTGTATATTGGAGAGATGGAAAGCATTCAGACAACTATCACCTCGTCAAGGGCTTTTGCTGTGATTTCCAGTGACGTGGAAGTCAGAAGCGATGTTGTAAACTGCTGCTGAAATACTGTTGTTGGTGCCCTTCACGCAGTTGCAGGGGTCAAAGTGAGAACTTTCTCATTTTTAAATGTGAGCACCAGTCCCTTGTCACGACTCAGCGTGTGCTATTTGTCTTTCAGATATACGGCCTACTCCAACCAGCTTAATAGAACCAATAATGGTCTCAATGCCCGTATGTGTTCGAGAACCGCAATGTCCACCAGCAATCAGGAACCAGGAACGGTTATCATCTGAAGCAGCATGGTCTCTCAGTGGATTTCTTGACAGGACGTGTACTTATTGACCCTCCGATTTCAAAGCGAAACTGAGAAGCACTGATGAGAGAGGTGCAGTGACAGGCAGATATGGAGGCACGTGGTACGTGGATCTGGTGATCCGTACCACGTTTGGGCCAGATCGGAGCCACATCTGTGTGCCAGAGCCAGATGCATTGTGGGTTATCTTTTGCTTGTCAAAGCCTACTGTCTTGCAGGAGATGGCAGAAGGGCACAGGAAGTTATATATAGCTGGGGGGAACCCCTTCCTTTGCTGCACCCCGCCACCACCACCACCCCCTTAATAACATAATGACTTAATTACTCATTTCCTTTTCACCAAGTTCAAGCAAAAAGAAAGACAGAAAGAAAAAAAAAGAAATTTAAAACACTATGACTGTCGACTGTAAAAAAAGATTAAAAGCTCAGCAGCAGTGGCCTACAGAAAGGTCATCTTTGTTCTTCTTAAAGTGTCCTCCACTTTCCCCTAATTCTAATAGCCCCTCCCTACTCTGTTTCACCTTATGCCGCCCCCGACCTCCCACCACTCCTCCCCTAAATGCTCACTTCTTTCTTTCTCCTTTCTCTGTCTTTGCTGTCTCTTGCTCTCAATCTGGGTGCTGTCCTCACACAGCTCTGGGATTGATAATACACATGAGTGAATCTCTGTTTCACCTTATGCTGCCCCCACCACCCACACCCCACAACACTTCTCCCCTAAATATTCACTTCTTGTTTTCTTACTTTCTTTCTTTGTTTCTTCTTTCCCTGTCCTCCCTGTCTCTTCCCCTCAATCTGGGTGCTGTCCTCTCTCTCACATAGCTCTTAGATTGATAATACACTCGAGTGAGTCTCTGGCTCTGGCTTAGGGTGTGGACTTGTCTGTTTTCTCTCACACACAATAGAGATGGATTTCCCCATGTGTGGGCCTCGCGCTATGGTGCGCCGGCTGTGTGCAGACTAACGGGATGGGAAGCAGTTGTGATGGCACTGGACGTCTCTTTGAGAATGTCCTGTCAGTGATGTCTGTAGACGTGTCTTTGAGTGTCCTATCAGTGTCCTATCAGGCTCTTCCATGCATGTGGAAGAGAGAGAGAGAGCTCTCAGGAACACTCAACACGCTTTGCTTTCTGTCGGTTGATGCTTTATCTCCCTCTCTCCTCTGTCTCGCTCTCCAGGAATCCTTAGGTTCCCTTTTCTCTGATAGGGGCCCATATAAAAACAGTTGAGGCCCCTAGAAGGCCATCATCTAGGCTTGACCTGACCTGACCTGGACATGTTTCAGAGTCTTAGGATGCATACAAGACAATAACATCTAAAAAGAGATTGCATCCTTTGTTGCTCTAAGATGACACAGCTCAGAGTCATGCTCATGTTTATGCTTAAGGTTTAGACATCATAGTATTTTCACTCTATCTCTCTTCAAAGACAAGCTTTGAGTCAGTGAATAAGGCACAAATCCTTTTCACAAAGTGTATTTCACTAGCCAGTGTGATAAGTGGGTTGTTCAGAACTGTTGTAGAGGGGGGAAATAGCTAGCTCCTCCCCCATGTAAATGAAAGGTTTTTTTTTTTTTTAACAATACAGTGCCACATTTCTATAAGGAGTTTGAAGAGAAATATCTGTGATTACATTTATACATAATTAAAGCAATAATGAGATCACATCTGAAGAGCGTTCAAAAATTCATCTCAAAGAACAAAAAAATTTCTGGATGCCTCCCCAGACTCTGAAACGTCTGTGGCCAGCTAAAAGCTCTAAAAGCGCCAGTACAAGGCAAGTCTACAACGCAAAGGAACATGGATGTATGAAACGTATTGTACGTATTGTAAACATGACAGGCAAATATAGCAGCAATATTACAAAACCATAAGAGTTAAACACTCTGAGGCACTCGTCAGCTGAACGCGTATTTTCATGAGCACGAGTGTTTTCCAAAAAGATACCAGGACAAAAACTATAAAAGATCTTTTCATATGATACCCAGAAATCAAATAGGCCCATTTTAATCGAGTTGCACTGCCTTATAAAAGCGACATAGTAGGCTATTTGATGAGCAACAGAAGTTACATTTGATGTGATACATTTATAAGATTGCAACCGGGTTGAAAAAAGGGAAGAGCAAGAGAGGGGCTTAATTAGATACAAACTGTTAATTGAAAGATTAACTGAAAATAGAGGTGTGTATGCTAGCTATGTGAATCGCTGCCTCAGGACAACATATTTCCAGCAGCACATTTATCCAGCATTTATCGCTTCTTGCCTCTCAAATATTTATACCTCATCTGACACGGAGGCCCTCAGTCGGAATGAAGACTTGTACGTGCCTGAAGGACTTTCACGCGCAAATGAACTGAGACGTCCTCGTCATTTAGGGAAGAGTTAGATCGCCCCCTACTGTCCGTAAAGCGGTATGGGAAAGACCACTGAGAAATGTCCTCTGAGAGGTAGTGTGTCTCTCGAGAGCCTGCCCCAGCAGTTGAACAGTCACGACTGGAATCAGTAATCAGCCCCGTGAATGCGCACTAGTTTTTCTTCGGCTTTCAAGTCTTGCAATGTGGGTCAAACACTTCTCTCAGAACTTGGAGGGCCTATCCTACTCAATATCATGATTCCATAATAACCTCCCACACACACCCATGTGTACAAGAACAAGTGGTGATGCTCTTTGATCAGTTGATGCTTTGTCCATTTGACATCCTTTGGGCATCGGGGAAGGGATGAAGAGGACTTACACTGCATACTCTGCCACAAATATGTCATATCCTGTGTAGACTCTTTATGCACATATTGAATTTATAGTCCCACTACTGCTCAAGATGATTTTAAGATTAGATTGTGTCCATTACTAACATGCTTTTATGTTTATTCTTTCTGATATTGTCACTGGTAAACATGATTACTGGGGATAAGTCATAGCATGGCGGTATATAGTCATGGATGGACCTTTACAGGGGAAAAAAAGATAGACCACAGCTCCAGTTCAAAAGTCTCTTGTTCAACTCCTTAATTTACAGTCAAGGGGGAGCTACACTCACAATAAGGCAGTTTCATGGAAGCTTAGAAATAATTTCCATTGAGTCAATTTTATGTTCAACCAAGATACCCCAGGGTATTGAATAAAGAAGCTGGACTGCTGAATCTGTTCTTACAGCCTCAGAAACATCTTTATTTCAAAAAGATCTTAATAATGTATAAGCAACATTGCAAACAATATGGTGTCTCAGTGCAGCGCGAAGAATCAGACTCCGCAACGCAGCTAATAAATCCCCGAGCATAAATTTAAAAAGGAATCACAGAGGGTTCATGACAATAGCTTTTCGTCTTCCCCTGGGTAGTCGATGCATGCTGGAAAAAAAAGGCCTTTATGTGGAAAACTGGGGCTCCTCAGCAATATAGGGGAACAATTACTTCACATGGTCGTTGAATTATTCATAAATCATTGTGTGTGAGAAATTGTCATTTGAAATAAACAAGCTTGTTCTAGATTTGAAGTCCTCGAGGAGTACCCTGGTTAGCACATTTCATGAAATCTATCTTCTGCACTGCAAAGCATAGCTGAGACATCAACCAATACTGCATGACTTGGGCCATCAAGCCATTAAATTAATTGCTATTGTGGAATTCAGTATAGCTCAGTAACTATAAGAAGCATGGCACATGTCAAGGGATGAAAAAGAATGGCTATCAATATAACCTGTGCACCCAACCTGTGCATTCTCATATTTAACTACAAACTGTATAGGCCTACTGCCTGTGTGACAAGAAAAAGAACTTTGAAGCAGAGCTCAAACTTAAATAGAAATGGTGTAGTGATATTATTTAGAGGATCCGTTATTAGATGTTAAACACTTATACACGTTATACCTTAAACATACTGCAAGTCATAAACCACAGACTTTCACTATCATGAAGACCAGCAGCTTAGGCAGACTGTCAAATTGTCAACTGACTGTTAACTGCAACATTGATCCGCATGTTGGCGATTTTTTCCCCAAGAATGCACACAAAACAACCACATATAGATTACAGCAATAATTTATTCAAAACATTTCAACTCCATCATGATACAAGCACATGTTGGACTCATATTCCTAACTCTTTCTAAATATGTAACCAATAAATACACATCCAGGAAAATCATTTCCACAGCTTTGGTCATGTTATTAATGGTCATTGCACAGTAATACTGGTGTCTTATGACTGCAGTTCACCTTATCACTAGACAGGATGGCTCTGTACAAGACGTACCCAAGACCCTGTGACATTTGAGCCGTGGGTGCGAGAGTAGATTATGGGACGGCACAGCAGCTCTGGTAGGCTTCTGCCCTTCTATCTAGCTGGTGGTGGTGGTCATGCAACGTAATAAACATCTCCAGCACGTCAGTAGGGCAGGTTGCCGCACACTCAGTTCTTGTACAGTTTATTGCAGCTGGCACACACACACACACACACACACACACACACACACACACACACACACACACACACACACACACACACACACACACACACACACACACACACACACACACACACACACACACACACACACCACTGTCAACAGCAAAACAGGACTCTGTATCAGAGGAAACAGTGTCAAGTGCTCTAGGTTCAACAATTGCATTTGCCACTTCATGACAGCCCAGTCCTAAGGTCACCACTGCATAACCTAGTCTTTCACAGACAACATGGAAATAACACAAGTGTCTCACTATCTGATAGTGTTCCTCATGGGTAATCATGTGACTAATCTCCTTTCCAACTTATTTTTGTCCGGTTTCAGATTTGGATGTAATAATAATTAAGCAGCAAGTCAAATTACTATTAATTAATTGGCTTAAATGCTGTGCAGAGAGGTCAAAGAGCGTGAGACTCTTAAGAATACCAAGGCACATCAAACTTCTGGGCTCTTCTCAATTTGTGGCAGACTGCCATTCTAAACTTTTGAGAAAGAATTAACAAAAAAAAAAACACACTAAAAACTCACTATGTGGTGTAAATTCCTAGACGTGTTAACAAAATATGACTTTTGTTCCAACAAAACAAAAACAAATACACTCGCTGAATCTGCACCACAAACTTGACAAACTGACTCTTTAGCTGACAATGAACAAACAAAACAAAAATCACTCATTACATTTGCACTTTGGTCATTACTCAGAAAGTGGCAAGTTCATATTTTTACTTAAAATCGTTTGACACTGACAGAATGTAGCCCCTCTTTACAGGGCATTCAGTAAGGGTCACTCTGACCTCATTTCCAAATTAGTATCCAAGGTTGAGGAGGGGTGGGGGGGCAGAGGAATCTAGCCAACGAGACCATTTGTCAACAAGTCAAAATGTTCTCTTGCATAACAGCATGATAAAAAGAAATTCCCTGTGTTTGTACACATTCCACATCTGACCTCCTTATCTATTACTTCTTATTTATCAGGTGTTACCTGACAACCACACAGTCCCCAGTGGGACAGAAACGTGACTCCCTCGACAGCCGCTAATCAACCGCCGCTTCTGCCGCGGTGGCAGAGCGAGCCGCATCCAGAAATAACACCTCTGGAGGACAGTCTGATACAGACAGCATGGAGTCACACAAGCCCTGGTGTACACTGAGTAGCATGCCAGTCATGTTGGAGTGAGCAGCCACACTTGTAAGGTACTGTGACTGAGTTAAGGGGACCCCTATGGCCTTTAGCCTGTGTGGCTAAAGAGGGGCAACTAAGGGGACGGCAACGGTAACTACAACACACTTCAGACAGCTATGGTTGGCAGGGTAGGCAGACAGAGAGAGAGAGAGAAACAGGTAGGCCGGCGAGTGGGGAGCGGGGAGGGGGGGCCTGACTGGCATGAGATGGCATCTGACTACCTCTGTCAATCGACACATCCCGGAGTTCTACGCTCGGTGCAGTTCGGTGAGGTGGTGGCGTGCCACTCTCCTCTTCCTCTTCCTCCTCCTCATGCCGATGAGGTCCCTTACACATCGATCTTTTTCAGCTGCTCATAGGTGATGAAGAACTGGACAAGTTGGGTTAAGGTGCAACAGATAACATGGACACTGTTGGCTCATAATCACAAGACACAGTAAGGGGATTTACCACCAAACAGCCAAGTGTGCAAGAATTCACATTTTTTTTGGTGAGTGTTTGAGGAAAATAGAAACTGACAAGACTGAGTATCCTTCTTATAAACAAAACTGAAAGGCAAATGTGACTGCCAGAGATCTCTACCAAACCGTCAACAGTTTGCTGTGGTTGCCACAACCATAGAAACAAATGGTTTTAGATTTCAAATATGATTGCAGATTGACTGAAGTACCACAAAAATGTCCCCTTCCTCTTCCCACCAAAGTCAATGGTTTCAGTTTCAGGAATCAGCAAAAAAAAAAAAAAAAAAAAAAAAAAAAAGAGATAAATAAAATAAAATGCCTACCATCGCAGTGCTGCATGTCACTAAGGATGAAAGCAATGGCTGATGTTCACCCAGATGTAAATTAAAGCAGCTGCAAAAAGCTGACTGTGTAAAGGTGTGTTTGCAAACCGATTGAGGATTTAAAACACACAGAGAAGCATAACTCCCTCTTAGGAAACAAACTTCCTTTTAAGAAAAGAAAAGAAAAAAAAAAAAACATTCTGCATTTTCCTTTTAGTCTGCCATAACTGATGTAATTATAGCAGAGTAGAGGGTTCTATAGGAAATAGAGGGTCTATGTTTTCAGACAAAGAACCAGTGAATTATTAACAATATTGAGGTAACATTTTCTATGAATAACATGCACTTCAGCATTTTAGAAAGTTCTAATGTCTATTATCTGTGTCGCCTGGCGGACCGAGGTGGCATCGTCATCCATCAAACATCAACACACACTGGTGCTGTGGACTGGCTCTATAAATCTCTCAGGGACAGTCCAGCTCAGTTTAAAAGGCTGCCTATGTTATTGCTTTTCACTACTGCATATAACCAACTCCCCCTGGGCCTCTAGAGAGCACACATGCACACATGCACACACACACACACACACACACACACACACACACACACACACACCCATCCACCAAACACTTATCAGTTTGCACAGCCATTCCAAGAATCTTCAGAGTTTACACAACAGACAAAGGATCTATAGTCTTAAAGTGCCAACAGTAGAAACATGTAGAGACACACACACACACACACACACACACAGTCAAGACCCTCCAAAGGTTTATACTATACTCATCTGACATATAGTCTTATATGGCATATACATGACACATACAGTGTGTGCTACCTGCAGTAGCCACACACACACACACCTACAGTGAAGACAGAGTGTCGGTTAATCCTTTTTGTTTTGTAAGCGTTCCTGTATTGAAGTTTCTTCATAAGGGTCACTAAACCTCACCCTCCCTTCACCTCCCACTCTCCCCCCTTAATCGATCCTGGGTCTTGCACTTACACAAGTGCGTCACGGCTAATCTGTCCCAACCTTTCGCAGGACTGTACTGCCATTGTTGATGGCTCTCGTCTCAAAGCCCTGGCGAGGGGCCCCCTCTCAAGTTGGCTGAGGGTCTGTTATGTAATCATTATGTAATAGCCACTCCAGGACCCCACCAAGGGGAAAAATACAAACTAGGCAAGACATACAGTTCATCAGGGTATGGGCACAGTGGGTTAAGTACATGCGTATGTATGGATGTATGTCCAGTATGTGTGCCTCCATGTCCAGAATGTTGGCACTGCTGATGGGTGTTTGTTGGCCTGGTTTCATTGGTTCTGTGAGGGACTGAGCAGTACACATAATAACACAGGATGTGAGCTAAACCTGCTTACACACAGGAAGTGCTTTAACCGGGCACATCGTTAGCCAAGGGCAGGAATGGGACATCTCTCACACACACACACACACACACACAGTTATGAACAGAGTCCTTACATACATAATACCAGAGGTAAAGAGTAGAAAAGGATACAATGATGTTCCATGGCCCCAGTCGTAGCCAGTTTGGGAAGAAGCCCTTGTAGAGCGCCAGGAACCCTTCTGATCGCCACGTCTGCAGGACACAAGCAATTTGAAAATCAGTGCTAATCTTGCAATCAGCAGACACAAACAGACCCCGACTTGTAAACAACAGAGGAGACAGAGAGAGGAGACAAAGTGAAAGGACATTCCATTTGAGCATATTCTGAAACAATACCACTCAGCCTGTAAGCTAATCAGCGAAACTGGTTTCAAAAGACAATTGAGCAGAGAATCTGTGCCAGGGAGATTTGAATATATATATATATATATATATATATAAAAAAAAAAAAAAAAGAGGCCAGGTCTTCTATTAATGTTTCCCTGACACATATGATTTTCAGCTTTCATTCAATGCATCCATTTCATGTTTCATTGAAGCCCAGCCATTCAAGTTAAATGTTAAACCATCATAGCCCTAAACCTAACCCCAACCCCGAAATCCACTGCCCTCCTCCAAACCCTAAGCCATGACATGTCAAAGACTTAGTTGCTATTCATCAGCCAATCTATTCAGTCTAATTGTGATGTATGACATCTACAACGTTCCTTAAGTCACACCTATGTTCTAAACAACTTTGGGTATCTTTATTTCGAATTTGTTTGGGTGGGTGGGGTCATTTGTATCCAGTAATCAATTTCTGAGGAGTGGGCTGATGGCTGATTTTGTTGTCACCTTACCTGCAGCAGGCAGTCCAGCGTGCCCTTGTACCCTCCACACGTGCTGTCCAACAGCACCCGCTGGTTCATCATGCGAGTTCGCACCACGTCGATGGGGTTGGACGCCAGCGCTCCGGCCAGGCCGCACGCAAAACTGGACCTGGGGAAGCATCATCTAGTCAGTCACATTTCTACCATCAGAACACGTCACAGAATAAAACAGGCTGAATTATTAACATATTATAGAAACTTCCTAAATGAATTGTTGAGGTTCAGCCATTGTAACCATCACAGAACCAGAAGAAGAGACTGGTGAAGAAAGTCTTGTTACTTGAATATTTCCAATGTCAGAGAGAGACCTTCTAGAGAATCTTCAAAGTCTTCTAGAGAATGTCAACTTCAGTTATTCTCTGTCTTGGCAAGCTTGTTTAGTGCAGCATAAAACTGGGTCATGAATTCAATCATAAGAGACATTTAGGCACATGACGTTCTGCCAAAACATCAGTCACCAACTTGTGTTGTAAAATGCAAGCTTGACACCCAACTTCCCTATGCATGAGTAGTCATGTTTAGTTTAACTTTTGTCTCATTCCTTTCAGGAGACTGACATCAGTGACAGATCAGTGCTATAGGCTTCATTAAACCAACTTCTCAGAAATTCTCCTATTCACCACAAAAAATGGCTGGAGATCAAATCTGCCTCACCCAAATTAGGCAACTGCCTAGCTCCCACCACTGCAAGTTTTTACACGACTGCTCATAACCACACGGCTTAATCAGCTTGGATTTTTGTCTGAGTTGCGTATAGCCTACACACAGATGGTTGGACTGACTTGACTCATGTCACAAGTAACTCAAAGGTGTTTTGATATCCAAGAGTGTCTAGAAGAAGTAAACCACACATGAGTGAGGGTCACTGTCAAAGTTCAAACCAAACACATGTTATAGGTTCTGTGTACCTGGCCCTCACCTTGTTGTTTAGCTTTATCACTAGCTCTAGACACAGGCATGTGAACCAACCAGAAAAACCAGACAGTGTTTCCCCTCCAACAGTTAAGCTACACTCTACAGCTCTGTCATGAGGTCCGTGGTAATTAGATTTCTGTATGAAAGACTAACAAAATCAGTCTCACACAAACATGTACTGAAACAAATTCTATCCCAACAGCCTATTGGGGTCAAACAACAATTACTGATGATGATGTGGTTAACATGCTTGGCTAGATGTTTGGTTGGGCTTGAAGTGAAAAGCTGTTTCTGCGTTTCACTTTAAAGAGGTTAGGGTGGTCCTCGTGGATAAAAGTATCTCAAAGTAACTCTTCAGCAGTCAAAATGTTACAGTTTTATTCTGATTTGAGTGAACACCTCAAGTTTTGGCAAAATTCAGTAGAAAATAATATTAGCCTAATTAACGTGTGACTGTGGCGCACATATTCATGCCCTGGTGACCGGCCCCTGAGAGAGGTCTGAACAATCATTTGCTAATCCCATTTTCACCCTTGGTTTCCTCCGAGCTAATTCCTGGAATTGCACCATTACAGGAGCTAAGAGGCAGCACCCAAATCATGGTGGAAGACAATCACTGGTAATCACCATTTCTTTCCTCTGTTAGCAAACACTTGCATTAGCCATCCTCGACACAAACACAGGACACGCCAATTTAACTTTCACCCTCCAACAAAGGCAAACTGCATGCTAGGATAAATGAGATCCAGGTAGTTTTGTTCCTACAAGTGCAAATAATTGATTGTGTGCTGCAAATCCTTGTACTATGGCTTACTTACAACACAAAGTACATGCATATGAAACAGTGGTAAAATGGTGGCAATGAGTAAGCGCTGGGGCTACATGTACACTTCTGCTTGTGAGGTGTGCGTACTCACTGCAGTCACATATTTCCAGTAGGGACAATAAAATCTGTTTGTCCATCACATACTGTGCTTCTCTAAATATATCTATAGCGGAGGCCCATGAAGGAGTCAGCTGCACTCAATCCAGCTAGACACTGGTCAACAAATGCCAGTGCTTCAACTGTACCAATTAGCTCCTCGATGGATCTCGTATGTCAGTATCTGGTGTGTACTGCATGCCATTATGTCAATGCCAATGAACTCATTTTTACCCAGCCAACCACAAGCAAGCAGGCCCTTTCTTCAGGAGCTGTGGCTCTGTTCAAGGTTTTCTCTGATTAAAAGGGAGCTTTCACCTCATCTCTTAGCTTTGAAGGGGCCTTCAGCTATATTCATGGTACTATGCTATATAAAGAAATATTGAATAGAATCAAAAGCAACAAAATGATACTACCAATAAAATGATCAGGTAAGTTTAAAATAGGGATGGCCTAAGGACAATCAGCGTGAACGCCAGGGCCCCTGCATTTAAATCTCTCTGAATTCAAAGCCACCCAAAAAGGCTTGGCCATGACTCAGAGAATAAATGTGCTTCACTTCACCCATCAATCAGAGTAGTCCGGCCCAGAAAACAACTGGGTAGAGACGACCTCGAACACGAGAACTGGACAGGTTTGGAGGTGCTCACAGGAGTCTGCATGATATGAATGCATGAGCTACTCTACAAGCTTTACCCAAAGAATAAGAGTGTTTTAGACACACACTCCCATCTTGGAATACAGATTAATGTGGATGTAAGAGACTCTGGCACTCAAGACCGGCACACATCAGCGCTGTACTGGCTGTGTTCCGGCGCTGACATAATGACATTAAAGCAGGCTAAAGGCAAAGATCACTTGATCACTGCGCCCAGCATCGCTTATTCCACCTTTAAATCCCAATTAAAATGAGTCACTAGTCTTGTGAGGTTGCTTTCTATTTTCAACGCCTCGTTTGGAAGTGTACTGGTGTTATTTTCTCTCCTCAAGTTCCCCACAGCTGACTTATCAATTTGGAGAAATAGAACCCCTCTCCTTCACACTTTCTTTGTATTTACGGTATTTGGCCTTGTGTGGAGAAGTGGCACTCACAGGAAGTGGGTATACACAGTGTCCCCCATGTAGCCAGAGAGAATCAGGTGCTTCTTGGTGATGTCATAGACGGGAAGCTCGACACCCACCACGATGGCGGCTCTCTGGGCAGTAAGGGACACCCCCTGAAAAGCAACAACAGTGTGAAGAGTCAATAATGCAATTTCACACATAGATACACATTCACGCATTTCACAAACTTTATCAGGTGGATTGTATGGCATGCATGCATGTGCGCACCCTCACCCAAAAGGAAAAAAAAACATGGTGAAGAATGCTGCCTGTCATATACGTCTATCCATCACCTGATTATGACCTGGCTACCATAAGTAAACATGCCAATCACAGACAGACAAGGAACAACCTGCGCACCATTTCAAGCACAACAGAACTGAACTGGCATAAAGGTTTACAGGCATGTGTGTTTGTGCACATAAATGTACACACACAAATACACACTATATACATGCATGTATGTATGTCTTGCATATAAATGTGTGTAATTTAGACACTCTAGATATCATGCTTACCTTCCACAAGCCTCTTGTTCCCTCCTGCTGATAGATGTTAATGAAGTTCCCAATCATGCTTCCCTGAATGAGATTGCCTTGAGCCTGCATCCGGATCTGCAATAAACAAGACAGACAACTAAAACACACATGCCGAGGCCATCAGGAAGGCCAAAGACTAGTACACAACAGCAATCAGTTACACATTCAAACTGATAGCACTCCATTCAGAACTTTAAGCGCACATCTACCACGAGGATCTTGAGTGGGCTGTAAACACAATGCAAACAAAGTTATAACTTTTTTTTTTTTTTTTTACGAGAAAGCACTCAAGCTTTAAGCAAACGTCAAGGACACCTCTTCCACTATGTGCGTAACACGACAACCAATGGCAACCACTACAACCAAGTGAATTATTAAAGTAAGCCAATACCTCACTAGCTGGTGTGACTTGACTGCAGTGAGAAAAAGTAACCCACCGTCCCTGAACTGCTTTCATATTTATGTATCGTCTTCATAGAATTTATGCCACTACACTCTGACTGCCAAGTCTTTCAAAGAGGAGCATGTTATGTCTCTCAAAAGCACTTTCTCACTTCTGCAAAGTATTCTTATTCAGAACATTCGGAACAAATATGAGATTTAAAGATTTCACAAGATGACTTGGCTTAATAATAAGCCAATTTTGTCTTGATATCAAAATTGTTCCATTATGGCTGCTTAACCATTTATCTGAAAAAAGCATATTTGTTGTTGTTCCGTCATTGTTCAGTCAAAAGCTGGGCAGCTCTTGGATGGTCTCTAGTGGGGACCCCGAGGTTAGCCAAAATGTGCTTGGCTGGAACAATTTGTGTGGCCTGTCTGCGGAATTTTAATCTACACATGTCTGGCACAGAATTTCTCAAAAGCCAGATCACAAAAGACCAAAATGCTTGGTTAAGTTTGAGGCCTATACTCATCAACTGAAACACTACACCCGAGTTCTCCTAAAAGACACCAAACATTGTATTTCTGTAAGTATATGCCCACTTTATGTTGAATAATATGTGTTTCAAGTTTATTGTTGCATCTCAAATTACATTTCTATACAGCACAAGAGTTAAAAATCTTAGTTCCAAACCCCCTCACGACCTGATATATGCCCTTACTGGCTATAAAATAAACAGTTAATAAATACTCGAAGCATTTGCAAAATAAGAGCATAGCAGGTCTAGATACAGATTAAAGAGAGATAATTAGTACTCATCATACACGAAAACACTAAATAAAAAGGAAAACAGCAGCAGCAACCAAATGACAACTTAACCAAGTTGGTCACCAAGACCTACTACAGGCAAGAGTCGTTTAGAGGAATTACTACTGGTAGATCATGAAAAGAACGTGCTAATATTAGCAGTCCAATGAGTGCCAAACCCCACCCCCAGGCTTTTAACCACCCCCAACCCACCCTCATTGGCCTTCTACCCGCCTTCTATAGACGGCCTTCAAAACTTTAGGTCAGGTCACAGAACATGTCACAGAAATCTAATGTGAACTATAACCATCACATCCCAGCTATAAATACTACTCCCTACAATAATGGAACATGAAATGTTTATATGAAGACACACTGTATCGAAGCTAAACTGTAGAGTATATTGTTTACTCCCTTCTTTCAAGTACAAGTATATTCCAAAGTAGGACTAGGATAAACTGCACAAAAGTCGAGGAAAGATTGGTTGTTCTTGTCCTTGTTGTTCTGACGCATGTATTCCGTAAACTCAGGTTTATATGGTAACAGAACATCTGGGAAAGAATCTGATCTGACTCACAGATACTGTCCGCAACACAGAGTGGATTCAGCCACTTGCTTTAAACCCTGAACAGGGTTCCCACACTTCCCTAAAACCTGCATTCAAGGACTTTTCAAGGACTTAACAAGTCCAGTGCCCTTTAATTTAACATGACATTGTTTGCAACATATTTAAACCCAGGGTGATTACACATACTGAAATGTGATGTGGTGCACTGAAAGAAGACTATGTAGTCCTTTACTTCCACAAAGTACATTGAGGCACTATCAAGGACTTGTATGTGCCAACTGCCAAAATCTTTCTTTGATTTAATTCCCTCAAATTCAAAGCCTTGGAAGGATATCAAGGACTTGTGGGCATTTTGCCTGCAGGTGCATATCTGTGGCAGGACTTATTTGCTCTAAAAAGTCATCAAGGGCTTCAGATTACTACGAACTGACAGTTCAGTTGTAGGCCGAGCCACAGTGCGCTTGGGAGAGAGTGTGTACCTTCAGAACATCAGTGGGATTGGCAATGGAGGAGGAGATGACACCCGAGAGGACTCCACACACCACGTTGGTCAGCAGAGTTTCATCTAAATGGAGATCCAACAAACACATACACACACAATAAATTCAAAATAACACTGTGTGACCACTGTGCAGGTTAGTACAGTAGGCATCGATAACTACAAAAGCATGTCAAGGTAGGCATTCTACATGCAGTAAAACGCTCTTATTTTTCTACCTCGCATGCAAAGTTTAAAAGAATAACTGAAGGTAATCAGTAAAAACATTTAGTAACGTTAACTTGACAAGAATTTCCGGCTGGGGCAGAATAGTTCAGTCTATTCCTGCACCGGCTACTCTAATTGTTTCTTTCTTTAGGCTCAATTGAGAGGAGAGATGCAGAGGAAGTAGTGGGACACTAATTTGATTCCACATTATTATACTGGGAATTGGTTTGTGCCAGATTTTAGAACCACTGCAAGAGAGTACAACTTAAAAGCCCCTCGTCCTCCATCCACAGTGAGGATTAACGTTAGTTGCGTTAAACCCATTTACGTTATACCCACCCTCTGGACGGTCAACCAGCAGCCTTTTGAAACTCTGGTATGTTCCAATCTTAATTGTGCCGTAGGAGGCTTGTCGTAGCATTGCCGGTGCAATTCTATTAAACAGAAGAACACACATCACTGAAAAATCACACCGAATCTCAACAACCCCAGTCACATTAGGCCGAGTTCATAAAGCGGCCAGTCTAACTTTGCTAGCATAGCTAAGTTAACCGGCATTTAACAATTCTAGTTCCACTTCCATTTTTACATCAAATTTGTCATCTTTAAACGATTACACGACTGCCACAGATTATATAGACATTATCAAAACAAACGATCCATTTTCATTACCCAGAATACAGAGCTCGAAGACCTTCCTCCTTGGATATTCTTCCCATAGCGTGCAACATCCCTCGGTAGCGGATTTCTTTGTATTGGCTGTCGCTGACTTGACCCTGGACTTGAAGCCGGGTTTTGGTCAAGTCAATCGGGAACGTGCCTGACAAACAATACACCCGTTGGAAAAAGCGTTACATATCCGAGGACTGTATTGTCCTAAATAAAGAAAACTGCATCGCGCTTGTCACCATATGTCTTTTTTTTCTCCAACTCACCACATTCAGCCGTAACCGAGGCCAATCCTCCGAAGATGAATGGTTTCCAGTTTGCATTCGACATTGTGTAGATTCAGGGGGGAAACAACGGACTATGTAAACTAAGAAGATGGAATAGATGTCCCACTAACCGCTAACACACGGACTACACAAATATGTTCACGTTACTGAACGAGAACGTTGTTGACTGCTCAACGTAACCCGGTAGTGTGGCTGGACTGTATTGCATCAGGCACTCCCCCTCAAGTCCCTCCCACATGGCTGGCGGGAATGGCTCAATTCACATGTTAGAGACTATCAAGCAGTGGTCATCTCAGTTAAAATCATTAAACTGTCTCTGTCAGGTTAAACTCCCTGTCTTGGGTGCTAGTTACAATAATTTAGAACCTTTGATTGGGAAAGAATTATTTGGTTCTATGTGTCGCTCAACTGTTCTGAAAATGTGGTCGCGCGTAGTCATAAGAAATGTATGATACATAATTCATAAATTGTTTGGCTTGAAGTATTCCAATGTTCGAGATTGGTGACTTTTGTTGTGGAATTGATTTAACAGCGGAGAAAAGGGTTCCTTGCCCTGCCCCGTGTGAGGCTCGAACTCACGACCTTCAGATTATGAGACTGACGCGCTGCCTACTGCGCCAACGAGGCGGCTGATGTAGAGAAGAACATGCCGGAAATTGACAGTTAGAATAAGCCAATCTTTGATGTACACTTTAACTGTGTCTTCTATTTTTGTAAAAAGGGCACAGACACTGACACAATCACAGAAAAGAATGCCGCTGTTCTGGCATTTTCTGAGATGATAGAGAAGTTTTGCTAAATGTAAAGAAAGTCATCCACTGTAAAT
The DNA here is from genome assembly GCA_015244755.2 of Tenualosa ilisha. Lineage (NCBI taxonomy): Eukaryota > Metazoa > Chordata > Actinopteri > Clupeiformes > Clupeidae > Tenualosa > Tenualosa ilisha. The sequence goes on along the minus strand of PYXC01000495.1, from coordinate 8,284,605 downwards.
GGGAAAGAATACGGCTCTCTTTGCACCCCCGCCTGCCCCAGAATAATTTTCTAAATGGGCCTACTCAATGCACTGATTTCAAAAGAGTAACTTTCTATGTACACAATGGCAGTATGACAACCCACTCTTCCCAACTCCACCGACAGTGCTAACATTTCACTCACTGTACATTTAGGCATTTAGCAGACGCTTTTATCCAAAGCGACTTAGAAAAGATATATATATATAGATATATATAGAGAGAGAGAGAGAGAGAGAGAGAGAGAGAGAGAGAGAGATATGGAAGATACTTCATTCTTATTCTTTATTCTTATTCTTTAATTGGCTGTGAAATAAAACTTAAAGTTGGTATTGAGAGCGTATCTATTGGTATTGGTATTATTGAGCCCCATACACTACTCCTGCTCTAATTTTCATGTGCTGCATACCACACACTACTTTCTGCAGAGATCAGTATACGAGAAGTACGTTGTAGGCGTATTTGGAAACGGCAACCGTGTATGCTGTATGTTTTTGCTTTAAAATAGCGCCATCTTGTGGCTAATTTAAACACTATTGTTAGGTAGGGCCTATGTAGTGAAATATATATGAAAAAATACCTTAAAACGCATACACGAGCTTTTGGGGATAATCGCCTCGGCCACTAGTTGCGTTAAAAAAAGTCATCTAGATCGACCTGTAACAAGCAACAAAATTACTGTACTGCCTGGCTGATGCAGAGGGCAGTGACAGATGATTGCCACTAGATGACAGCACTGTACTTTAACAGCCTTGGCCTTTGCTTAGTCAATGCAAAAAACAACGGCTTCTCCAGGAGGGAATGCAATTTGTTAATCACTAGATGGTACTATTGCGATGTGATTTTACAAGCGCATATACAAGCCTATATTCAATTCGTTTATCGGAGGTATTTTTATGATTTAATCGTTAAACACCTGACTCTCTCTCCAAATTGTGTTGACTGCGTCAGCCAAGGCTCTAACCAGTGAGCCCAGTGACTATAGACAGACACTGTGCGGGCCTAAAACACCTCGACTTTGGACATTCTAACACAGTGACACTGATGATAAACATATTAGCCTATATATTTAAGAGATATTATACACCATACATTATGACTAGTGCTGTCAATCGATTAAAAAATAACCAAATTAATCACAACAGAAAATGTAAGTTAATCACAGCTACATCAACACACATCCAAAGTTCTAGAATTCTTTTTTGTGATGAAATGACACACATGGTTGGCGCAGGCCTCAGCAAAGTGGTGCTCCTTGGTTTCCTTCACACCCAACGTGAAAGAGTGTAGTTGCCACAGGTTGGCAGTGGTGCCCAGGGGTGACTGACCACAAGATTTCTACCTTGAAGAAATCTACCTTGGTTCAGCTGTGTGCTGGATTCAGAACAGCAATATCAGCTAAGGGATGTTGTTTGCCATGACTCGAAGAGGAGGACTTGTGTGTTTGTGCTGGATTTACAGCTTGGAACGCAAAATCAGCCAATCACAATTAAGGAACCAAACAAGCAGGTTTAGAAACCCTCTTTCAACGTGTCAATCAGCTCTTAAAAATTATGAAGCATCTACAACCATCATTATTGTATTCTGTGAATAATCTCAAAGAGAAACTCTTTCATCTCTGGACAGAGCTCTGAAAATCTTTACAGGAACTTGAGGCTATGGCAACTGTAGGCTACTTTGCCATCTTAAGTCAGCGTGCAGCCAACCTTCAGATAAACATGAACAGTTGTCTTTGAACCAGTCTTGCGCATATTGAACTTCTTAGAGACTTGTATACTTTACGTTACCTTAGAAGAGTAAAGAGACCAAAGACTCAATTTACCGCAAGTTAGGCAGTAGTTTGCAGCAGATGCAGACTGTCTGCCTTGTCGACGTCGTTTTCCTGTTATGGTTCTGCGTCGAATGTGTCCGTATTGGCTTAGCACACCTCACAAAATTGCTTTGAGTGGCCAAATTGCTTTGAGTGGAACTATCTGCCCTTCCACCTCGCAGTCGAGTCTAGCGAATTTGTCATGCTTTAATTTTGTTAGCTTTACAGTTCAAAGAGACACTGCATATTCCAACAACCTCGTTGATGTTACAAAAATACATCAGAACTATTTACAAGGTTTCTGGGCAGTCAGTTTATGTTCTGTTAACAAGCAAACTTCTCATGACTGCCAACAACATTACATTTAGGCATTTAGCAGACGCTTTTATCCAAAGCGATTTACAACTTTGTCAACTATCAATTGTTCAGGGCCAGTCTCCCCTAGAGCAATTTAGGGTTAAGTGCCTTTGCTCAAGGGCACAACGGTGGTAGCTGGGATTCGAACCCACATCTTTTTCAGGCTACTTGCACGCTAGCCAGGTTCCTTAACCACTACGCTACCACCGCCCAACAAAGTACTGTTTGCTGACGAAGCACTGAATTTAAAACATTATTGAAAGATAGGCACACATAGGCACACTTACATTATTTACAAAGTCTATACAGTAGACTAGCATGTTGCTAAAATATACAGTGGGCTGCTGAAACACACCAGCAAACAAAACAAAACCGGTGGACGAACTCAGTGACTGTATACAGTCATTGGACGATCTCGACCAATCACAGCCCTTGCGGTGTGGGCGGAGGGCGCTGGCGGGTAGTGTGAGGTGTGCATCTGCATGATTCATTTACGTTTTTTTTAAGTCGTTAATTTTTTTTACATTATTCGTAAGTGTTAATGCATTAACATTAACAGCACTAATTATGACCTTACATGGCTTGAGTTTGGGCAAAACAATGGATTTTGCTGAGCTATAGGCTAATGCTCACATTATTCACTGATGTACTCTGGCCGAGACTGAACCCGCGACCTTGCACCCTTATTGCTAGCGAATTTTGGTGAAAGGCAGCGCTTTCATTGGTCAATATAGTTCGCAGAATACATTGAGGGCTTTATAGGTTAGGGGGAGTATTTTAAAATCAATTCGAGTTTCATTAGGGAGCCAATGTAAAAAGCATGGATAGGAGAGATATGTCCCAGTGAGTGGTCGGGCCGCTGCATTTTGTATTAGCTGCAGATTTTTGATACAGGTATTATTACACCCAAAGAACAGAGCATTACAATAATCACGCCTGAGGTAACAAATGCATGTATTAATCTTTCAGCATCCTCAAAGAATAGGAACTTTTTAACTAGCTTGCTAGGGGATGAGCTCTCTGTGATGCATCCACACTTGCTCGGGGGGCAGCACTGCTATCTGACGCTGAGTTCGTAGTCTTATCTAATGTGTAGAAGCTGCTTTTTAGCTCAGTGATCCTCGCCGGCAGACTAGCCAGCTGTCTACATGTGTCACACGTATCATAACCGCTGAAGGAGGCGGAGGAGTAACTAAACATCTGACAAGCCGAATTTCATGCATTGAATATGTGTAGGGGTAGAACACAACAAAAATAGACGTTTTTTTCGTTTTTTTGTTTTTTAATTTGCAAAACATCTGCCCCCCACCCTCCAATCTAGATGACTTCAATCTAGCTCCCAAGCGCAACTCAGAAACTAAATTGGGGAGATACATGATTCCAAGTGGGCATATTCCTTATTTGGGTACCCCTATGACATTTGTAAATACCAAAAGTGCACAGAAATTAGATTTTGAAATGGCAGCATTTGAAGCTGTAGAGATATTTCATCTGTAGCCTATGTAAGTTTTGTCAATATTAAGACCAGTATTGGTGTCACCTCTATATCAGCCACAATCAGTAATAGACTAAAAAAACATATTTTAAGACGCAGTTACACTTGAATGAGCTTGTCAACAGAGAACTGCAGCCATGCCTACAGACACACATGCAGCTTTGTCAGGCAACACAAACACATTTTTGATGGCACAATTTTGTATAGTTTTGTTAGTTAATACATTAGGGTAATGCACTGTAGTGGGTGAATGGACTTTTCAAAAACAGCATTGGTAATTGGCCACACAAACTGATAAACTAAACAGTGCACTCTACTAACAGATATTTGCATGGACTCTTTCCAGAAGAACACGTTTAAGTCCCGATGTCCCCATATGAGTTAATAACCTCCGGATTTGTTATTATTGATCATAATTGTGAAACTCTATGCCATACCATACTACAGCTGTTTCTAAGCATGAATAAACAAGTTTCAATCATATAAATATTTAGGGTACTGCACCATGACAACAGTTGTCATGTGACCACCGGTAACGCATTCAGGTGAATTCTGATGCCATCTTGTTTTTGCAGTTTTGTGTAGTTTGGCTTGAGTTCTGTGTTTACTTCTGCGTTTTCTTTTTCAGTCCAGGACAAGGTAACAGCTTGTTTCATTGGAATTGCATTGCAGAGGCATGCCGTTTCACAAAGGCTTAAAATGATTCCTTTGGAAGCACTGTGACACATCTGACTCTTATTTATGCCCACTGGCATTGGATTCCTGGAGATGGAATGAGCCTGGAAATGGAGTGAGAGAATTCCAAAGACCACATCAGAATTCCAAAAGCAATATGTCTGTTTTGGAAATGAAGTCAAATTCAATAGTAAAATTGAAACCACCATTTTATTTATGAAAATAGGGTCAGAAAAACAATACACTGTAAAACACATACACATGTACAAGACTGCTCCCCTGGCCCAAGGAGCCTAGGTCTCATTCTGTTATTGTAAACATCTCAATGAAATAAAAATCTAATATAAAATCAAGCAGTGCTGTTAGATTCACAGATACTGACATTGAGTGTGTGTTTGCTGCCGCGGAGAGACTTTATGTGTGTGTGTATATATATATATGTGTGTGTGTATGTGTGTGTAGAGCAGAATGCATACTGTTTTTACAACCTGTCTCCATCGTTAACTACACCATATTCTTATATTCAAATTCGCAGTGAAAGCCTATCATGTAGGCCCGCAAAAAACACACAGTATTACCCCAGGCACAATGGGGTTGTTGGCAGTCTTTGTGTGTATGTGTGAGTGCGTGTGTGTATGTGTGTGTGCGTGTAAGATATTCAGCACTTTAACTGTCTTGAAAAAGTCTGCAGACAGTAACACAGGAAATCATTATATGATCTCCATGCTCCATGCGCTCAATTCCAAAACAGAGTCCAGTGAGAAGGGGTACAGTAGAATAAGAGATAAAAAATACAACAGTAAGTACAGCTTAGATATGATAGTCAGACATCACTATCTTAGCTAGCCTATATGTGGACTGACTATGGTATTTACAAATGGCCCATTTGGCTTAGGTAGGGCTTTATGGAACGGGACTGATGGTGTGCCGTTTGCTGCCCATTGCTGGGTAGGATAAAGACGAGGTATAGCAAAGTTGAGGTGTTCAGGCTAGATCTTCTGCGTTAGCCATCTGTGGAAACACATACACACACACACACACACACACACACACACACACACAGTTTGAGCATACTTTTCTTTTCATGTATCTATGTAGAGACATTGTGTATGTATGTAGAGAGTGCGTGTTTCGGGACCCATACTTGTGTGCTGAATGTCATTATGTGATATAATTAAGTTGACTTGTCTTGACTTGACTTGATAGTAGTGTAGTATATAATGTTGAATGAGACATGCACTAATGCGTTAACACATGACGTGTGTGTGTGCCAGAAAGGAAGATGAGACCGCAGTGTGTTGTGTAGTTTATAATGTTGAGTGAGACATGCTCTAGTGTGTTAACATTTGATGTGTGTGTGTGGGTAGTACAGTGTCTGTGAGTAGTATATAACAGAATGTGTAAATATGTGTGTGTGTGTGTGGCATAAAGGAAAGTGAGAGTGTAGTGTACGTGTGTGCATGTGTACGTATATGTATAGTGTGCATATAGTGTCTGTGAGTAGGATACGTGCAGTATGTGTATGTGTGTACCTGCATTCCTGGCTACGCAGGTCTTCTTGCACTCCTCCTCAGTGTCAAAGCGGTTCCTGTTCCCCTCGCAACCTCCATACCAAAACTGGGCACAGGCGTTGGCCTGCCTGTCGTAGTACCAGCGGATGATATAGTCCCGGCATGGGCCCGGGTCCAGCAGCAGCTCACAGCGTGGATCCAGGGGGACCACCTCTGTACCACAGACAGGACATTACTTAATGTATGCATTTAAGTGTATGTGCATGTATGTGTGTATGCCTGTGTGTATGTATTATGCATGTATGTATGCTTACTTGTGTTCATATGGGTAGGTAGGTAGGTAGGTATCACAGTACAGGAGAAATGTAGTTAATTTCACGTACATAAATAAATATATAGGTGTCCACATACACATACACATATGTGCAATTAGTTGGTTAAAAGGCTGAAATATTTCAGTGTGTGTGTAGTGTACCTTTAGGGAAAGGGGGTTGAGGTGCTGGGACGTAGACTGTGGTTGCAGATGTCCTGTCCACAGATGTCCTGTTGTCATGGGTGTGGGTTCTGGTGCGTGATACGGTGGAACCACCACCAAGCTGTCTCACACACACACACACACACAGATATACACACGCACACACACACAGATATACACACGCACACATGAATGCATGCACTCATGAGCACACACACAAACACACACACACACAGAGCAGGAACAATCACACAAGGTAATACAACAACTCATCTGCCATTATTTTGTTACAAGGTTTCAAACAGTCAGACTGACCTCTGTGGTTCTTCCTCCACTGATGACGGTGTGCGAGTGGTCCCGGTCGGAGTGTGTTCCAGAATGTGTTTCTGTGCGTGTGCCACTATGGGTTCCAGAATGGGTGCTTGTGTGTGTGTTGCTGTGGGTTCCGGAGTGTGTTGATGTGTGTGTGCCTCCTCTGTGTGTTTCTTTATGCGTTGTGGTGTGTGTGTCAGAGGACGTCAGTGTATGTCTCCCGTTTAAAGTCTGTTGTCTGTTGTTTCCATAGCTGTTGGCATCAGGGATACGATTACGTTGACCATTGTAGCCGTTGATGGTGTTGTAGCCATTGACATTGTTGTAGCCATTGAGGTAGCCATTAACACGGCTAAGGACCAAAGCGCCGTTCTCATCCTCACAGAACTGGTTGACCATTTTAGATTCCAGAGCTAAGAGAGATTAAATAGACTGCATATTTTCAACAGGACAGCTAAACAGTAAACAGAATACATGCATTGTTTTAGGCTAAAATAATTAGGCATTAATGCTAATTATTTATACAGAGTTGTTGATTTCAGTGTTTAAACCTCAGTCAACTGAATTACTGAGCCTAGAAGAAATCACATAGACAGACTGACAACTAAATTTTTGGCAATGACATTGAAAATTACTGTTACGGAAATCCAATGTTTGTGTTTGGTAAGGGTTAACTGAAATTGCTTTGTTAAATGCTGGCAAATACCAAGAAACTCCAACACAACTGCAGGACCTGGTAAAATGTTAAACTATGATTCCAGACAGCATCTCTATCTGGAGCTGGTGAAAAGTTTGTTTGGTCTGGCGGGTGGAATGTTTACCTGGGAGCGTATTGAAGTCATCGATGAGATACATGTGCTCGCTGTCGGGGTCAGAAGCAATGAGATAGAGCTCGCGGAGAAACTCCTTCTGTGTGGGGTCACTGGCGTTGACAATGCCCAGCGCGTACATCTCCACGTTGGCCGCTTGTGCCTCCCGCACGGCGACGTCCAACTTGATGGGGTCGCGCGTGTCCGTCTGTCCATCGGTGATGACTATGGCCACCTTGCGCACGTTGCTGCGGGCACTGTGGAAGGCCTGTGTGGCCATGCGTATGGCGGTACCCGTGAGGGTGCCCTCACCCATGTACGGCATGTTGCGGATCGCCTGTTTCACGTCCTGTTTGTTGTTGAAGGTTGTCAGGTTGAACTGAATTTTGGCCTGTTGTTGAAACATGGGAGGTTGAAAAGTGAAAATACTTATAAAACATTTGACCTGCTGCCTTAGACATGAAAGCAATTGAGCAGTTTTGTCTAAACATAACTGTGGCGTGACTATGAAATTTAAGTCAATTCAGGTAAACTCTACTGTCATTTCTAATACACACACATACAATCAGATGAAGCAACTTTTAACACTGCAAGAGTGTACACAAGTCATTCAGAGTACACTTCTATGCTAACACAAAAGGCACACAAAAGCACATGATGGCATGTAAACAGTATACACAATATACAAGCACATAAAGCCATAACAACATTAGTCTGTACATCACTCCAGTCTGACAGTTTGTGTGCTTTGCACAAAATGAAGTGCACAAGATGCTCAATTATAGCCATGTGTGACTGACTTTTTTCTTGGGTTCTGTAAACAAAACTGACTGACCTCATGACTGTAGAGAACCAAACCCACACGTGTGGCATTACGACCAATAGTCACGCGATCCACCAGCGTGGTAACAAACTCCTTCACTATGTTGTAGTTGTCAGGGCCCACACTCTCCGAGCTGTCGATGACAAACACCAGCTCCATGGGAACCTCCTTACACTTGATGCCACAGCCTGGAGGCATAGAGGGTTGCCAAAGATAAACAAACAAACAAAACAAAAACAAACAAAAAAAACTGGTAATTTCTTAAGGCTTAGAGCAGCTCAGCTTGTGTGGCATGAGTGGTTACCGCAAATCTCCTTGATCAGTTTGATAATATCTTCTCTCTGTTTTGAAGCAGAATCAAGTTTTTAATATTGTCAGAGACAATTCAACATTCAAGACAACTTTCAACAGGGGAGTGGCAGAATATGCTTAACGTTTTTACAAGGCATGTATCATAAGTAGAACAATAGTGAGGAATGTAAAAAAAATTTAAAAGTGTAGTCCAATTAATTCTCCAGAGAGTAGGTAAATGTACCGTGAGGCCTGCTTCTCCTTTTACACCAGGTCTTCCCTTAAAACACAGAAAAAAACAGAGTGTTAATGTTCATGTACTTTTTCATAACATTTTTGTTTGATGCGGTACGGTGTATGGAGCTACACACTGATTCGCCAGGAGCACCAGGATCTCCCAAGTCTCCCTTGATGCCCTTCAGTCCTCTCTCTCCTGGAGAACCGCGATCACCCTGAGGGGAGATGACAAGGAAACCATCCAGTCTTATTACTCTTTTATGTGATACAATTAAAAGAAAACATCGGTTAACGTTAAGGTCTGTAAGATGCTGTGGGGAGGGAGATCTCATGTACCTTTGGCCCAGCGAAGCCTTCTCCTGGGGGACCCCTTGGTCCTGACCCCCCCTGTGGTCCTGGTTCTCCCTGGTGACAACATAGTGAATAGTGATAGTAAATGTGTGCGTGTGTGTGTGTGTGCAGGAACCATAAAATACATCAAAAAATAGTAGGCATTACATTACACATTCTATACCTTTGGGCCCTGGAGGCCGATTCCTTGGGGACCCCCAGGCCCTGGAGGCCCAGGCCTTCCTTGGGGACCCTGGACACAAGAGCAAAAGGCAGAGAGAGAGAGAGTTAAGCCAAGCCAAGTGACTTTATTTGTCACATAGTAACAAGACACAAAGTTACTCGAGTACATCCAGTAAAATGCACTAAGATCTACCCACATGACTGTGCAGTTGCTCACATAAATTAGAATAGGTTCGTTTCAAAGAAAGATTCCAGAGGTTTGTTAAAGTGCACGAGTGCGTTAGCTGTGTAGCTAGGGGATAAAAATGCCTCCTCAGTCTCTCAGTGTTGGCGAACAGAGTGAGCACAGGCGAGTCATCTAGCAACCCATCAAGCATAAATGCCAGCACAGGTCATTCATTTAATTAGATTGCTTTTATGGAGAGAGATGTGCCTCTGTAAACAAAAAGATAGACTCTGGTAAGCAACAGCATGTGTGTGTGTGTGTGTGTGTGTGTGTGTGTGTGTGTGTGTGTGGTTGTGTGGTGTATGGTGCGTGTGTGTGATGAAAGACAACATACTTGTACACATCACTCTTCATTCTTTTCTATAAGCCTTCTCCATCATCGCTTTTTTTCTCCGCAGGGAAGGCGCTCCATTGAGCTTAAAGCTGCAGTCGGTCTGCTTATAATAACCATAGCCAGTGGTGGTGTTTAAACACATGTACTGTAGTAGCAGATGGTTTCTGTCTTTGCCACACATTCTGTCTGTGCGTGCAAGTCTGTGTTCGTGCGTGTGTGTGTGTGTGTGTGTAAGCACACACATAAGCGGTTGAGAAAGAAGGATTTTGTATGTGTGTGTGAGCACGTGTGTGTCTGTGAGCACGTACATAGTGAAAAAGAAGGCTTTTGTATGTGTGTGTGTGTGTGTGTGTGTGTGAAAGAGAGAGAGAGAGAGAGTGTGTTAGTGTGTGTGAGCACACACATAAATGAGTGAGAAAGAAGGTACGTCCTTGTGTGTGTGTGTGTGTGCGTGTGTGTGTGTTTGTGTGTGTGCACTAACATGACAGCAGAGGCATTATATACGACCTGTCAAAATGATATGCTCATTGGTGCAGCCTTTGAACCTAAGATCCCTGCGGATCCCCTCTGACACATCATATGGAGTTTGATTTTTACTGAATGAACTCCTCCACCTCTTTTTTAACATCATATGGGCATGATCTCATTTTGTTCTGCACTAGATACTTATCCACTTCAATAGCACCAAATAAAAAATGGACAGGACCATAACTCCACGACTGTGAGATCAGCTTACTGGTATCGTGCTCAAAGAGAGTAGTCTGGCAGTTTTGAAGTGAGGATGTACAAGGTTGTGTTTTGACTGAATGCTTGATGTTGGGATGTTGATCTCAAGATTAAAAAAAAAATGTTGGATGTGAGTACATTAGGTCAAAAAGTTGCCCTCTAGGCTTATCTCACCACTACTGAATGGCTTAATCACTAAGGTGGTGTGTTATATATCATATGGTTTTTGGACCATTTCCCAAAACCCAGCCCTGTTTACTAAGGCAGTCAGTGTGCTTAGATCCTAATTTCAAAAACAGTCAAAGTGCAAATTCTGAGCTGAATTGAAGTCTAAAGACTAGACAAAAAACAAATATTGGTAGGTTAGCTTAAAGGAGACATAGAATGGAAAACCATTTTTGCCTTGGCTTGGTGAAGTTGTGCATGCAAAGAGCCATCTTGACCAAGGCATGGTGGTGCCCTCTTTCATATGAAAATCTTCAAAATAGCCACTGAAACATGGACGAATTAGAACAAAGCCTACATATGTTGTCAAATAGCATAAAGCATTTGTAGTTCCATTGTGGTTGCCAAAGAGGTCACCATATAGCCAAAAGCAACATTTTAATAACCCAGACTAAATATAAGGTTTAATTGGGCTTGTAAAAATGTACTTGAGTCTATTTTTGGTCAATTAAAGTTGAATATATTCTATTTTAACATCAGAGGACAAGGTACAATACTCCACTCATCCAGTCTATGTCCCCTTTAATGCTCCAACATGCCACACAACAACTATAATCACACTTTCCCTGTGACCTGAATAACTGCAATTTGCCCATCAACTAAAGCGAGAGAGAGAGAAGATATGCATTTCTGGACTTACTGGTGGTCCTTGCACGCCCTCTCCCGGTGGTCCAGGCAAGCCAGGTAGCCCTCTAAAGCCTACATCACCCTGATGACAAACATCTTAAGGAATTAGTTTTTACAACTTTTACACACTTATTCATCTTACAGAACTTTGACACACACACATAGGTGATATCTGTACCTTTGGTCCCGGAAATCCCAAGCCCTCTTGGCCAGGTTCACCTGGAAGCCCTGGAAGACCAGGCGGGCCCTGAGAGAAACAGAACCATGGTCATATTCAGAACCACAACAAAAAACAACTCAAGGCAAAACTAAAATCCAAGAACTAATTGAAGATCTGGCATCAAAGTTCAACTTAAAAAAATCTGACCGATAGGCCTGTAGTGAATAGCCTTGGTCCATTAGCTTACCGAAGCGCCCGGATATCCCTCCCCTTTGGGTCCAAATGGACCTGGTGGACCAGCATCTCCTCGGTCACCCTATAGTGAAGCAAAGACAGAATAATCAACTAGGGTGAACAAAAAACCAATAAACTGACAAAATATAACAGTGATAGAAATTGGCTTTGATTTACGAGCATTACAGGGATGGTAGCCATGAACTCAATATCAGTCATGAACACTGAGTGAACTGGAGCATCAGATTGTGGCTTACTTTTGGACCAGGAAGTCCATAGCCAGTTTCACCAACTGGGCCAGATGGACCAGGTGGACCGACATCACCCTAAGCAGGAGACACAGTTATTATAACCACAGTCACCTTTAGATAGGGTAGTACTTAGAGATTTAATGTCATTGTCACTGCATATGGGAAAAGTCACTGCATGGATTCACAATCTAATATACTTCAATGTTTGTCCTTAACCAAGGAAAATATGCATAAGGTGGGCACACTGCTGTGGTGATATGGTGATTGTTTGGTTGGCAGACTGGCTTACCTTTGGCCCAACCATTGAGCGCCCTGGCATACCAGGAAATCCCAGTCGTCCTGGTGCCCCTGGCTCACCCTACAAAATCAGATTACAAACACTGTATCTGCAGCAGTTCAACCAGGGAGTTGTGCCAGGTAACTACACAAGTATGTAAGTGTTACTAGACAGTGGCTCTAGTAAGGCCTAGTAAAGAAAGATAGCTGTATGATAAACAAACAAAACAGATAGAGTAGAAAATACAAGCTGTGACATAAAACACATGAGGCGAACTGCTAGGCAGTTGTCTGACCTTAGGCCCTGAGGGTCCAGCCACTCCAGAAGGCCCAGATAAGCCCCTCACGCCCCGCTGGCCTTGGTCCCCCTGGATAGGAGTACAGAGCACCATCAACAGTGTAGCCTAAACACTACAGCACAACGCTGCCAACACAACAATACCGCCCCAGTAAAACAAATAAATACACCCCCCCACACACACACAGACACACACAGATATACACAAATACAAATGTGTTAATGCAAATTCAACTGTAGCTAGTGGCTGGATACAGAGCTGTACAGTGAGTAAGAGACGTGCTAGCAACAAATGCTAATACCAGTGGGATTAGACTTCTAGTTTGCTGTAAGCACAGTCTTTTGTGGGATTGTGGTGTCCATGTAACTTATATAATGTACATAAATGAAGATATATGCGGATAGATTGAAAATGTGACTCCACCATCACTTTAACTTCTCTCCCTGGGTATAAAATAGATAGAAATAGATAGAAATAGATTGAAAATGTGAAGACTGATGATAGCTTTACCTTCTCTCCCTGGGTGCCAACTCCAGGTGCCCCTTCAGGGCCCCTCGACCCCATCGCTCCTGGTTCTCCCTAATAAACACCAAAAAATCAATGCAAGTTGATGTAACTTGGGACTACCTGATCCGTGTGGACAACACCAGAAAATATGAGATTCATGTGTCTTACATACCTTCTGACCAGGGGCTCCGTCCTCTCCTGGTAGACCAGGTACCCCAGCATACCCAGGTGACCCTGGTTCACCCTGAGAGAACACACACACACACACACGCACACGCACACGCACACAAGCACAGACGCACACACAGAGTTATCCGTACTTCTCCAAATATATACTTCAAAATATAGACTACACAAGGGCACATGAAGATGCAGATATATGATTTTACTGCATTGACCTCTGGTCACCTGGTCACCTTCTCCATACTCACCTTTGGTCCAGGCTCTCCTGCCCCTCGCTCCCCAGGTGATCCAGTCTCCCCAGGCAAGCCCTGGTCCCCCTAAAATAGATACCAAAGGTATGCATATAAGTAAGCACACACACACACACCACAAACACACATGTATGCACGCATATACACACCTTTGGTCCTGCGAACCCCTCCCCTGGCAGTCCACGCAGCCCTGGAGGTCCCCTTGGCCCTTCTGAACCCTACGGAATTTAAGCACAGGCAATCACACTGGCCAACTAAAATACACACACCTACACATCCGTAATCAATATAAAATAGTACATGAGAGTCTCATCCCATTGTGACAGCAGTTCATACTGAAGGATTTAAATAGGAAGCACAACCTTTACGAAAAAATGGGCATACACACACACACACACACACACACACACAAGCACACACTTGCACTCCTAAATCCACAAACACAATAACACAGTGTCCTAACTGCAAGCGAGTGTCAGGTTGTCGTGACGCATTGAACAGTTTCTGTCTACATGCGGTCCATTAAACATGGCATTCTCCCCATTCAAACTCGCTGAGCATTGTGATGCTCGACAAAATTTCTGCCAAAACCTCATGCAACATTGCATCTCACAGCACAGCACTGCACAGCACTGTTTCAGATTGCATTCAGTTAGGTAATTCCAATTGAAAACAACTTAATCGGACGTATTTTGTTGCTAACACTGCCTCATGTCGCTTGCAGGTATGACAGTGTTACGTGCAATCACTATGGCTGTTGTGTTGTGTGTGTCACACACACTCACACACACACACACACACTTGAGAAATCCTCTAGTACCTTCTCTCCTTGGAGTCCAATTCCTGGTGGGCCGAGCGGACCTGCTGGCCCTGGAGGCCCGAAATCACCCTGATAGTTGGACACAAAGCCACACACACACACACACACACACACACACACACACACAGTGCTACTGTCAAGTACAAACAAAGCACAAATTAATGAATGCTACGGAAGGAGGCTGTGGTAAAAAATTTCAGGACACTTTTAACATTTGGTTTGTTCCACAAGCCATCAACACAATACTTCCTTGCCTAAAGGCTCTCCCAGTGAGAAGTAAGGGAGTGTAAGCATCACGTAAGGGGATACCACAAAGTCAACACTAATTTTGTTTTGAGGAATGGCATAAACCACATGCCTGCATTACTGCAAAGCTTAAAAGCAAGACTGAACCTGAAAGACATTAAGGAATTTGAGTAAAGACTGATCAGGCCTAAGATGAAAGACTATTTCAAGTGTTTATTTTGTATAATTAGCTTAGTGAATGTGATTGCAGTCATTAGAAGATGCTAAGATGGGTAATTTATGTGAGATGTTTGCCTACACTGTAAACACGTTATCATTAGGAAAATTCTACATTACCTGACCTTATCAAGCTGACTGCTGCAGCAATGCATTCTGGGTTAAAACAGCAAAAATAACCAATGGGATGGGAATATGAAAGGGCTTTGAACCCAAAGGGCTTTGCGCTGCTGGCTGCAGTTAAGGCTTGGTAAAGTCAGGGAATGTTGAATTTGCCTATTATATTGATGACTATTGCCTATTAATGATTGATATTTTTTCTAGAGCTGTACAAAATAACAAGCATTGGCTAGCTAAATGCTAATGCTAGGTTAGCATGCTCCCATCAATTGAATCTCCACTGGTATGGCATTCCACGCATTAAGAGATGAATGTATATTAATGTATGAATGTATGATAAATTTGTGCCTCTCAACCTACAGTATCACTGCAATAAATCAAATCAAGGCTTTCTAAAAGGATGTGGGCATGGTGTAATTGAAGTTTGAACTGTGTGTACGCTTGGAACCTATGACGCTATGAACTATTCAAAATTTTATAGCCTACCAATATACCACTTGGTGTGTGTGCGTGTGTGAATGTGCATTTAAGTGATGTCTGTGCGTGCATATGTAGGGATGTGAGTCCGTGTGTGTGTGTGTGTGTGTGTGTATGTATGTGTGTGTGTGTTTCTATCTGCACGAGAGCATGTCTGTTGTACACTTCATGTAAATAAATCTGTGTATGAGCAGTTGCACGTGTGTGGTTTGATCAGTCCAACAGTACTCACCTTATCTCCTTTGAGGCTGATTCCAGGTCCCCCTCTAGGACCCCTTGGCCCCTCTTGGCCCCTTTCTCCCTGTAGACACACACACACACACACACACACGCACACACACACACGGGTCATCATTTCTTCATTTCACATCCAACTAATCATCAGCAGGGAGGAGGTGTGTCTTAGATATCAGTACGCTGGTGGTTCGATGGCGTTTTGCTCATCGGTTCTCCAACGGGCAGCTGCTCTTCCACCATGGTATTTGTGCTATCTGGGAAACACCATATATGGAGAAATAGCAGCAAGCCACTGGCACACCGCCGGAGAACCGACGAGCAAAAACACCAGCGGGCCGTCAGTCTTCTGCTATCTGAGGTTACCAAGTCCACTCTCCCTCATACTATGTTGGCTAATCTTCCCTATCACTTCTACATGGAGGCATTGTTTGTTTTACATTGCTGAATACATAAGCATAATTAGATACTCACTCTGTAGTCCCCCAGCTCGTGACTCAGCCCCACTCAACCCCAAAGCCTGCCATGCATACCTGAGGACTTCACTGTGCTGATTGAAGGTAACCGCACTGAAATATCTAGCACCACTTAATAGGTGTGTCCTAATTGCATACCCTCCACTTTACACATGGATGTATACAGTCACACACATGCACACACCATCTCTCTCTCTCTCTCTCAAACACACACACACACACGCACATACACACGCACACACTCACACAAACATGATTTAATACATTTCAGGGAAGTGTTGTGGCAGTCAACTAATCACTGTGGCAACTGCTCTGATGACAACACTGGAGTAATGACAGGCAACTAAGAGTGATGAGCTCTGTGGCTAAGTGGAAATGTCAGAAGAGGAAGAGCTGCCTTGGCTCTGTGGATGAAACGGAGGACCAGATTGACCCAGGAGGCAGCAACAGGGAAAGGAATATGTGTACAGGCTACAGGTTAATTTAGGTCTGTGTCACCAAACAGAGATTTTGGCCCAAGAAGAAGTGATGTGTTTGTGTGTGTTTATGAGTTCTGAAATGGATAACCAGCAACCACAAGCTGTCAAGATAAGCAAAAACCACATGTTTTAAGCAGACACACTTTCCCTTTTATTCTAGAGCCAACTGAGTTGTGCACACACATACACACACACACAGAACTGTCCGGAAAACAGAACCACCACACAGAGATCTAACAACCCCGAAACAACCTCATGGCAAACCTTCTGCTGGGTCAGAGTCAAAGGTCAGAGGTTACCCTGTGTTAAAGGGACACACTTGGTTTTTTTATTTCTGGAACAAATCACACAATAAATTGGCGTACCGATACCAATTTTCTCCTCGGATCAAAAACAGACACTGCACCCACTGGCGAGAGGATAGCTGCTGTACTGCAAGGTCTGCGGTGAAGTTCAACAAACAGGACTGAATTACAAACCCATCTCTCATTACTTATTAATCTGTTTATAGATATACATCAAATATATATAACAAACAGGGAGATGAGAGAAAGAGGGAGGTTGGGTGTGATCTGAAAATATCCACAAGCCAGCTTCCTGGGTCCCCCGTGGGCAGGCACTTGTTGTACGTGTTATCAGTGCTGTAGCCAGCTGTGCCATAGAGTCTCCCTTCACCCCACCCCAAATTTGTTTTTTAAGCTCCCATCTCTTTCTCATTCCGCTTCGGACCTTTGCATTCCAAAGGATAGAGAAAACAAAAGGATTCAAGTCTACAAGTCTCTGCCTAATCGTGCGCTGGCTCTCGTTATGTTTGTGGAAGCTCTCAGAGAGTGCCACATAGTTTACGTGTGCGTGGCGAGAAGTCAATCGCTGGGGTTTTAACAAGTAGCAACAAGACGGGCCATCAGCTCAGTGTCTAAAGTAGTGTTAGCGTTACGTGGCAGAGATCTTCTTAATATGGAGGGAACATCAACAAGGGCATGATAAAGAGAGGTGGGGGGCAGCCTAAAAGTAAAGAGGGATAGAAAGGAAAAGAAAAGGGATAGGAAGTAGAAGAGCATAAACAAAGAGATACAGAAAATTGGCACGAAGGAGTATTTGGGAGACAGAAGTCAAGTGGTGAGGCATAGAAAGCGAGCGAGAGAGAGAGAAACATGAAAGGAACAGAGAAAGCAAGAGAGTGTGTGCGTTTGTGTGTGAGGGTGTGTGTGTTTGTGTGTGAGAGTATGTCTTTGTGTGTTTGTGTGTGAGAGTGTGTGTGTTTGTGTGAGAGAGTGTGTCTGTTTGTGTGCGAGAGTATGTGTTGGACAAAGAACAGGAAGGGGGCAGGAGGAGGTGTACAGATGCTGTGCACATGTGGTGAGGGAGGAATATGCACACACACACACACACACATACACACACACACACGTTTTTTCCCTCCTCTCTGCATCCCTCTCTCACCTTCTCCATCCGCCACAGGCTCTCTAATGTCTGTAGCCTATTAGGCAGTGCATATGCGCCTAATACACACACACACACACACACACACACACACACACCACACACACACACACACACACACACACACACACTATTTCATGTCTATAGTCTGTGGGACATGGTGCACACCCCCCATAACATGCAAACACAGGTATACAGGCAAATACACATGTGGCTGAGCATGCAGACATGCACACACACACACACACACACACACACACACACACACACACACACACACACACAGAGTCAGCTCTGGCCTCCAGACCTGCCTCTAAAACTAGGTCATTTCACCTCTGGTGCTCTCCACACACATGCCATGGTCCATGCACGAAACACACACACACACACACACACAAACACACACACACGCACACGCACACACACACACGCACAAACACACACACATTGTACTTTGTTGAGAGCATTCCTGCACATTTTCCGTCTGCATTACATGTATTCTTTGTAACACAAATAATACAAGACCAGAGACACGTCTCTCTGAGTATACACACACACTCCACACCCAGGAAGAACTGCTTCCCTTCCAACCCTGGGAACTGTCTCAGGTGTATGATGTGTGTGTGTGTGTGTGTGAGGTGAGAGAGAGAGACAGAGACAGAGGAGAGAGAGAGAGAGAGACAGAAAGGCCATGTGTATTGTGCATGTGTATTGTCCACTGTGTGTATACACAGAGTAACAAGCCATGTATGTGTGTGAGTGAGTGACTGTGTCTCTGTGTGTGTGTGTGTGTGTGTATGTGTGTGTGTGTGTATGCATGTGTTTCCACAGTGCTAGACAGCTAAGGGAGAGTGATAAAAGAATGGGTTTGATTTAAACACAGATGAATTTCACATGACCCAGACATCAGAGCTCAGTTATGAAGCCACACTGCCTCGATATCAATGTGATGAAAAACATCCACGCATGGTTCTCTTACACAAAAAAATACAGTCCTCATAAAAACGTACACACAGAGTACAGAACACACACATATAAATTTACGTAGAATCCATAACTCCACACACACACACACACACACACACACACGCTTTGAGGGTAGGGCTTGTGGGGCACAGCAATTTAAAGTCTAAATAATTCATTTGCCAAGAAACAGACATCCACTGGCGTACCTTTGGGCCTGGAAAACCTTCGCCTTGGGGACCCTTCTCCCCCTGGACGCCCTGTGGCCCTTGAGGCCCCTAGGAAAGGAATAATTTGTTGAGTATTCACTCTAATCGTTTAGAATTTGTAGTCAGTTTCCAGTACGCGGACTAAACCAAGACATAATGGAAAAGCCTTTTTGTCATTGTTTTTTTTTTACATTTCATTTTTCATTTCATGTCATTCCATGTCATTTTTCATTTAAATATTTGGCTCATTTATGACGAATGGCGATTATGATGACGATGAGAAGAGCCTGTCTGCATTATGGAGAATTATATAGAGAATTATTATGGAGAATTATTGCTAAAATAAATGAAATAAACCCTAATAAGACATTTAATGCCTAATCTACACTTGGCTTTATTGTCCATGACTGTTATACAATCATATGAAGTAGTCAATAGACAATGCAGTCCATTTACCATATGAAGTATACTGTACATAAACAATATCATTAGTAAGCAAATGTGACATCTTCTACTACTTACATTTCTATAACGCTCTTCAAGATACCCTAAGCGCTTTACAGTGGAAGGGGGACCTCACTAACCACCACCAATGTGTAGCACCCACCTGGGTGATGCATGGCAGCCATTATGCATCAGAACGCTCACCACACACCAGCTTCAGGTGGAGAGTGAGGAAACGGATGAATGAGCCAATTACAGTGGGGGATGATTAGGGGGGCAGATTGAATGAGCCAGGCTGGGACTTTAGCCAGGACACCAGGGAACCCCCTTTACTCTTCACGACAAGTGTCGTGGGATCTTTTATGACCACTGTGAGCCAGGGCCTGGGTTTAACATGTTATCTGAGAGATGGGCTGTGTGGAGATACATTCATGGCCAATGTTGGTTACAGCCCTTATGGCTACAGGGGAGGATCTCTGACAGTTAAAGGCAGTCCAGTAATTTCATTTCCAAAATTTATTTTGGGGGAGACTGACCGGTGGTCCCGGTTCTCCAAGGCCTTGTGGACCAGGAGGGCCTTGTCTTCCTTGGAAACCAATATCACCCTGCAGAAACAAACAAAACACAACAAACACACACACACACACACACACACACACACACACACACACACACAGTCAGGACATTCCCTTTAATAATATGTAATGTATAAAGTATTTAATTATGTCTGTGCTTGTGCTTAAAGTAACAATGAATGGTCTCACCTTCGGGCCAGGTAGACCTACTCCCGGAAGACCCTGAATTCCAGGTGGGCCGGAAAGTCCCCTCTCTCCCTAAAACACACACACACACAAACACACACACACACGGCAGGTAGACTGTAAACATTTTATTGTCTGGCACACAATGCAATGGTGGTTAAATACTGCACATTCTTGAATGAGATCTTAGAATACCGGTTACCATAGTCACGGTACTGTTCATGGTTGGTCACCTTCACAAGCTGCTGTTCTCTTTATGTTTATTCCAATGGATTTCCAACATGTTTTGTCGTATTTAGCCCAGTCTAACACTTTAGAAATTAAGCTAAATGCCTTAAGTAAACGGTGTGGATTATGGTCAATTACAAAGAAAGACTCTTGGCAAGGAGAGAAGAGTAGTTTTGGCATCACATCATGATTCCACAGTTTCTATTTTAGGAACACATTCCTAAAAATCATTTTCTTGTTGTCCTACTGACACAAAACCAATATTGTGACAGCAATTAGGAGGGACAAGAAAGACCAGAGGAAGAAGACTGGCACTTGGATGGTAATACACAGAGAGATTTAGACTACTGCTACTAGAAGTGGAAGCTCCTAAGACTTGATGTTGTACTATACATTCCCTCTATTTGACCTCTACAGCATGCCAACCACATGCATGGCGTGCTGCAGAAAAAAAACTACATAGTTTAATATAGTATGGTATAGTCTAGTATAGTCTAGTATATTATAGTATAGATAATACTAGTATAGTATGGTATGGTATAGCACAGCATAGCATAGCATAGTATAACACAGCATAGCATAGCATAGTATAGTATAGAACAGACTAGAATCGCCTGTTGCTCAAAGTCACCAAGTGCTGTTGGTAGAAAAAAGAATGAGAAAAATGGATACAACACAGACCAAACAGTGAACCGACAGTTAACACTAACTGAATGGGGCACAGAAGTTAACTTTCAGTGACCTTTTCCTATAGCCCATTCAGCCAATGTTAGCTGTTTGCTATTTGGTTTATATTATATCGATTTCTCTCATTCTTTTTCCTACCAACAGCACTTGGTGACCTCAAACAACAGGGCTGTGGATTGAATCACACCAGGTTTCTCCTGTAAGATTACATATAAAAAGAAAAGATTGAGAGAATTTAGCCTGGGTTAAGATTACAAGTTACAGAAACAAAGTAAGAAATGAAGTTATGATTAGTCGGAATATGTGACAGAGGAAAAAGAAAAGGAAGGTGAAACTGAGTGAAAGAATGAGAGTTCAGGACAGAGGGAAAGTCCAGTCTGTTCCTCCTCCTTCTCCTCAGATGCTGATCAAAGAGCAGTAACACACACACACACACACTCCACATTCTTGATCAACGAACAGGAAAGAAACAAACCCAGATGACACACTGACATCACCCATCTTTTTTTTCTCTCTCTTTCTCTTTTTCCCTCTGTCATCCATCCTGCCATCTCCTCCCTCCCTTTTTTAGTTTATTTCATTTTCCTCAGCCCTTTCTTCCTCTCTCTCTCTCTCTGACACACACACACACACACACACACACACACACACACACACACACACACACACACACGAACAAACACGCAACACGCACACACACACACACAGACACACACACTCTCATCTGTTTCCAGGTGGGACTTTTTCCATCTGCCCATGCTCCTTATCATTAGTCAGTCACTCGTTCTTCCTCTCCTATATTCAAATATCAATATGGGCTGTGGGCCCATCAATCAAAACACACACACACAAATACCATATATCTGGGTGGCACAGCCCTGTGTGTGTGTGTGTGTGTGTGTGTGTGTGTGGTGTGTGTGTTGTTTTTGTTATGGAGTGGAAGGTCAAGGCTTCTCCAGTGTTAAACATCAGCTTTGACAAATGTGTCTATTTTATATGGTAGCATTAAACCCACAGAACAATGCCTGCTAAAGGTACCTGTTTACGGGAAACATGTCTGAGCTACTCATGAGGGACAGACTCCTGCAGCGTATACACACACTCACACACACACACACACACACACACACTTGCATGCACACATACAAAGACATACATATCCATACTCTCACTGCCTGTTACCCTCACAGACCTGGACAGACACACGCTCCCACCTATGCACACATATACACACAGACGCAGACGCTCTCAGACTCACACATGTGCAAACATATGTCTTGGAACATTCCAGAAAAACAATTACACTCTCGCTGGAAGCACAGGCACATGTCTGTGTTGGCAGAAAAAGCCCCGGGGATGTGCTGTCACTGTAGACAAGCATCAGGGCTGAGATATTAAAGAACAAAAGCTTCCATATAATAGTGGTGTAATGCGTCCAAAGTGGTATAATGCTTCCAAGTGTTTTTTTTCCCACCTCAAAATCAAAATAATGATATCTGATGGCAAAAAGACCAAACACAAGCCTGAACTGACACCAACAGCTTATGTTCTTGTGTGTGTATGTATGTGTGTGTGTGTGTGTGTGTGTGTGTGTGTGTGTGTGTGTGTGTACACCTGTGCTGACAGCGACCTGTAATCTTCTGCACTGCCATCGGCATTGCCTTCACCTACCTAGGCACTGTGTGTGAAGAAGGTACCATATGTCCCAGGTCTAAGATCCCTGATCTAACTTTGTGTGTGTGTGTGTTTGTGTGTCTGTCTGTTAGTCTAGCCATTTGTGTGTACACCACGTGTGGTATTGTTATTATTATTAGGAACATGTGTAATAGAGTTTGTGTGTGTGTGTGTGTGTGTGTGTGTGTGTGTGTGGTGTGTGTGTGTGTGTGTGTGTGTGTGAGAGACCTTGTATGTTATCTGATGAGGGTGTTTAGACTGATTGTCAAGAGAGAGCTCTGTCACTGATACGTGTAATTTGCTCTTCAGCACAGCTAGCCCGTCCACACGCAATCAGCAAAGCATTCACCTCTTAACAAGCATGACTGCAGGCACTGTGCGTGCGCGCATGCATTGGTGAGTGCATGCGTATGTATGTGTGTCTATGTCTGCAGTGCCTATGAATGTGAATTCATGTGTGGAAATGTGTGTGTGTGGTTGGGTGGGGGAGTGTGTCCGTGGCCTGTGTTAGTGTGTGTGTGTGTGCATGTCCTTCTGTGAGTAGGAGGGCAAGTACGGAGTATAATCTGTCTCTGTGTCTGTGTGTGCAAACCTGATGTCTTGTGTCTCTGTGTCTGTGAATCGAACAATCACATTAAATTACTGTTGTCTACCGCTGGTGTTGTGGGAAAATCACAGTCTCATTATCCCTACAGGTGTTCTGGAAACACACTCGCGATGACAATCGACACGAAACACAACGTTCCTCATCTTATAAAGGCGGCTTCGACAGCAGGTCCATACAAGCACAACCGTCTCAAATTCAAATGAGTATAATCTCCTCCCGTTTTAGCCTGGTCTTGCTGTCGACTCATAAATCAAGTATAACAAAAGGTTGCCCTGTACCATTAAATGCCACCTAGAATCCCTAACTCTTACATACTTGGATGTTTCATGTGGAAAAAAAACTAATGGAGCAAACCAGCCTGCTGTACAGTAGGGAGTAGGAAACATGAGGTTGAAACCATAATTGGAGTGGCTATGATAAAGTGAATGTCTTTGCACTGTAATTCAAAGTCAAGATAAAGTTGTCCTGTGAAGAAGGAGGCTGGTGGTGAAAAAAAAAAAGACAAGAAACGATAAGCGTTAGAGTTGGAATGTGCTAATAGGGTCAGGCTAGTGCAAATGGCCTTAAGAGGCCATATTTTAGTTTAAGTACAGAGTGCAGGCTCTGAAATGAGAGAGCAGGGGTAAGGGGTGTGGGTGAGGGCGCAATGTCAGACTTACTTTTTTCCCTGGAGGCCCTTCAGGGCCGATGTCCCCCTGGGGTCCAGCCACACCCTGAGGGGAGCAGGAGGAGGAAAACAGGGAAAAAAGAGGGAGAAGATGGGAAAGTATTGTTTTAACACAACAACATGAACAGCACAATGTTTATCACAGATACCTTTAACAATGTCCCTGCAAACTGTTCTCTAAATAGGTCACAACGTGTCATACATGATACTGTGTGTGTGTGTGTGTGTGTGTGTGTGTGTAAAGGGGACGGAGGGAAAGAAGGTCTGATGAAGATTTTGGATTATTAAGTACTACACCACTAACAGAGTTGGTTTTGTTGCATAGTGTCCAGTCATGGTGTAAGGAGCTCGCTGCTACCTATGGCTCTCTGTGACTTATGGTGACGATGCTCAGGCCTACCTGTGGACCTCTGCTTCCACGGATACCAACTGGACCCTCTGGACCCTTGAAACATACAGAAGGAAAGGAATTAATGACAGGGAATAAGGAAAGATGGATGGGGACATAGCCAGAGAGAGAAGAGAGACAGACACGAGAGAGAGAAACCATGTAAAATGAAAGAAACAGTCATGTCATGTTAGAGTCAATAGTTAAAAAGAAAAATAACCAACTTACAGAAGGAAAGGAATTAATGACAGGGAATAAGGAAAGATGGATGGGGACATAGCCAGAGAGAGAGGAGAGACAGACAAGAGAGAGAGAGGCCATGTGAAAGGAAAGAAACAGCCATGTCATGTTAAAGTCAATAGTTAAGGTGAAAAATAACCAACTTTAAAAAGGGGCTTCAAAAGGAACTTTAAAAGGGATTTAAAACTTAATGATGTTTGATCTGTATGTCTGTCTACAGATTGCTTTAGCTTATGGATGACAGACAAACAAAACTGGACTGAAGTCGATTGAGAATGTTTAAATAATACTCACCCTGTCTCCCTTTATTCCCGGAGTGCCACACTCTCCTCTCTCACCCTTCACGGAGATCACAAAAGAAGTTAAACAGTTAATCAATGTGATGGACACGCTTTTGGAGAACAAATGAGCCTGAAGAAGCATGCCTGTAAAACAGGTTACTTGATCTACAGATAAATGACTGAAAATAAACAAATAGCCCGTGACTGAATGCAATTTCATTCGGATGTTCCTGCCAGCATCAGTAGTGTAGTGGGGTTTGTGTTCATGATTAAGGGTTCATGTTCATGCTTTGTTTAAAAAACAAACAAACAAACAAAAAAAAAACTAAGCTGACAGTTGGCAACACAAGTTAGTGAGTAGCTTTGATCTGAGTCAGGTGTGTAGCTTCACTGGTTACCCTTGGCTGCTCGCATTAAATTCAAGGCACTTATGGTGGCCTACAGGGTGAATGATGGCTCTGCTCCCATCTACCTGAATACTCTTCTGAAGCCCTATGTCACCCGAGGACCGCTACGCTCCTCTAAGGAACGTTTTCTAGCACGGCCAACGCCTTGTGTTGGTCAATCCAGACTCTTCTCATATCTGGTTCCGCGCTGGTGGAATGACCTCCCAAGTGCTACCAGATCAACTGATGCCCTCTCCACCTTCAAGAAACTCGTGAAGACCCAGCTCTTCCAAGAATATCTCCTGGCGTAAATTTTGAGAATGCACTTAATAATTTAATTTCTCTACACTGCGTTACACTATTGCACTTTCAACTTAAAATAGTGCAGATTCTATGTTAGCAATATGCACTCCTTGTTTGTTCTTTCATTGAGTTGTAGCCTGAATGTTATCCTCTTTTGTAAGTCGCTTTGGATTAAAGCGTCTGCTAAATGCCTAAATGTAAATGTAAATGCAAATGTGTAGCACCGGCACCACAACAAGATCAGAACTCATTAAGGTGCACAGTATCAGCACCAAGGCAGGACCCTACCAGTGGCTGATGCCTTTTGCATTAACACCACTGGCAACCTGATGTGAAAAGGTGAAGAGGATGACCTTCAAATTGATAATGACCTTTAAGAGATATGTGCTTAAATGTAAAGATTTTCTTACCCTCTCTCCTTTGTAGCCAGGTTTCCCCTGTAGATGAGCAACAGGAGGAATTAACACACATCCACAGCAACCACAGCATGCTGTAAAGCTCATTTTACAACCACAACATACAGTAAAACATACCATTCACTCACAGCATGCCATAAACGTACCAGACAATCCAAACATGCAATTAAAGTACCACAGACTCTCAGCGCATAATGCGGTTAACACACAGTAGTAACATGTGATGATACACGCTCATAACACACAATATGTGTAACACACACTCACGACTTACAATACATACACAAGCCTTAAAGCAAGGACAGACTCTGTGAGTTACTAAGCTTGTCCTTGCTGATATGAAACTTTCAAAGTAATAAGAAATGTTCAAAACTATTTTATATAATCACTTATAGTAAATCCTTAAATCCTGTCTGACCCATGCCTAAATGGAGGCACAGTGCCCTGAGAACTTTAAGTCCTGAATATGTAGCGCACACACACTTGTTTGTTCTGGCCTGGCCAGATACTGTAAACAACAACATAGTGTAAGCGGTTACAATGAAACACTTCCAGATTAGACTGACCTCGCCCCCGTCACGACCTGCAAGTCCAGATTGGCCAACTTCTCCCTGAAAGAGACAGAAAATATAATAACTCAGTGATGATGCCTTCTCCTTCAGACAATACATATTCAGCATAAATATTAATGTGGATACACACACATTAATCACACAGACATGTAACACACAGTATCAGCAGATTAAGAAAGTTCTTTAACCTTTTGCCCTTTTGTCCCTGGGTTGCCATCATCACCTGGACGACCCTTTTTCCCCTGTAGAGCGAGAGAGAAGACAAATGATAGAGGAGAGGGAGGGAGAGAAATATGTTCGAGAATTGATAGAAATTCAACAGATATGCACAGCAACCTCCAGCTGTAAACCCACCCAGGAGTACGGCTACACTGTACGTGTGTGTGTGTGTGTGTGTGGTGTGTGTGTGTGTTCATGTGTGTGTGAAGGGGGCCACAGCTGCCCCGCCACCCAGTGGCCGACTCCTGGTAGCCGTAAAAAAACAGTTGGAGTTGCCATTAACCGGTGTATAAACACCCAGCTCAGCTGGAGCAGGTTGTGGGAGAGCGAGCGTGACCTTTCGGATTCGTTTGTAGTCTTCCTCCTCAGCCTCTTCCTCCTCCTCTC
The DNA here is from genome assembly GCA_015244755.2 of Tenualosa ilisha. NCBI lineage: Eukaryota > Metazoa > Chordata > Actinopteri > Clupeiformes > Clupeidae > Tenualosa > Tenualosa ilisha. The sequence continues at coordinate 8,257,036 of PYXC01000495.1, read as the reverse complement.
TCTGGTGTAGGGCCACCGTCCCATCAGAACATGGCTAATTGATTGTGTTCTGTTTTTTTGTTTAGTTTTGTTTTTTTTGTCTGCGTGTCTTTGATCTTCAAGCTGTGTTGATGTTCACCATAGGCCTCTAGCAGAAGAGTGATGGCTTTAATGGCTTGTAATAGCTTTCAACTCCACAGGGCAGCAAGGGAGCCGAGAACTCTGTATTCTTGGATAGCATCTTAGATGGTCCCACACACCTGCCTAGGGTGCCTACCGTCACAACACTGTAGAGTCTCCAACTCATATACACAAAATGGACACACACACACACACACACACACACACACACACACACACACACACACACACACACATACACAGCCACACACATCCACACATGCAGCACACACCAAAAATAACCTACTCTGCGTGTGTGTGTGTGTGTCAGAGTTTTAGGCATGTCTGTTTTCTTATCATCATAACAGACATACAGTATATATTTTGTGTGTTGTTCGTGAAGAACAGTTTCTTATTGTTCTACCCAAAAACCATAAGCATAGCACAAGCATAAAACGCTCTCGCTCCTCATATGTGTTAAAGCTTGTTCATCCTAAATGGAAGAAGGAATTTCAGATATTTTGTGGTGCCTTACTGCTTGAGGCATCCGCTGAAAGATTCCACAAAACCACACAATTAACTCCACACTCCAGGCCTCAGCCATTATCCCCCAAATCAGACTGCAGGTGTAGGAGTGCGAGAGTATGCTTGTTTGAGTACGAATATTCGTGTGTGTGTGTGTGTGTGTGTGTGTGTGTGTGCGTGTCCATGTGTTGGTGTGTTCATGTATGAGCATGAGTGTGTATCATATGTGTCTATCAAGTCTGTAGAGTTGAAAAGTTATGGAGAGCTGTGAAGTTCAAACATGTGTGTGTGTGTGTGTGTGTGTGTGTGTGTGTGTGTGTGTGTATGTTGAGGGGTGAAGAGCAAGATCTGGGCAAGGGCAGAAAGGGCAAGACTTACAGCAGGTCCGGCAGGTCCTCTCTCTCCCTTCTGACATGAACATTGAGGCTGAGCAACAGGACACTGCAAATGAGAAGATATAATACTGAGTCAGATTATGCACACACACCGACACATACATACACACACACACACACACACACAGAGATATGCTGGTACATAAGTCCTCTCTTTTCTCTCTCTCCATTTGTTCTCTTTTTTGCTTTCTCTCTCTCGCTCTCTCACACCAAATGAATGGAAAAAAAAACTTTGACTCACCCCATCTTCTGCAAGCTCCGTCTGTGAAAACAAAAAGAAAGCTTAGGATCTTTTATTTATTTCAGCATACTTTTCTGATTTAAAAATCATGCTGTAATTCTAATTAACTAAATATGGAAGTTTGAAACAGTGCCCCCTGTAGTAAAAGCTCAGTAAGTAAACCCCCCAAACCTTCTGCTTCAGATATTCTCAGATCTGCATTTGATTACACACACGTAAGCCTTACAGTACTGGGCTGTACAATTTCCTTTCTTCTCTTTCAAACAGCCTGACCTAAAAATCTCAAGCCTCTCTAAGCTTTTCACAACCACCACAAAGTAACTAATGATTACAATAGCATTTTGTGGCGATCTCTTTCCTGCTCCAGCAGAAATACAGTGAATAAAAGACATAGGATGTCAGATTAAATTTCCCATATGTAAGTGGTCTGTATATTTTGAACATGTTGCAATCTTGTCATGGGCAATATTTGCATGTTGACAAATCTGTGGTCAGAACCTTTCTTACTGCAATGTCAACCCACATTGTCTGGAAATGTCTATCCTTTATATCATACACACACATACACACACACACACACACACACACATATGTGTACATATATACATATATATATATGATTCCCAGGAATGTATCCCTATTCGATGGTGAGGTAAAACAGCAGCAGCAGCCACCTCATCATCCTCATCTGCTTCATCATCATTTCATTCATCACCATAACCTCTTCTCTGCTCCTCTATACTTTCTGGTCGTGTCAGTGGCTCATCCCTTCTCAACAGACAACTGTTGTTTAGCATCTGATTCAAGTGACTGATTTGACAGACATACACAGTGGAGCCACTGGGCTGATTTTAGGGAAAGTGACTGACGGTGGAGCTGCTATGGACTACCCACATTTTGCTCTGTGAGTGAGTCACCAGGGAAGATGTGAGTTTGATCATCAAATGTCATGGCCGAGGAGTCTTATGGAGTTGGTGGTTCACATAATTCCAGTGTTTCTCTTTGACTGGAATTAAAAAATGTTGGATGGAGTTGGAATGATTCTAAATTAAAAATCTTGAGGGTTACTTTAGCATTCATGGCACTGTCATCACAAACAATCAGATGAAGGTATAGGATATATGAAGCTCCAAGTCTCAACTTGGTCTGTTTTGTCATCTGATACACACAGATTCTTCAGAGGTTGAGAGTGAGCTCTCAACATTTCTGCAGCTCTGTCTTCTCCATAGACATATTCCTCAGTAGCTCAGGGCCTTGTCCAGAGCTTCTAGAGAATACGTGTGTCTGACCTCCTTCAGAACACAGAGGGAAAGACTTGACTTGACCACAGAGGGATCCAAATAGAGGCTCATGTTCCTACTCGACTTGAGCACAATTGAGCTGACTCATCATCACTAAGATCTTCTCTACCTGTCTCTGACTTGCCATTTTAACATGCAGCTTAAGGGTCCTTGGCAGAAAGATTCCCCATAAGTCTCAATGGATTTGTGTTGATTAAGCAGAGAGACAGTTTTGCAGTACTTGTGGCTGACAGAATCAATATCCACTGATCAATAATATAATAGAGGTGTAGTATATGTTCCATAGTGAGATAGGTCAGAAAGATAATACAAATAACAAATCTTCATCTGGGTCATATTGTACTACATGCATCTTGAGCATACAGTTACCAGTTACCAAATAACTGGGTCTATTATATACTATATATGGGTCTATATACTATGATGCAGATGAGTAAATATCACCGAAAGAAGGAAAAAGAGAAAGAAAGAAAGGATCTGCACAGTGAAGAATAAAGCATCTGCTGAATGTGGTGCGGAAACCACAAGCATGCACTCTTCGTGGCTGCTGGGACTAGACCATTGAATATACGCTTATTCACATAAAATCAAACAACCGCTTCACTCACAGCCACTTGCAGAAGTCTGCCTACTGAGCACAACCTTTTTACCGATATAGATATGTTTAAGTGGACATGGCCATGCGTACTACACTCGAGTGTCATAGGCTAGTTTAGCGTAGTAGTTTTGGAAGTAGTTACAGAATGTCTCCTCTTTCAAAATCCACTTTTTGCTGCACCATAAAACAGCTCAACAGTGAAGGAGAAGCCACATGAAAGGGTTAAATTCTAGAACGTTTGATCTGGAAAGATGCTAGCATCACATGCTTGCAATCTGCCTGATCTTACTGTAAGAATGTATGTATGTGTGTTGCTAGTTGTGAGGAGTGGGTTCACTAGACCACAGCATGTAGTGGATAAAAGCCTCGGTCTGAACACAATGGGCTGATGACATGCAGATGCTGCTGAAACAGAGCAGGCGTCTCTCTCTGCCAACCACCGCATTTGCCCAGCCATGGAGAAACATCTTCCTACTTCCTGTGAACACAGGGACCAATAGAAAGGTCTATTGTTGGGTGCAAATGTGCTTTTTTGGTCATCATAAGTAGCCATTTTAAATACTTAAAGGAACTTCAAAGGGCCCTGTGCCATAATGACTTTAATTGCATAATGGCGAAGCAGCCCATTCACTCTCTTTTAAGTGCTTTCGTGCAAAGAAAACATCTAAGTGTTGCTGGATGAGCAGTTCATGTGTGGTACTCAGCAAGTCCTGTTTACCCCTATCAGGCTATTTGGAGATCATCTTAAGGACTCACTTAATTAGGCTACTAGTTAACTACTGTGCTATCAACAATAACATCAAGAAGAAGAGGAAGAAGAAAGAGAAGAAGAAGAAGATGAAGAAGAAGACTAAGAATGTCTGTGTGATTGACATCAAACTGAGGTTGAATAGCGCTGGGGCTGGGGCCCCTCATATACCAGTAGACTCCAGCTGAGGCCCCCTACATAGAAAGTGTGTTACTAAACACGGCTGACTTTCGGCCTCCGCTGGATGTTTTTGATTCAAATGGGTTTGGACAGTTTTTAGGACTCATTTGAGGATCCATTTTTACGTGTGATTGTAAATCCACAGGGCCTACTTTATGCTGCCTCATACTTGCATAAGTTTCTTGGCCAGTTCCTCTGAGTTGTTTCTTCAGATGTTTGGTCTTCTGAGTTGTGTCTTCAGATGTTTGGTCTTCTGAGTTGTGTCTTCAGATGTTTGGTCTTCTGAGTTGTGTCCTCAGATGTTTGGTCAGGTGGGTTATTATTAGGCTGCTTGTCAGCTCTTTTTCTTTTCAATTTTTTGTCCATTTTAGCAGAGCTAGCTGGTGCGTGCAAAAGTCTCTTTCACCAAGGCTACTCTGGCTGCTTACGTGATCATAATCAGACATGTTTGAGTGCCAGCCAATCAGAGAGAGATTACGGATAATAAAACATTAATAACAATAATAGTAGTAATGTTCAGATCTGCAACAGATTATTACAATGCAGTTTTATAACAAATGGGATTATTATTACAGTTTTATAAATTCAATTATTTATTTGCTTTTACTTTTCTCTCCAACTTGGTGCAGCCCCCATTCTGAAAACACCTAGAGAATTGCTCATCATGAGGCCTCTGTTGGAACTGGTGCCAACCAGATAAGGGTTCTCACTTAATCTAGGCCAGGTCTGCCTCAGTCTGACTTTGCTCAGATGATCTGTAGTTTCCACTGAAGACCACTATAAATCGCTTATAAATCACCACTCTAAAACTACCATTGCTGTATGTGTTGCACACGTCTACTTTAGACTCCCGTGGTCTCAAACACTCTGGGGTGCTTAGCCCCCAATGGTATGGAGGTTTTTTTGAAGCCTTGCAAAAGGCCTGACTTCAAGGCTCCCAGTAACTCAGGCCCAGCCTTGTATTAGAGGCTCCCTCTTTCACTGTGCTGTTTCATGTCCTGATGTCAAACATCTGCGTCAACAAACACAGGCCCTGGAGAAGTCAAGTAGTATGGCACGGTGTGTGCATAAAGTTTATTCACTTATTTGGTGAGCGTGTAGGGTCATGCTGGGATCTCCTGCTGCTTGCCAGCTTTCAGAGTTAAACAAGAAGGAAAAGAAGACGAAAAAGAAGAAGAAGAAATGAGAAAGAGAAGAATAACAAAAACAAGAAGAGAAGAAGAAGAAGAAAAAGAAGAATGGGGAATAAAAGAAGGGGGGGGGGAGAATGAGACTAAACGTGTCAATGAAAAACAGATGTACTCTCTCTAGGAAAGCGCACACACACACACACACACACACACAGACACAGACACAGGCACAGACACACACTCATATAGCAACTCTAATGGACATTACAAACCCTGTGGGACTCCTAGATCCCCTGACACCTTAACATGCCAAAGCCTTTAGCTGCCTCTGTACAATAACAAGAGATGAGAGGAGAGAGGAAGCCTTTGAGTAAATCAGGCACTGTGTGACTGTCCAGATGCACACGCACACACACACACACACACGCACACACAGAGAGACATAATCTCACAAGGAGGATATGTGTGTGTCTCTATGCCACGTAAAGCACATGAAATATGGGAACAAGGGAACTTATCAATTCCTCACCCAGCACCTTTGGCCACTGGATGTGCATGAATGTGCACACACTCGCTTGCATCTGCCCAGACACATATTATGCACAAACCCGTCCCCTTCTTTCTCTCTCTCTCTCTTACTCTCTCTCTCTCTCTCTGTCTCTCTCTCTCTCTCTCAGTTTCTGCTACACACACACACACACACACACACACACACACACACACAAAACACACACACACACACACACAAATGAAGACAACTAAAACAACATGCAATCCCTCCTGATGCTGTTGAACATGTTAGTTACCGTTCACACACACACATACCACAGGGCTTACTGATTTCAGTGCAACACTAGGAAATGTTCAAGTAGTTCTCCCTGGTGGATTCCACCTACAGAAAGTGGTGACAGGGCCCTTCCTCTGGACCACCCAAAACAAGCCCCTATGGTGCCAACAGAAAGCTGTGTAGGACGTACTCACAATGGCACTTTAATAGTGCTACATTCCCCATCATCCAAACAGACAAACTGTAGGGGCAAGCAAATGTGCTGACAGGCGAATACACACACACACTCGTGGTGTGCTGACAGAAGAGTCTGCTCACAGGACACACATCTCAACATCTGAAATCCACATGAGCTTTATAATTCTGGCAACAAATACAAGTCTCTAACACTCTTCCACAGATTTGTGTTTATGAAAGCTCTCAGAGTCCATCTACGTCGTTCTTCACCAGTGACCAGGCAGGCATTTTTTTTAACTAAAAAGGACCTCTTAGAAAACTAGCTTTCAAAATATTTTTTCACTAAAGGGATGACAATGAAAAGAGGTAACACATTCCAATTGCCCAAAACCACCTCAAAGGAAGTGAGGCAAACTATAACAGCACAGCCGAGGATGGATAGGAACTGGACACAGGTTGAACCGAACATAAGATCGATGCTTGCTTTACTCTTTCCGTGGATACTGCATCAGTCCAATGTTGTCCTCAGGCTGTTTCCAAAATGCACACACCAGAACAGAGGAGAAACTACAGTCCCCTCCAAAAGTATTGGAACAGCAAGGCAAATTCCCTTGTTTTTGTTGTTCACTGAAGACATTTGGGCTTAAGTTCAATTCTGAACATTCTGAACTCTTGTCTCATACTCCTCTTTTGAACTTAAACCCAAATGTCTTCAGTGAACAACAAAAACAGGGGGATTTGCCTTGCTGTTCCAATACTTTTGGAGGGGACTGTATCAGAGGTCTAGCAAACATTTGTACCATGCCATTCCCTTAGTTTGATGAAAGACATCTGTCAAAAGCAACTCCTGGCATTTTCTCAATTGCAGGTTCATGTTTTAGTGCTGTTTGGTTTATTCGCTGGATGAACATATCTGGCCATATCCACATACAGTATATCTAAATCTACAGCTATAACAAACTATATCCACCTATGAGGAGGAGGATGTCAAAGCAAATTGGTGGACTTACGATGTCTTTGACAATCTTCTCCACGATGCCCCTGTGCTGGAGGTTGTGCAGGAAGCGCTCGGCGGGTGAATTAGCCAGCCGCTGCAGCCGCTGCACATTGCCTGGCTCGTTGGCGGCCAGCGTGATGCCCACCATAAAGAACCGAATGCCCTGGTTCTTGGCGTCGGCCATGGCCGAGAAGATGTCCGGGTTGCGCGGGTGGAACTCGCCATCAGTCAGCATCACGGCCACCTTGACACTGTTCAGGGTGGACTCTTGTAGGTAGAGGTTGGTGAGGTTGGTGATGGCGTACGTGGCATACGTCCCCTGGCCAATGTACTGGATGTCCCTGATGCGGGCCTGGAAGTTGGCCACGCCCTGCCACTGCTGGAATGTCTGCTCGGTGAGCGAGCGGCTGCTGTACTGTAGGAGCGCCGTCCGGAAGGTCACGCTGCGCCCCGTCCGGAGGCGGATGCTCTGGAGACGTTCCACCACATCGATGACAAACTGCTTCTCCTGAGCATGGTTGTCCTTGGCACTCTCCGAGCTGTCCACTAAAAATGCCAGCTCCAGACCACAGTCCTCCGAAATCCGATCTTAATGGACATCAGAGACACACAGGAAAGAGACACAGAGAGAATGAAGGATATGCACTATCACACAAAGTAACAATCTTTCATCACTTTAACGTTTGCAAGAAATGTGCATAAATATGGTTTTGATATGTGTGCAGGACTATACTGTCTCTTTTAACTACGTTTGTCTCCTATTTCAGTTTGCCTCTGTTTGCCTCCTATTTTAATGCCTGCATTACATCAGTTTATTATTATTGCATTGTCATTCTGTATGTTGCTAAAGACTAGATGGAGATGCAGCTGTCCCAACTTAACACAGTCTCAACACTCAGTCTTAACACTTTACAAAACGCAACCCCCCCGCTCCTCCCCCAAACATCCCAATTTCCCCATGAATCTACAACCAGAATTTGCAATTCTTGCAACCTTTGAAAGGAGGTCACAAAGACAGCTCTATTACACGGGCAGATAAATCACGTCTACATTTCCAGCAGAATCATGACAGGTTAGGAACTAGCCTGAGGACAGGCAGAGGCTGAAGCCAACCACAGAGTCCCTCTGGCAGGCTGGAGGAGAGGCACAGAGACGGCAGATCCATACTCTACTCTACCGTACGCAGCCACAGTAGATAAGATCTGGGAGCTGAGTTCAATCTCCTGGCCACCCTCATAATTTTCCGCACAGATGAAAAATTCCTTGTTGCCTACACAGCAGTAGATACCATCTGACAGGTTTTTTAGACTTTTTTAGACTAGGCTGAAGTTTTACTGGGTTGACTTGTCAATCGCAGCATGTCAACTGCATGCTCTGACAAGGCCATAAGCCACTCAGTACCTGAATAAAGTTTTGCTGGACACATTCCACTCTCTTTCCTTCTCTCTATCTATCTGTTTGTCTGTCTTCGCTCTCTCTCTCTCTCTCTCTCTCTGTCTATAAATATATATATGTACAGAGAAAGAGAGAAAAAGAGAAATACAATACACTTGATACACTGAAAAGTTGGTACCACTTACTTTGGCCATTTTTAGGGATGAGGTTGGTCGTCACTGACTTGCCGTTAGTCCTCTTCCTCGGCCTGTATTCCTGCTCATCATAGTAGTCGGGGTCATAGTCGTCCTGCGCCTGCAGCCAGTGGAGTCCACTAAGCAGGAGCAGGGAGAGCAGAGGCCACCACATGCTGTTCCTAAGACAAGAGCAGTCAGCAGCAGAGCCCACCAGACACCACACACATGGAAAGCCTTAGGGATGGACTTCACCAACGACAATGCACAGACCAAACAACGGAATAAAACAAAACATCTCTGTCTCTCTCTCTCCCTATTTTCTGTCACACATAAAACACACAGACACACAGAAACACACTCCATATCTCTAATAATCTCTCTCTTTCTCTCTCTCTCTCTCTCATACACACACACACACACACACACACACACACACACACACACACACACACACACACACACACACACACACACACACAAACACAAACACTCCTTTTGTTCTTTTCACATCTGTCAAAAATTCAACAACAACAATTCAAAACAATTGAAGCTAGGTCAAAATGCTCACAGATGTCGCATTAAATTCCTAAATGAACACGGAGAGAGAAGGACAGACTTACTCAACAAGAATTGCAGCAGAGTCAGAGTCTGCTACAGCTTTCCACACAGATCCTCAATCACAGAGCAGTGCTGAATCCAGCAGAGAACTCCATACAGATGAACAAAAAAAAAAGAGACAGCAATAGAAACTCAAAGGCAGAAGTTCAGAATTTCAAACCAGATTCTACACTGTGCAACAAGCAATGGCAAAGATTGTGAACATGAGGAATCAAACATGCAGATGGAAAGATGGAGAAACAAAGTGAGAGAAAAAATGAGAGAGAGAGAGAGAGAGAGAGGGAGAAAGAGAGAGATCTGGAAGGTGGATTCACAAAAGTGAAGCTTGAGTTTAATTCTGAGTCAGATGGGCAAACTGCCATCCTCCACAGGTGTCAGTCAGCCACCCCCTTGGCCATTCATTGGCTGGAGGTGGGGCTACACCAGAAACTGTACCCTTATAGGACTGCCTATTTAAAACAGATCCAATAAGGAACCCTGAATTTAATGAGATGCAATACATATGCATCCATTCACACATCTTACTAATGTGGATACACACCGCACATGTACGGAGAATAAGTTTTGATGTCTGTGTGGTGCTAAAAACCTAAAACTGTGAATAAAAAAGAAGCTAGAACACGTAGTATGTTTTTCCAGGGATGTCGGCTGGGTAATGTTAGTGTTAATTCAGTACTCACATGGAGTCAATGCAGTGTTGAAATGGTGCCAGTTCATATGGTGTTAATGTCATGTTCACTTAACAAGAGAGGAGGTGAATGGGTTTATGTTGATTAAGTAGCGTCTAAGGCCCCCCCCCCAAGAAGCAACAGAGGCTCCACACCCAAGGCCACACCTGGCCAGGGCAGCATGCCATGCAGTTACACGCATGAAAGACAGGAGGAGAGAGAGAAAGAGAAAGAGAGAGAGAAAGAGGTGAGAGAAGCAGAGAAAGAGAGGGAGGAAAGAGAAGGAGGCAGGAAAGGGGAGACACTAAGACTAAGAGTGACAGCAAAAGTGTGTGTGTGTGTGTGAGTGTGTGTGTGTGCATGTGTGTGAACAAGAGTGGAAAAAGTGGTAAAGGTGTGTGCTTGAGAGAGAGCCAGAGACAGAGATGCAGACACAGAGATTTGGCAGACAAGTAAGTTAGAGACAGAAAGACAGCACAGTGATGAAGTGAGACGTATGGGAAGGAAAGCAAGGACAGAACATGAGAGATAGGGAGAAAAGTTCAACAGCAGCAGAAGCTACTGAAGCCCCGGGGCTAAGTTAACCTGCATACAGTCCCTCAGCCATCCACAAGGGCACAAAATCAATACACACAATCAATTCAATTTACATATAAACAGTACATATTTACACAGAAGTCATTACTGTTCCAGAGGTCATTGAAAGGGTGACAAATACAAAGTGAATGAGTGAGAGTTGAGAGAGAGAGAGAGAGAGAGAGAGAGAGAGAGAGAGAGAGAGAGAGAATGAGAGAGAGAGAGAGAGAGAGAGAGAGAGAGGCCAGAAAATGATGAATGCAAAGATGGTATCACATCATAAAAAATCACATGGTCATGGGTGACAAGTGAGTAAATTTTTAGCTGTGAATTCCCCACGATGATTGTCACTTCCTGCACAAACAGCTGGCAGATAGAGAGAGAGAGAGAGAGAGAGAGAGAGAGAGAGAGAATGGGAGAGTGCCAGCCTTGTTCCAGACCCCACAACCCCTCCCCATTCGTTAAAGCCAGAGCCCAAGGGCAAAACCAGGGAAAGGTGAGCTGTCACTCAGATATGCTTTCATGAGGGATGGGATCGTTCAAATCTGGTTCTTATCCTTACCCCCCACCCCCCTCTCCCTCCATATCGTCATGGAACCACTGCGTTCTGACATGCTAATATATAGCCAAGCTGTACATACAGGAAAGCCTCACCTCTGCAGAACAAGCAGATCAGCCCAAAAAGGAGGTCACATATCACCATTACCACATTTCAGTAGACTTGATACTATAACAGAGTGTATGCACAGCCAGCACAACTCATGGAGATGTGGCAACACTCTCAAACGTGTCTGGTGATATTGGATAGATTTTAATTGGCATAATTAGTGGCAGTACTTGCAATGCACATGTTCAATTATTGGCTTTAGTCACTTCAATGTACCTAGGCTTCCCTCAGGCTATTACAGAATCATATCTTATGCCACTTCTATAATGCCCTTTTGATATACATACTACTATGGATTGGGAGTGGGACCTTGATATTGGTATCCTGCACAACCAGTCTTGCCACACATTTTGCAGTACCACCTCAAATCGTACGGCCTTAATTTGAATGATGGAGTTCTTAAGTCTAACTTATCTTTAAAGAAAATGTATGTCATAAAGTACCATGAACAACACGTTCACCAACACTGGTGAGTGCAATGATCTCGCTGTAATTTTCCGAATAACAATTAATGTTAATAAGTTGATTCTGCAAAATGACATGAAGGAAGGCAGTATATATGGGAATGCAGTTCTTTTCCTCATTGTACAGAAACCTAATCTGTTTCTGATTCATAAAATAATATTCAATAAATAGCAGCTTATGCATGGGTAACACACAGGAGCTGTAAATCCACAGTTGCACTTTGTTGGCCATCTAAATTAGAGACCTCTGCCTTACACCAGGGTATTTCTCAAAAGTTGCATCCTATAGGAAACTACATGATACCATGCAATATTTAGACCTCAGATCCAGGTATTTGAAGCCAAATGGCTTTAATCTGTTCCTGGCCGTAACATATCTCTGTGACAGCTGCTGTGCACTACACAAAATCATGGGCAATTCACACCTGCATACCCAAGGTAAGGCTACATGACAGTACACTACACAGTGCAAGTGTGAGGGTAATTTAATGTTGTCATGGGAGATAGAGAGAATGCTGTTAACATATGGGTACCAGTAGTTCCACTGAAGAGTACCTGTAAATTCAAGTCGCAGTTATCAGGTGGGTCAGATATGTGCGAAACGGATTCCGCTCCAAAGGCAGCAGGCCTCAGTGGTCCTCTGCCACACACCTGGAGCAGAGCCACACACCCCAGCCTCCATCTCAGTGCATGCCAGCGCACAGTACCTAATGCACCAGAAAGCCCTGCCTGTGAAATTGAGTAGCTGGCGCTTCGTCGAAACTCGGCCACATGTGTCAGATCCCCTGAAGAGATTAAGAGGGTATCAGTCAGTTTCCCATCATCACACTGACCCCCCGCCTGGCAAATACCCTCTATTCACCCGATCACATACCTAAGCCAGGAATGTGTTGCAGGTGACACCTTAAGCACAGCTATCTTTACAGTCTCGTGATAAGTGCACATCTGTGTGAAAACTTCTCCGTTGCTGACTCAATAACTTTCGTCAATCTTAGCAGTAGCTACAACCTATTGACCTCCTGACTTTCTTGCTGGTGTAACCTAGAGCAGAGCTTCTCTGAGGCTGTCGTGGCACTTCTCGTCAATCTTCGTGTCGCCCACAACTTGAACTAATTATTTACCGGTGTGTGGAGAGAATGAAGATGAAAGGCTGATGGTCAAGTCATGAGCCAGTGTGCTACCAAATGTTAAATTGCCAATGTGTAACCAATACCGCCTCAAGATCTGTATGTCTTCATCCAAAAAACTAAATTAATGGGAATTTTTAAACTCAAGCTCACGCAACATTTCTTGTCTTGGTTCTACAGACAGTCTGAGTGGAAAAGGTGGAAGCCAGTGTGCTCTATACCCTCCAATCCATCACCATCACCTCCTTGATAATATCTACCTCTTCATCGATGAGAAACCATGTGACAAGAAAAATATAGTCCATAAACATTCGCCACAGACAGGAAACGCATGTAGTTGTCAGCCCCAAAGAACAATTAATTCTTTCAAGAAGTGCAAAGGTCAAGTGCAGAGGTCATTAGGTGGCATTGAGTTTGTCACAGGGAGCAGTAAGCGGCACTTGTTGGCATAATGGATGGAGTGTTGGCATGTTTGTGAGGCTGGGCTCCAGAAATGAGAAACTAAGAGGGACTAAGCAGGTTCTCTTCTCAATACCTGAAGACCAGAAAATGACACAAATCAGTGTAGTGTCACTTTTCAAACACGGCAATAAATGAAGTTAGGTAAATGGAAAAAAATAAATCTAAATGCTAAATTCAACCTAATATCAGTATAGGAAGTTATAGAAAAGCATTGTGGGCCCCTATTTAAAAGGTGGGCTGTCATCAAGCAAAGTTGTCATGTGTGAACTACAGTTACTGTCTGGCATGTCACATCAATGTTTGCACTTATTGTCTTACCCATAGCATACAGTTTAGTCACACATAAGACTTTACTCCTTTCCATCGATCAAATTAGTAAATGGTTTAGTATGTTTAGTCATTTGATTGATGTATAGTGAACATATGTGTGCTAGCAGAGTATGGTACGCATAAGAATTCATTCAAGAGTCATTCAACCATGCAAGAACACTGCATTTTGAGAGACGTTTAAACATGCAATCATGCCAAAGATTCACAGCGTAGTAAAGTAAATGTGGTATGCAGTGTGTTACCACAGTGTTGACTGGTTCAGTTTATACAGACAACAGGTTTGCATGCAGGAACACAGTGCAAATATGCTGGAGAGAGGCTTAGTGGGTCTGGGCCTGTGGCCAACCATGGCATGTCTTTCTGTGGTCAAAGTGCTGTGACTGTGATTTACATGCAAAATACTCAGAAGTGATTGATGTGGAGTAGCTACAATTAACTCTATCCTGAGGCACATTCTCTATCTTTCAGCTCTTTTTCATATTTCCCTTGCAGGACAAGGCATGGCCTGGCATTGTATGGCGTGGATGCATAATAGAAATACTCTCCTCTTAGGGCCCTCTATGACATATCAACCACCAGAAAGCAGGACGGCTGGAATCGATTCACCTGGAGGGAAAAAAAAAACTTTGAAACTCACCTGGCCACACCATGGTTTTATTATGAGACAAATGCCCACAAGTATACAGGACATTCCTACATGGTTTGTCGACACACTGACTGGCAGTTCAGCCACAAACACTGCAAGGAAAATTCTGGTAAATTTCAAAACATAGTACTCAGTGACCTGACTCAGGGGGCTATGGGTAGAAATGCCCCGGAATTTTCCTTGACATGATAACTGGAGAGCACATAACCAGATGTATATATATATATCACATATATCACATGTGATATATATCACATCTCGCTACAACACATTTAGAGATCTCTCTATTAGCTTAGGTTCCCTCCAACAAATTTTTAACTGAGCGATCAGCGAACAGAGGGCTCTGGGCATGCCCAATACTTTTAAAATTCACAGAAAATGTCTGCCCACAAGGAAGGAAATGTCTGCCAGTTGAGGGATTCCAGCCACTTTGCACAAAGTGAAATAATGTGAAAGCACTAGGTGCACCAGGCTACATGATTGTGGGCTGGACCAATAGAACTGAATGGGTCATTCAAGCCTTTGATGATGATGTTAAGCTTGACATCACTGTCAAATGAAACCATTCTCAGTTTCAGATGTGATGCAAACTTCTAACAGGAAAACAATGACAGGAAATGATATTATAATTTTCTTGACTGCATGCTCAGTCGATCATCAAGAAGAGATACACCACAGATAAAGAAAATGCAAACACATAAATGCAGTATCAAGAATGCAGCCCTGGGTTGTGCTTTGTTAAAATGAAAGGCTGGAATGCTAACATTTCCCAAAGGCTTTAAGGTCAAGTGACACTTTAAGTGACTTAATAAACTCCAGCTAACACCTAATAATTTAAAGAATGTATTTACATCCTTCTACTGTCAGCCCCTGCTGAACCAAAGGCTGGTTATCATTACCATTTCAGGAGTTTAAACACTATTTTTGTCAGCTTGCAGTGAAACATGCTGACATGGTAAGAATTAGCAGTAGCACAGGCAATGGTTTAATCATATAGCTATTCAAAGCCTACAAATGATCACTGATCTGTGCTGACAGGCATTTTAACTGCCATGTTAAAGTCCCTGTTTATGTCAACTTAGATTACGACCCAAATCAGGCATGGCAGGCAGGTAGGCTAGAACCTCAAGAATAAAGAACATAAACACTGGTCCCCTTAATGGCCTTGTGTGGTGATGGGTTTGTGCAAATAAAGGCAAGTCTCCAGTAGAAGCATTGGTTGTACAAAAGCTATTAAAACCTACCAGACTGCCCTGTGTGGCATGTGAGAGAGCTAGCCTAAGGCAAAATCAAATGTATGGTTTTAATAGGCTATATGGCATAAGAATTTCTGTTATAAGTGTGATGCGCTAATTTGCAACAAGGTACTTACCTGTTTTCTATTAGATGCAGCGGAAAACTAAATAACACAGCAGACAACATGCGAACGTTTCTGGAATTCATAAAACTTTACCGCCCTCTAGAGTTTGTAAGTGGTTAAGCATTCTGCAAAAGTCTGAGGGGGAAAAAAAACATCCAGGTATTTCAGCCTACTTGATCATAACCAGACTTTTTGGTGCAGCAGCCATACTAACATTAAAGGATATGGTCTGATGATTAGAAACATAAAATGAAACAAACTACCATCAGAATGACATAAACGAATGGATGAATGGCTACGCTACATTAATTAATATGGTGTAGCTTTAGTTAATTTAGCAAATTTAGTCTATAAATATTTACAAGACTTTGATATAGATAAACCTTAGTGACCTAGACCTCTGGCTCATTTTCCATACTGCACGTGTGCAGCTCAGCGCATTTCCTAATTATAGGAAGAGTCGCTGACTGAGTGACCCACATAAGAGAGGTTAAATTAATGCTAGTTTACAAAGTCATCATGCTTTCATTTCGCAAGAAATGTCCCACTGGTCATCTTCTGTGTTTGTTGATCTGTTTATAACAACTGCTACATGATAAATACCGCATATAACCCTTGAATACACGCAAAGTCCTCTACCTTGATAGTGCTTTAGTTACTAATGTCAACAAGCTAATCAAACCTGTCACTTAAGTGGACTGCAGACCAGGATGTCCTCACACCATTCTTACTATTGAGAAATAACAATTCTACAGTTCTATAAGTTCTGTAATTCATCAAATTACTGAATTCATCGTTTTCTAAACTTCAAATAATTCAATTCGGGAAGGCCAACTAGCCTACAGTGTGCACTACAGTGCACAACAACACGCATCATACATACAACTCACATCATGCTGTCCTTCAATGGTCAGCGCCTGCGCAGTTTGTCCGGTGTCACGCCGCCATTTTGGCAGCGCATGCCCAGTGTAGCTAGCCGGCTAGTCATATAAAAAGCCTTTTCCACCTCCGTCTCATTCCACCTTCAGCCATTTTGACAATGTTAGGAGCTGTGGGACGTTGCTGCACCGGGGCTCTTCAGGCTCTGAAGCCTGGGGTAAATCCCCTGAAGGCCCTCACCGGAACACGATCGTCCCTTCTTGCTTGTAAGTCACATAGGACAGTTTAGATATTAAAATGTGTTGCTATAATTGCATTCTGGCGTTGCCAGACATGTACAACCTGTCAGTGTCATGGTCGTGCTGAAGCAAATGGCAGACGGCATGCAGGCGGCGCGAGCAAGGCAGGCCGCGGACAAGAGTTGAAAATTTCAATGACAAACTTGAAGTACAGTAGTTTTTATTGCTTCATTTTTGTCTTTGGAGTATTGATCCTCAAGTTGATTTTCTGTCATTATAGCTATAAATTGGAATTCCTATGGTAACATTGATGACCTTTGTATGTCATGAGGAAGCTAACTGATTAGCTTGCTTGGCAGTCAACGTTAGCAAGGGCTGCAGGCTCATTGAAGCTCGTGAAACGCCTCTCACTCACTATTAAAATTGAGAATCGTAAGGGTACTGATACGCATTTAGATTAGTAGACGATGAGGGTCTATGCACAGTTATAACTCGTTCTTCTGTTGATGGTACAAGTTGTACAACGTTTTATGCTAACACTAGATGGCTAACATTAACCCAATGCTATCCCAGTTGACTTAAATGTGTAGTTGACGTTGAAGTAGCATTAGCCTGCCAACTGAATGTCCTTATTGACTCCGAGGACACGAGGATTAGGCAAAGGCGTGCAAGCTTTCAGACTCAGTATTCCATCATAAATATGTCCACTATCTTTTAAGTGCTGCAGTCGCAGATTTGATCAGAAACTATTGCGAGCGACGGCTTTGAATGGAAACTTTTAACGTTTGTAGACTAAATGAGAATGCAACAACTTTGAATTGGGCCAGTCGGCGCAAACGATAGCTTTCAAATGTCTGCAGTGACGCAGAACAGTTATAGTAGTTGTTGTGGTTAATTCAGTATATTAAGTGTTCCTGCCGTGTTCTCCTCCACAGCCAGGGATTATGCTGCCCCAGCTGCAGCTGCAGCCACCGCAAATGGGCGTATCGTCGCGGTCATCGGTGCCGTGGTGGACGTCCAGTTCGATGAGGGCCTGCCTCCCATCCTGAACGCCCTGGAGGTGGCCGACCGTGAGACTAGGCTAGTACTGGAGGTGGCTCAGCATTTGGGTAAGTCAGCGATAGCTGTACTAAAAATGTTATCCAGTTTGTCTAATAGTAGAAGGGTTATAACTGAACTGCTTTCAACAAATTCTCCCAGGTGAGAACTCAGTCCGCACTATTGCTATGGACGGTACAGAGGGTTTGGTCCGTGGCCAGAAGGTTTTGGACACTGGTGCCCCCATCAGAATCCCTGTGGGACCTGAGACCCTGGGCAGAATCATGAATGTCATTGGAGAGCCCATTGATGAGAGGGGCCCCATCTCTACTAAGCAGTGAGTTCAAATCATTTGGTTTGTATCACTTTGGCCACCATTTCTGTTGCATAATATGTCAGACGGAAGTGGGTTGTTAAAAGTATTTTTCTCACAAAGCAAATGCCCTAGCCTTTGTATAAACGTTTGTAGGAGTTTAAATGGGTGAGCTCAAATGTTAAGAGCGTTAGTGGCAACTTTCAGATCACATTCAATGTTAAGAGTCTATTGGGACCTAGGTCTAATGCAACTTCCCCGATTCTATTCCTGGCTTCCCCCATTTATTTTGAGGTCCAGTCAATCTATACTGTCCAGTTTGAAATTGTCCAAACTAACAATCAAAATGAATGGGGGGAAAAAAAATATTTACATGCATAGTTTGACCTTGATGGGAAAGAAATGTGTTGATGGGATTACTCTGCTGTAGGACTGCCCCAATTCACGCTGAGGCACCAGAGTTCACAGACATGAGTGTGGAGCAGGAGATTTTGGTCACAGGAATCAAGGTGGTCGATCTGCTGGCCCCCTATGCCAAGGGTGGAAAGATCGGTAAGCTGCTCTGTGTTCTTTTGCAGATACTTTTTACATACTTGCAACATAATATTGAGAATAATGCAAGATGAATAAATTATAAAGCAGAGTTATTTGCTTTTTGTAGGCCTGTTCGGTGGTGCTGGAGTGGGCAAAACTGTACTTATTATGGAGCTGATCAACAATGTGGCCAAGGCCCATGGTGGTTACTCTGTGTTCGCTGGCGTGGGAGAGAGGACCCGTGAGGGTAACGATCTCTACCATGAGATGATTGAGTCCGGTGTCATCAACCTGAAGGATACCACTTCCAAGGTACATGAAGCTCTTTGTTAGCATGGTGTATAGAAGGTGCTCATCACCACCTCCCTGTATGGTTAGCAGAAAGGAAGTGGACACAACCACCAAATGGCCTTGTTCATGCAGTTTTTCTTGAGTGCAGTGAATAGAATGACTTTCTTGGTATTTTGTGTAGTGATCTGTATTATGACTAGGTGTTAATGCGGTGGTGGATTGTGGGTTTAAAAGGATCTCAGATTTGAATCCTCTTCTGTCACTTGCAGGGCTGGATTCTAAATTAAGAACCACCTGTTGCTATTTTAACCCTATATGTTGTGTGTTAACTCATTGTCTGTGATTGTCCTCTCCCTCCTCACCTCCAGGTGGCACTGGTGTACGGTCAGATGAACGAGCCCCCAGGTGCCCGTGCCCGTGTCGCTCTGACTGGATTGACCGTTGCTGAATATTTCCGTGACCAGGAAGGTCAGGATGTGCTGCTCTTCATTGACAACATCTTCCGTTTCACTCAGGCCGGTTCAGAGGTGTGTTAACACTCTAACCATGACCTGCTTGCATCCCTTCCTCAGTTGGCTGTTTAAAACTTCTATTGTATCAATTAAAATGGTATTCATGGTTGAATGCAGAGATTTCTTTACTCGATTTGTCTGGATAAAATACTTTAATTCCCCTCCAGGTGTCTGCCCTGCTGGGTCGTATCCCCTCTGCTGTGGGTTACCAGCCCACCCTGGCCACTGACATGGGTACCATGCAGGAGAGAATTACCACCACTAAGAAGGGGTCCATTACCTCTGTGCAGGTACAGTACAAGCCACAGCAGTGCTGACTTGAATACATGGAGCCATTGACCTTTTCAAGACATGCGGTGTATTGGTGTTAGACATGAAGTATGGAGAACATGTTGAGCTAGTGCAAGATTGGCTACATGGAAGCGTGGCGAGTTTGGTCTGAAAGAGCAAATTGATGGAAAAGAATTTTAAAATTTAACACTTGTATCATTTACTTGTATCCTGCAGGCCATCTATGTGCCTGCTGATGACTTGACTGATCCCGCCCCTGCCACCACCTTCGCTCACTTGGACGCCACCACTGTGTTGTCCCGTGCCATTGCTGAGCTGGGTATCTACCCCGCTGTGGACCCCCTGGATTCCACCTCCCGTATCATGGACCCCAACATTGTCGGAACTGAACACTATGAAATTGCCCGTGGTGTCCAGAAGATTCTGCAGGTTAGTACGCCCACCGCAGGATTGAAATTTGATGGAGGTTTAAGGCTGCAGTCTTGTAGTGTCTGTATCTTGTTATTTAGACTTCCAACTTCGTACTCCTTATTAGTATGTCAGTGACCAGATTTTTATGTTTTGTTCTGCGACTATTGTCACTCATGCTTTGTTTTGCCTGTTCTTGTAGGACTACAAATCTCTTCAGGATATCATTGCCATCTTGGGTATGGATGAGTTGTCTGAGGAGGACAAGCTGACTGTGGCCCGTGCCCGTAAGATCCAGCGTTTCCTGTCCCAGCCCTTCCAGGTGGCTGAGGTGTTCACTGGTCATTTGGGCAAGCTGGTGCCCCTGAAGGAGACCATCAGCGGTTTCAAGTCCATCCTTGGTGGTGCGTCAGTTTTTTTTAGCTTTGTTTGGGTCCTCTGTGGGTTGAACTTCTAATTGCTCATTTCTAAAAATGCAAAGAGATTTGTGTTCACGTGTAATGCTTAAGGAGACTGGGGTGCTTTCTGTAGGTCTTGTACAGAACTAACTAACTTCTGCTAAATCTGAATATCTTTGATATATGGGACATTGATACTTGTTAGCAATAATGGAACACTTCTGCAGTACGTGATCTTCATGTATTTTTAATAAATTAATGAAAATGTCTTCTCCCCAGGTGAGTATGATGCCCTGCCTGAGCAGGCTTTCTACATGGTGGGCCCAATCGAAGAGGTGGTGCAGAAGGCAGAGAAGCTGGCTGAAGAGCACTCGTAAATGAGCATCTGTCAATTGTGTAAAAAAAAAAAAAAAGTTGGAGGAAGCACTTGGTTTGTACGCTGTCACATTAAAATCCAAAAATTGTCCCTGTATCTGTCAAGTCATTCTTGAAAAAGTTCTATTTAATGTTTCCAGTTACAAAGGTGGAAATAAAGGTCTGTCTTACAAGTTTTGTGTCTGGTGTTTTTTTTTTTTTTTTTTTTTTTTTTTTTCCTTCCCCCTTAACATGGATTTCTAACGACTCTCATAAATTGAAATGTGTAGTTACCTGTATGGCTCGTTGCAATGAAAATGGATTAGTACATCTGAACATAAGTGGTCTCTAAAAAGTCAAGTGAAGATGGTTCCTAAATTTTTATCTGCAGTGTTTCCCCTGTGAACGTTGCATGCTTTGGAAGTGCCTCTTGACTTGGCATTGCTACTGAGAATCTGTCGGTGAGGATTGCATTGTAACTTTGTCTGGCAATTTCGTTTGCTTCCGCACACCGGCGGCGCACTACAGACTGCATAGAATAGTAGCTTGTGGAATCACCGATGGATTTTATCGAACGGCTCCGACAAAATAGACTTGAATCGTAATTAACAGGTGACGACAGAACTCGGCGCGTGTCTGCGTGGTTGTATTTGAAAACAATGGAATGGAATCAGTAACGGTTTTAGGCACGGGCGAACAGGGCAGCCCCTCCGCCTTTTCGTAGGGGGCGGCACGAGCGCTTAGGGAAAAAAACTCTAAATATCTATCATATCACTGTGTGGGCAATTGGCACATTGGTGCCCCCTAACTGCAGGCGTAATTGTTTGCTGAGAAGGTGACATGCACAGAAGCTGTGTGTGAGAAGGGCAAAGGGGAGGAGGCGCGGGGAAAAGTTTACCTCTGGGTTGCAAATCAACGCAACGCCAAGAGGGGAGCGGGGGTCCACTGTATAGAGCAATACTCTAATCCAATTACTGAGTTATGCTGAAGTTATAATGTTTTGGGAATTGCCAATATTTTTTTCTTTTCGTTCGGGGGGTGGGGGCGCTCGGAGGCGGTCTTGCCCGGGGGGTAATACATTGTTGAATTGAATGTTGAAAGCGCTGTACTTTGCACTTTGTCGGACCCGTTGCGGAAGCCTTAAAATCCTCCGCTGCCACACACCTGCAGACATTCTTACGTCACAATGGCATACGTAAAAAGAGCTTCACGTCAAACATTAAAGTGTTGGTTCAGATGCATAATCATCATTTCATTAGTGGCAAGACCAGCGGACATCCAGGAAAATGCCCTGTAGGTTTGCCATTTAGATAAGGGAACTTTACTCTGAACAGGTAAGATCATGATTTCTACAACCCAAAGATGGTTTAAAGCTAGACCTCATTTCCCCAGGGAAATCGCACTTTATCTGTGTTAAGTAAATTTTATCATATGGATGTAGATGCTAATTTACACCATTTATGTTTATCTTGCTGCAATGCATGTATATTGGTAGGTGCTGTGCTCATTTGATCAGTTTACTAGTGAAACAGATGTTATACTAATGATGGTCACAGGCCATATAATGATAGCGGGGGCCTTTATTTTGAAACAGTTGTAACCACAGAAAACCATTGTGTGTATAGTCAATTAGATTTATTTCTCTTGATCTATCCATCTATCTACTTATCCATCCATCCACTTTCCTATCCACTACCTGAGGGACATTCTGCCTTTTACCCATATGATTGACAAACGCAGCACACAGACAGCAAACACACGTGACAAATCGAAAATAAAAGACCTTCAGTATAGTAATACAGATAAGACATGTTCTATAACTGAAGGTGATTTTCTTCCAGACAGTGAAGAGAACAGTTTGTGAGGATCTTACAGTAATGGAAGGTAAGCGCCATCATGCTTTCAATAGATCTGCACTTTCTTCTAAGTTCCACAGACCCATTATGTTTTGGTCTTAATGATAATTTTGAAAATACAGAAATGTTTAGTTCAATTTTTATGCTTAGGAGATCCTTCTAAGAGTCGGCCAGGTTCTTCAAGACTTGAAGACGGCTCAAACTCAGGATCTGCACCAAGCTCTCCTCAGGAGAGGATGGGTCTTCGTTCTCTGCAGGACTACATTTTAAATTTCACTGAGGAGTGAGTCTTGTTTTAAACTAACCTAACCACAGTGCTTGAAAGAACAGAGATTTGCCATTAATAGAGAGCCCCATTTGTTAAAACTCCTTTCTTATTTATTTATTTATTTTTTCTTAGTGAGTGGATAGTTTTCAGCTGCATGCTACAGACCCCTGTGAGTATTGGTCTTCCAAAACACTGTGGCACCTTAATTACTTAGTTACTTTTCAGACTCTTCCATGGTTTCCATTTTGACAATGTAAGTAAATATCACAATATGATTTTTATGTTGAACACAGATGACACGTATGCAGTTCGCTGAAACATGCATGGCTGTGTTGAAAGTTGTGAGCCTTAGCTCCATCGCAGTTGTTTTGCCTGCATATGTGGGTGTGGCAAAAGATGTGAAAAGCGGCAGGCCGACTACACCAACAACCTTCTCCACCATTGCATCAACTGAAAGGTAGTCAAACACTCCGTTTGTGGCTACACAGTGTGACTTGGAATTTATCACAAGGAAGTTGAGTAGTAGCCTATTGATTTTGTATGCTTATGACATGCTAACATTTCTTGGTATTTGTGCTTTTTCTCAAGGCCATGCCGTAGCTTAAAGACCACATCTCCTGGGCCACTGAAGATCGATGGGGATGTCATGGATGAACGTGCGAGTGCCTCCTCCTCTTCCCTTGAATTGCATAGTGGACCTGTGGGTGATTTGGCACGCATGATGAAAGGAATCCTGGCATCGTTGCGCAAAACTGTGGCATGGCATCCTCCTGCTGAGGATTCAACGTGCTCTGTGTCTGAGCGCTCTGCCAGCACCAAGGCCACTACAGCCGTACATGGAGGTGCAGCCCACGATCAGGCCTGCATCAACAAAATCCTTGAAAGGCTGGTAGCTAGCGGACACATCCACCAGATTGCCAACAACCTTGTCAGTCAGATTCAGGGTGCTATTCAGGACAGCGGTCCAGCTTCCACTCCTGTTTTTGATTCTGTGCTCTCTGCCACGGTAAAGGTGGCTCCGAAGAGAACACTAAGTGCCTCTCATGTAGTTCACAAATACGCTGAGGAGGCCATCAAGAAATTGCTGCAGCCATACTTTCTCCCCCTCGTGGCAATGAATGCAAATGACATGACCTCCACCAAAACTTCTTCCAGTTCTTACGCCAGTAGCCGCCAACATAGTGCCACTACCAAAGGTACCTCACCTTCTCTTCTTGGACTGGAACTGGAGAAAGATGAATGCAGCTGCCTGATGACCAAACTGATGCAAAGATTGCCTGCTGATATCAGCCTTAGGGAATCTGCGGTTTCTTCCAGGTCTAATTCTGCACCTCATGGCCGAGTCACTGGATCTCCTTCACAGAGATTTAGTGAAGTTGTAGATCTCTTCACTAGAGTCATGATTTTTCAAGTAATGGAAATGGTTGACACTGAGCTGAAGAGACATGAGCAGGCTAGGTTGCCATCACTTAACCAAGAAGAAATTCCCATTGAGGGAGCAGTGTCCACTGAGAGTGATGCAGGTTGGTATGGCGGTTTGTTTTCCGGACTAATCCAGAGGTTCCTTTCAGAATTTCTGTGCACTGAATCTGCTCTTGGTGATGACACTCCATCATCACCCAGAAGCCTGAGCACCCATTCTGGCACTGGCAGATGTGAGTCAGCTCCTGAAAATCTCAAAAACGTGCTGGAGCTGTTCACAAGGTTGATGGTTAGTCAAGTGATGGACATCATCCAGGTGGAATCATCATTATCACTAGTTTCGCGGCAATGCAACTCAAGCGTTACGTTCTCCATTTTGGACTCAGATGCCTTCACTGATGGAACCTCTGTGGTTGGAGCAGACAGCAGTGACAATGGCTGCTTGGTCACTGCACTGATGCTAAGGCTACTGGTCAAACTCAGAGATCAGTCAACTGCCTCCCCAGACACTGTGGAGTCCTCAAGGGAGTTGATTGGGAAAATTCTCTCCGAGTTCCGCAGCGCAACAGGAACTCCAGACTTCCAGACTTATCCGAACAACGTAAAGCTTCAAACCATCTACAAAGCCATGGATAAGTTCCTTCGGAAGGAGTTTGGATCCGAGACCGTCCTGCAGAGAGCAGTGGAGACACAGGATGAGTCTTTTGACACCATCTTGCTCTCTGGCTTGAGGGAGGAGCTGCTTCCACGGTGTGATGTTGAAGTCACTGCAGTTCCATCACCTCAGAGTTCTTCAGATGGGCAAACAGCCATGGGGAGGCCCAGGAAGTGGCTCAAATTAAAAGTATGGCAGAAAACATTGACCACATATGATATACTATTTATAAACAAAAGTCCTGTTTTCAGCAGACTTACAAATATGGTTTTCATTTAATAGAGATGTTTGTTTTTTATCTCTTCAATCAGATGCCAAAACTAGGCCGTAAGAAGGTGTCCTCGACAAATACACTTTCTGATTTCAGTAAGTATTTATTCAGTCAGTATAATTATAATGATGATGATGATGGTGATTATTATTATTGTAGTTGTTGTTGTTGTACTGAGTTGTGCTAACTCCCCTCTTCAGCAGGTGAGCATGTGGAGAGCCCTCCATGTCATACCCCATCTGTGTCCACTTCTGGCCAGAGGCCTCGCAAACGCTCCTTCTTCAGATGGATGTTCACTTGCTGCTTTAAAGGCTCATCTGAACATTAAAGAATTTTTTTTGATTCCTCACTCAGACAGCAATGCTCACCCCCCCCCCTCCAATTAATAAATAAATTGATAAATAAATGAATTCATGCATTTTAAAAATTTTTGTTTTTAAAAAAAAATTGTTTTTACAATCGATGGTGGAGAAAACTGCAAAGTTAAACATCAATGCATGAACTTGCGATACAAATGCATGCACAGCTGAATGGGGCTTACTAGACAGTTGAGGTTGATCAGCATCATGTGACTTAAATCTTGGTATTGACAAATTGATACATTCTGCACATGTGGAAAAGCTATGCTCCCTTTTTGTCCCAGTCTGTCCCTCACTTAAATGAGTGCTGAGGTCGTGCATTTGTGTTGTGTGCAGGGGACTTTCTGCTTGTTCGGTTCCTTGATTGATTGATTGGCTGAATTGTGTCCCAAGCCGTTGTAAATCCAGCACAAACACTCAGGTTTGCCTCATTCATATTATTCTGTCTATCTCACCGTTGTAGCATTTAATGTTGTCCAGCAACCACTTCCCAAAAGGAACTATTTCGGCGGCAGAATGGTTATTTACCAATGCACAATTTTATTTTATTTTTTATTTGTGTGGCTGTATTTAATGAAATCTTAACAAACATTTGTAACTGTTTTTGTAAAGCAGTAAGCTACTCAGGTCTGTGGGGTTTCCGCTGGATTTAGAATTGCTAAGGGGCTTTAATGGCACTCGGCTTCGCGTCGTGCCAAACAACACCCCTTATATCCAGTGCAAACCCACAGCTTCTTGTGGCTTTTTGCTTAGATATTGATCAAGATGCAACCACTGGAATGTTGGTTTCATAGATGCTTTTCCAGTCTGAAGTACAGCAATAACCATTACAGTGACATTAACATTAATAAGTAAGCCCATTTATATTAATATGACTACTAATTACCTCAAGTCTCCATTGTGGAGAACTTAACTGCAGAAAAACATCCATACTGGGTCTAAAATTGTTTGTGCATTAACGGTCAGGCTTTCAAGAATTCTGTCCATTGGAAGTTGCTGTCTGGCATGCTATTTACTTCAATGTGAATTCTTCACGGCATTAACCCCTATTTTCCACCAAGGGGCGATGTTATGCAAAGGAATGTGATTGCAGAGGTAAACTTTAACAATAGCCTCATGACCTTGAACTGGCTTATAAATTTGTCAATGCTTCACTTGTCATTCCTGTGCAAGACACACAGGTAAACACACCCATCCCGTAAATTCA
Organism: Tenualosa ilisha; assembly: GCA_015244755.2. NCBI lineage: Eukaryota > Metazoa > Chordata > Actinopteri > Clupeiformes > Clupeidae > Tenualosa > Tenualosa ilisha. The sequence continues at coordinate 8,230,074 of PYXC01000495.1, read as the reverse complement.
CAGCCTCCATACTACCTACATGTCTTCAGTAACCGTGCCTTTTCCTCAGAGTCCAACACTGCATGTAAAAGGTACAGGGACACAAATGTTGCTGGTTAAACATGGCTGCCATCAGGCACAAAAGTGAAAGACAATACGGTGAATCTCTGTTTTTGATAAGTTAATGCAAATGTTTGTTCTCCCCAGGTGAGTATGATGCCCTGCCTGAGCAGGCTTTCTACATGGTGGGCCCAATCGAGGAGGTGGGGCAGAGGCAGAGAAGGCAGAGAAGCTGGCTGAGCACTCGTAAATGAGCATTTGTCAATTGTGTAAAAAAAAAAGAGAAGCTGAAAGGAAGCAATTGGTTTGTACACTGTCACATTCAAATCCAAAAATTGTCCCTGTATCTGCCAAGTAATTCTGAAAAAGTTCTGTTTAATGTTTCCAATTACAAAGGTGGAAATAAAGGTCTGTCTTACAAGGTTTGTTCCTGATGTTTTTTTGGGGGTTTTTTTGTATTTTTTTTTTTTTTGCCTTCCCCCTGAATATGGATTTCTAACAACTCTCATAAATTGAAATGGGTAGTTACCTGTATGGCTCGTTGCAATAAAAATGGATTACATCTGAACATAAGTGGTCTCTAAAAAGTCAAGTGATGATGGTTCCTAAATTTTTCATCTGCAGTGTATCCCCTGTGAACATTGCATGCTTTGGAAGTGCCTCTTGACTTGGCATTGCTGCTGAGAATCTGTTTCAGTGAGGATTGCATTGTAACTTTGTGACTGGAAATCTCGTTTGCTTCCGCACACCGGCGGCGCACTGCAGACTGCCTAGGATAGTAGCTTGTGGAATCACCGATGAATTTTATCGAACGGCTCCGACAAAATAGACTTAAATCGTAATTAACAGGCGACGACAGAGCTCGGCGCTAGTCTGCGTGGTTGTATTTGAAAACAATGGAATTGAATCAGTAACGGTTTTAGATACGGCGAACAGGGCAGCCGCCCGTCATATCACTGTGTGGGCAATTGACACATTAGTGCCCCCTAACTGCAGGCGTCCTTGCTTGCTGAGAAGGTGCCATGCACAGAAGCTGTGTGTGAGAAGGGCAAAGGGGAGGGGGCAATACACTGTTGAGTTGAATGTTGAAAGCGCTGTACTTTGCACTTTGTCGGACCCGTTGCGGAAGCCTTAAAATCCTCCGCTGCCACACACCTGCAGACATTCTTACGTCACAATGGCATACGTAAAAAGAGCTTCACGTCAAACATTAAAGTGTTGGTTCAGATGCATAATCATCATTTCATTATTGGCAAGACCAGCGGACATCGAGGAAAATGCCCTGTAGGTTTGCCATTTAGATAAGGGAACTTTACTCTGAACAGGTAAGATCATGATTTCTACAACCCAAAGATGGTTTAAAGCTAGACCTCATTTCCCCAGGGAAATCGCACTTTATCTGTGTTAAGTAAATTTTATCATTTGGATGTAGATGCTAATTTACACCAGTTATGTTTATCTTGCTGCAATGCATGTATATTGGTAGGTGCTGTGCTCATATGATCAGTTTACTAGTGAAACAGATGTTATACTAATGATGGTCACAGGCCATATAATGATAGCGGGGGCCTTTATTTTGAAACAGTTGTAACCACAGAAAACCATTGTGTGTATAGTCAATTAGATTTATTTCTCTTGATCTATCCATCTATCTACTTATCCATCCATCCACTTTCCTATCCACTACCTGAGGGACATTCTGCCTTTTACCCATATGATTGACAAACGCAGCACACAGACAGCAAACGCATGTGACAAATCGAAAATAAAAGACCTTCAGTATAGTAATACAGATAAGACATGTTCTATAACTGAAGGTGATTTTCTTTCAGACAGTGAAGAGAACAGTTTGTGAGGATCTTACAGTAATGGAAGGTAAGCGCCATCATGCTTTCAATAGATCTGCACTTTCTTCTAACTTCCACAGACCCATTATGTTTTGGTCTTAAGGATAATTTTGAAAATACAGAAATGTTTAGTTCAATTTTTCTGCTTAGGAGATCCTTCTAAGAGTCGGCCAGGTTCTTCAAGACTTGAAGACGGCTCAAACTCAGGATCTGCACCAAGCTTTCCTCAGAGGATGGGTCTTCGTTCTCTGCAGGACTACATTTTAAATTTCACTGAGGAGTGAGTCTTGTTTTAAACTAACCTAACCACAGTGCTTGAAAGAACAGAGATTTGCCATTAATAGAGAGCCCCATTTGTTAAAACTCCTTTCTTATTTATTTATTTATTTATTTATTTTTTTCTTAGTGAGTGGATAGTTTTCAGCTGTATGCTACAGACCCCTGTGAGTATTGGTCTTCCAAAACACTGTGGCACCTTAATTACTTAGTTATTTTTCACACTGTTCCATGGTTTCTTTTTTGACAATGTAAGTAAATATCACAATATGATTTTTCTGTTGAACACAGATGACACGTATGCAGTTCGCTGAAACATGCATGGCTGTGTTGAAAGTTGTGAGCCTTAGCTCCATCGCAGTTGTTTTGCCTGCATATGTGGGTGTGGCAAAAGATGTGAAAAGCGGCAGGCCGACTACACCAACAACCTTCTCCACCATTGCATCAGCTGAAAGGTAGTCAAACACTCCGTTTGTGGCTACACAGTGTGACTTGGAATTTATCACAAGGAAGTTGAGTAGTAGCCTATTGATTTTGTATGGTTATGACATGCTAACATTTCTTGGTATTTGTGCTTTTTCTCAAGGCCATGCCGTAGCTTAAAGACCACATCTCCTGGGCCACTGAAGATCGATGGGGATGTCATGGATGAACGTGAGAGTGCCTCCTCCTCTTCCCTTGAATTGCATAGTGGACCTGTGGGTGATTTGGCACGCATGATGAAAGGAATCCTGGCATCGTTGCGCAAAACTGTGGCATGGCATCCTCCTGCTGAGGATTCAACGTCCTCTGTGTCTGAGCGCTCTGCCAGCACCAAGGCCACTACAGCCGTACATGGAGGTGCAGCCCACGATCAGGCCTGCATCAACAAAATCCTTGAAAGGCTGGTAGCTAGCGGACACATCCACCAGATTGCCAACAACCTTGTCAGTCAGATTCAGGGTGCTATTCAGGACAGTGGTCCAGCTTCCACTCCTGTTTTTGATTCTGTGCTCTCTGCCACGGTAAAGGTGGCTCCGAAGAGAACACTAAGTGCCTCTCATGTAGTTCAGAAACACGCAGAGGAGGCCATCAAGAAATTGCTGCAGCCATACTTTCTCCCCCTCGTGGCAATGAATGCAAATGACATGACCTCCACCAAAACTTCTTCCAGTTCTTACGCCAGTAGCCGCCAACATAGTGCCACTACCAAAGGTACCTCACCTTCTCTTCTTGGACTGGAACTGGAGAAAGATGAATGCAGCTGCCTGATGACCAAACTGATGCAAAGATTGCCTGCTGATATCAGCCTTAGGGAATCTGCGGTTTCTTCCAGGTCTAATTCTGCACCTCATGGCCGAGTCACTGGATCTCCTTCACAGAGATTTAGTGAAGTTGTAGATCTCTTCACTAGAGTCATGATTTTTCAAGTAATGGAAATGGTTGACACTGAGCTGAAGAGACACGAGCAGGCTTGGTTGCCATCACTTAACCAAGAAGAAATTCCCATTGAGGGAGCAGTGTCCACTGAGAGTGATGCAGGTTGGTATGGCGGTTTGTTTTCCGGACTAATCCAGAGGTTCCTTTCAGAATTTCTGTGCACTGAATCTGCTCTTGGTGATGACACTCCATCATCACCCAGAAGCCTGAGCACCCATTCTGGCACTGGCAGATGTGAGTCAGCTCCTGAAAATCTCAAAAACGTGCTGGAGCTGTTCACAAGGTTGATGGTTAGTCAAGTGATGGACATCATCCAGGTGGAATCATCATTATCACTAGTTTCGCGGCAATGCAACTCAAGCGTTACGTTCTCCATTTTGGACTCAGATGCCTTCACTGATGGAACCTCTGTGGTTGGAGCAGACAGCAGTGACAATGGCTGCTTGGTCACTGCACTGATGCTAAGGCTACTGGTCAAACTCAGAGATCAGTCCACTGCCTCCCCAGACACTGTGGAGTCCTCAAGGGAGTTGATTGGGAAAATTCTCTCCGAGTTCCGCAGCGCAACAGGAACTCCAGACTTCCAGACTTATCCGAACAACGTAAAGCTTCAAACCATCTACAAAGCCATGGATAAGTTCCTTCGGAAGGAGTTTGGATCCGAGACCGTCCTGCAGAGAGCAGTGGAGACACAGGATGAGTCTTTTGACACCATCTTGCTCTCTGGCTTGAGGGAGGAGCTGCTTCCACGGTGTGATGTTGAAGTCACTGCAGTTCCATCACCTCAGAGTTCTTCAGATGGGCAAACAGCCATGGGGAGGCCCAGGAAGTGGCTCAAATTAAAAGTATGGCAGAAAACATTGACCACATATGATATACTATTTATAAACAAAAGTCCTGTTTTCAGCAGACTTACAAATATGGTTTTCATTTAATAGAGATGTTTGTTTTTTATCTCTTCAATCAGATGCCAAAACTAGGCCGTAAGAAGGTGTCCTCGACAAATACACTTTCTGATTTCAGTGAGTATTTATTCAGTCAGTATAATTATAATGATGATGATGATGGTGATTATTATTATTGTAGTTGTTGTTGTTGTACTGAGTGGTGCTCACTCCCCTCTTCAGCAGGTGAGCATGTGGAGAGCCCTCCATGTCATACCCCATCTGTGTCCACTTCTGGCCAGAGGCCTCGCAAACGCTCCTTCTTCAGATGGATGTTCACTTGCTGCTTTAAAGGCTCATCTGAACATTAAAGAATTTTTTTGATTCCTCACTCAGACAGCAATGCTCACCCCCCTCCAATTAATAAATAAATTGATAAATAAATGAATTCATGCATTTTAAAAATGTTTGATTTTTTTTTAAAAATTGTTTTTACAATCGATGGTGGAGAAAACTGCAAAGTTAAACATCAATGCATGAACATGCGATACAAATGCATGCACAGCTGAATGGGGCTTACTAGACAGTTGAGGTTGATCAGCATCATGTGACTTAAATCTTGGTATTGACAAATTGATACATTCTGCATATATGGAAAAGCTATGCTCCCTTTTTGTCCCAGTCTGTCCCTCACTTAAATGAGTGCTGAGGTCGTGCATTTGTGTTGTGTGCAGGGGACTTTCTGCTTGTTCGGTTCCTTGATTGATTGATTGGCTGAATTGTGTCCCAAGCCGTTGTAAATCCAGCACAAAACTCAGGTTTGCCTCATTCATATTATTCTGTCTATCTCACCGTTGTAGCATTTAATGTTGCCCAGCGACCACTTCCCAAAAGGAACTATTTCGGCGGCAGAATGGTTATTTACCAATACACAATTTTATTTTATTTTTTATTTGTGTGGCTGTATTTAATGAAATCTTAACAAACATTTGTAACTGTTTTTGAAAAGCAATAAGCTACTCAGGTCTGTGGGGTTCCGCTGGATTTAGAGTTGCTAAGGGGCTTTAATGGCACTCGGCTTCGTGTCGTGCCGAACAACACCCCTTATATCCAGTGCAAACCCACAGCTTCTTGTGGCTTTTTGCTTAGATATTGATCAAGATGCAACCACTGGAACGTTGGTTTCATAGATGCTTTTCCAAACTGAAGTACAGCAATAACCATTACAGTGACATTAACATTAATAAGTAAGGCCATTTATGTCAATATGACTATTAACCCTCTATGGCATGAGTTTTATTCTTTTGTGGAAAAAAATATTTTGCTTTACTTTTAAAGTGCTTGGGGGTCCCTGTTGACATATCAATGACAAAAATTCCACCCCAACCCCCCCCTCACCAAGTATCAGTTTGTTGCCTCAGGGCAACAATGTGCAACAAGGGTAGTAAAATAGCAAGGTTTTCTGTATATAGTTGTGTAATTAAAACTGGAATTAAAGAATGAAATCAAGCAAAAGGTAGGAGTAAATTTCATTTACTGATATTTAACATTTGAAAAACAAGTCAATTTTCACATTTAACATTTACTATAAAACAACAGCAAACTAATGTGTGTGTGTGTGTGTGTGTGTGTGATGTGCGTGAGATAACAGTTATTCCATGTGGAACCGCAGAAAGCAGTTGCTGGTGGCGATGAACATTGCATTTTTGGCACTTGACTTTTGGTGTACCACTGCATCCTGGGATCTTGCATCTTCCGTTTTTGTCTGTCATGACCATCCAGTGGGCTGTGGCATTCAGCCGCACATCAGGGATTGGAATGGGTGCAGCAGGTCCTCTTTTCTTCTTGACCTCAAATTCTGCAGCAACTGTGGAACTGGGACGACCTTTTCTGCGCTCCATAGTCTTCCAACTCCTACAGAGGCCTTCAGCAATGTAGGATTTGAAAGTGTAGAGGCTCATTTGCTCCTCTCGTCTAATGTCAAGACCTTCACAATCTCTCCTGCAAAGCATCCACGCTGTTACAGTGGTCATGTCCAGCAAGTGGAACATCAGCCGGTGGTACCATTTTTTTGATCTTACTTTGGTTCTGTAGAGTGCGATTAAGGAATCTAGCAGATCCACACCACCCATATTCTTATTGTACTCCGTGACCACAGCAGGGCAGGGAACTTTTAGGACAACTTTTTTCTTCCGATCCCACCTCTCAACATCTGTGACCGGTGATGCTCCATTGTAATCACTCAGCAGAGTCACTGAGCGGTTATCGTGCCACTTCACCACATGCAAGGTGACTTCGCTGACAACTGCAGACTTTTGGTCACAAGACCCACGTCCCATTTTCTTCAGCTCAGCATCAGACTTGAGGTTGGCCCCAGGTAGTCTGTTGGCGCGAACAGTGCCAGTGCTGTGAATTCCTTGATGGGCCAGAGCAAGAACAAGGGGCACGCTTGTAAACCAATTATCAAAGAAGAGCTTGTGGTTCTGCTGCTTGGGCACTGGGTGGGCCAGGCGTAGGACAACATTTCCACTTGCTCCCACATCTTGCAGCTCAGGGGGCTGTACAACTCTTCCTGTGTAAATTTCAAAGTTGTGTGGAACACCATCAGAACCAGCTAAAAAGAATATTTTGTAGCCCCATGTCTTTGGTTTTTTTGGTAGGTATTGCTTCAGCTTGTTCTTGCCCTTGAATGGAACCATCTGTTCGTCTAGAGCCAACTTCTCTGCCATGGGGATCTGCTTCAGCTTTGCAGTGAGATGACTAACAAGTGGACGTACTTTAAAGAGTGAATCTTCATTCTCCTCTGACCGGTCATCATTATTGCTAAAATGTAATGATTTCTTAATGGTCTCCCATCTATTCAGTGACATAGTGTCTGCCACTTGGGACACCCTACTGGACTTGCTCCAAAACATTCGTGTGGCTGGCAATCCAAACAAGGACATGTGTAAAACAATTCCCAGGAACTGCTCTAATTCTGTGGTTTTCAGGTTCAAGGGTTTGCTTGGGTCACACTGTATAGCATAGAGATTTGACTGCTCTACAATTATATCAAGGATGTCTCCAGAAAAAAAGACCTTGAAGTACTCAAGGGGGGACATGACATCATTTGACGCTGGGAGGCTGCCCTGCCATTCTGGGAATGTAATAAGATTGGACATATGGTGTGTTCTCCAACGGGGTATGTTTGGAGCATCATCCTGAAGTACGGGTAATTCAGCATCAACAGGATGTTCTTCCTCAATCTCAGGTGCAGGTTCACCATCCAAGCCATCTCCTTCAGAAATCAGTAGACAGTATACAATTAGAAAGTGTCAGCACTCATTTCATTCCATCACACACCACACACACACTCTACAAATGCACACCATCTCTTACAGACATACACAAATACACACGCAGCATAACTGACTGACCCCTGACTGACACCTGAACTGCTCACTGTTTCTCAAACCTGTTTCTGGAGTCCACTCTTCCTCACTGTCACTCTCCTCTAGTGCACTGTCCTCACTGTCAGAAGGAATGACCCTAACTGCGCGGTCACAATCCTTCCTCCCATAAAACATTCTCGTGTCCATGCCCTGTAAGTTCAACCATATGATTATCAAATGATGCTATTTATTTATTTATTTATTTATTTATTTAAGTCTTTATTTAGCCAAGAAAGCATTTTAAAACATTTAGGAAAGGAGGTCACAAGGACCGGAGTTGAGATGCATTGCTAAGACAATTGGCTGAACACAAATGTCCTCACTGCATAATGTTGCCCTGAGGCAACGAATGAAAAAGATCTGCTTTACCAAATTAATTAAAGCAAAATATCTATTTAAATAACTAAATATGTTTCTTGGTACATTCATCCACCTATTTTTGTTTATAAAGTTTCTTCAGACTAAACATGTATAAAAATGTTTTGAATCTTACCTCTTGTCGGTGTGGCATACCATGCGGCTTTGCTTCCAGAAAGGATTGCTCCTCTCCCTTGTCAAAGGTCAAACCCCCCTTTACCCATCATTTTGTTGGACAGAAACATGTCTTGTGATATTGTATTTATAAAAAAATCAAAAAAACAATTAAAGGGCCAGTGCAATGACCAAAAAAGTGGTTTGTTGCCTGAGGGCAACACTATGCCATAGAGGGCTAATTACCTCAAGTCTCCATTGTGGAGAACTTAACTGCAGAAAAAACATCCATACTGGGTCTAAAATTGTTTGTGCATCAACGGTCAGGCTTTCAAGAATTCTGTCCATTGGAAGTTGCTGTCTGGCATGCTATTTACTTCAATGTGAATTCTTCACGGCATTAACCCCTATTTTCCACCAAGGGGCGATGTTATGCAAAGGAATGTGATTGCAGAGGTAAACTTTAACAATAGCCTCATGACCTTGAACTGGCTTATAAATTTGTCAATGCTTCACTTGTCATTCCTGTGCAAGACACACAGGTAAACACACCCATCCCGTAAATTCACAGCTTCCATACTACCTACAAGTCTTCAGTAACCGTGCCTTTTCCTCAGAGTCCAACACTGCATGTAAAAGGTACAGGGACACAAATGTTGCTGGTTAAACATGGCTGCCATCAGGCACAAAAGTGAAAGACAATACGGTGAATCTCTGTTTTTGATAAGTTAATGCAGATGTTTGTTCTCCCCAGGTGAGTATGATGCCCTGCCTGAGCAGGCTTTCTACATGGTGGGCCCAATCGAGGAGGTGGGGCGGAGGCAGAGAAGGCAGAGAAGCTGGCTGAGCACTCGTAAATGAGCATTTGTCAATTGTGTAAAAAAAAAAAAAGAGAAGCTGAAAGGAAGCAATTGGTTTGTACACTGTCACATTCAAATCCAAAAATTGTCCCTGTATCTGCCAAGTAATTCTGAAAAAGTTCTGTTTAATGTTTCCAATTACAAAGGTGGAAATAAAGTTCTGTCTTACAAGGTTTGTTCCTGATGGTTTTTTTTTTTTTTTGGTATGTTTTTTTTTTTTTTGCCTTCCCCCTGAACATGGATTTCTAACAACTCTCATAAATTGAAATGGGTAGTTACCTGTATGGCTCGTTGCAATGAAAATGGATTACATCTGAACATAAGTGGTCTCTAAAAAGTCAAGTGATGATGATTCCTAAATTTTTCATCTGCAGTGTATCCCCTGTGAACATTGCATGCTTTGGAAGTGCCTCTTGACTTGGCATTGCTGCTGAGAATCTGTTTCAGTGAGGATTGCATTGTAACTTTGTGACTGGAAATTTCGTTTGCTTCCGCACACCGGCGGCGCACTGCAGACTGCATAGAATAGTAGCTTGTAGAATCACCGATGAATTTTATCGAACGGCTCCGACAAAATAGACTTGAATCGTAATTAACAGGCGACGACAGCTCGGCGCTAGTCTGCGTGGTTGTATTTGAAAACAATGGAATGGAATCAGTAACGGTTTTAGGCACGGGCGAACAGGGCAGCCCCCCCCCCCCCCCCCCCGCCTTTTCGTAGGGGGCGGAACGAGCGCTTAGGAAAAAAAACTGTTTCTGAATATCTATCATATTACTGTGTGGGCAATTGGCACATTGGTGCCCCCTAACTGCAGGCGTCCTTGTTTGCTGAGAAGGTGCCATGCACAGAAGCTGTGTGTGAGAAGGGCAAAGGGGAGGAGGCGCAGGGAAAAGTCTACCTCTGGGTTGCAAATAAACGCAACGCCAAGAGGGGAGCGGGGGTCCACTGTATAGTGCAATACTCTAATCCAATTAGTGAGTTATGCTGAAGTTATAATGTTTTGGGAATTGCCAATATTTTTTTCGTTTCGTTCGGGGGGTGGGGGCGCTCGGAGGCGGTCTTGCCCGGGGGGTAATACACTGTTGAATTGAATGTTGATTGCGCTGTACTTTGCACTTTGTCGGACCCGTTGCGGAAGCCTTAAAATCCTCCGCTGCCACACACCTGCAGACATTCTTACGTCACAATGGCATACGTAAAAAGAGCTTCACGTCAAACATAAAAGTCTAGGTTCAGATGCATAATCATCATTTCATTATTGGCAAGACCAGCGGACATCGAGGAAAATGCCCTGTAGGTTTGCCATTTAGATAAGGGAACTTTACTCTGAACAGGTAAGATCATGATTTCTACAACCCAAAGATGGTTTAAAGCTAGACCTCATTTCCCCAGGGAAATCGCACTTTATCTGTGTTAAGTAAATTTTATCATATGGATGTAGATGCTAATTTACTCCAGTTATGTTTATCTTGCTGCAATGCATGTATATTGGTAGGTGCTGTGCTCATATGATCAGTTTACTAGTGAAACAGATGTTATACTAATGATGGTCACAGGCCATATAATGATAGCGGGGGCCTTTATTTTGAAACAGTTGTAACCACAGAAAACCGTTGTGTGTATAGTCAATTAGATTTATTTCTCTTGATCTATCCATCTATCTACTTATCCATCCATCCACTTTCCTATCCACTACCTGAGGGACATTCTGCCTTTTACCCATATGATTGACAAACGCAGCACACAGACAGGAAACGCATGTGACAAATCGAAAAATAAAAGACCTTCAGTATAGTAATACAGATAAGACATGTTCTATAACTGAAGGTGATTTTCTTTCAGACAGTGAAGAGAACAGTTTGTGAGGATCTTACAGTAATGGAAGGTAAGCGCCATCATGCTTTCAATAGATCTGCACTTTCTTCTAACTTCCACAGACCCATTATGTTTTGGTCTTAAGGATAATTTTGAAAATACAGAAATGTTTAGTTCAATTTTTCTGCTTAGGAGATCCTTCTAAGAGTCGGCCAGGTTCTTCAAGACTTGAAGACGGCTCAAACTCAGGATCTGCACCAAGCTCTCCTCAGAGGATGGGTCTTCGTTCTCTGCAGGACTACATTTTAAATTTCACTGAGGAGTGAGTCTTGTTTTAAACTAACCTAACCACAGCGCTTGAAAGAACAGAGAGTTGCCATTAATAGAGAGCCCCATTTGTTAAAACTCCTTTCTTATTTATTTATTTATTTTTTCTTAGTGAGTGGATAGTTTTCAGCTGCATGCTACAGACCCCTGTGAGTATTGGTCTTCCAAAACACTGTGGCACCTTAATTACTTAGTTACTTTTCAGACTCTTCCATGGTTTCCTTTTTGACAATGTAAGTAAATATCACAATATGATTTTTCTGTTGAACACAGATGACACGTATGCAGTTCGCTGAAACATGCATGGCTGTGTTGAAAGTTGTGAGCCTTAGCTCCATCACAGTTGTTTTGCCTGCATATGTGGGTGTGGCAAAAGATGTGAAAAGCTGCAGGCCGACTACACCAACAACCTTCTCCACCATCGAATCAACTGAAAGGTAGTCAAACACTCCGTTTGTGGCTACACAGTGTGACTTGGAATTTATCACAAGGAAGTTGAGTAGTAGCCTATTGATTTTGTATGGTTATGACATGCTAACATTTCTTGGTATTTGTGCTTTTTCTCAAGGCCATGCCGTAGCTTAAAGACCACATCTCCTGGGCCACTGAAGATCGATGGGGATGTCATGGATGAACGTGAGAGTGCCTCCTCCTCTTCCCTTGAATTGCATGGTGGACCTGTGGGTGATTTGGCACGCATGATGAAAGGAATCCTGGCATCGTTGCGCAAAACTGTGGCATGGCATCCTCCTGCTGAGGATTCAACGTGCTCTGTGTCTGAGCGCTCTGCCAGCACCAAGGCCACTACAGCCGTACATGGAGGTGCAGCCCACGATCAGGCCTGCATCAACAAAATCCTTGAAAGGCTGGTAGCTAGCGGACACATCCACCAGATTGCCAACAACCTTGTCAGTCAGATTCAGGGTGCTATTCAGGACAGCGGTCCAGCTTCCACTCCTGTTTTTGATTCTGTGCTCTCTGCCACGGTAAAGGTGGCTCCGAAGAGAACACTAAGTGCCTCTCATGTAGTTCACAAATACGCTGAGGAGGCCATCAAGAAATTGCTGCAGCCATACTTTCTCCCCCTCGTGGCAATGAATGCAAATGACATGACCTCCACCAAAACTTCTTCCAGTTCTTATGCCAGTAGCCGCCAACATAGTGCCACTACCAAAGGTACCTCACCTTCTCTTCTTGGACTGGAACCGGAGAAAGATGAATGCAGCTGCCTGATGACCAAACTGATGCAAAGATTGCCTGCTGATATCAGCCTTAGGGAATCTGCGGTTTCTTCCAGGTCTAATTCTGCACCTCATGGCCGAGTCACTGGATCTCCTTCACAGAGATTTAGTGAAGTTGTAGATCTCTTCACTAGAGTCATGATTTTTCAAGTGATGGAAATGGTTGACACTGAGCTGAAGAGACACGAGCAGGCTAGGTTGCCATCACTTAACCAAGAAGAAATTCCCATTGAGGGAGCAGTGTCCACTGAGAGTGATGCAGGTTGGTATGGCGGTTTGTTTTCCGGACTAATCCAGAGGTTCCTTTCAGAATTTCTGTGCACTGAATCTGCTCTCGGTGATGACACTCCGTCATCACCCAGAAGCCTGAGCACCCATTCTGGCACTGGCAGATGTGAGTCAGCTCCTGAAAATCTCAAAAACGTGCTGGAGCTGTTCACAAGGTTGATGGTTAATCAAGTGATGGACATCATCCAGGTGGAATCATCATTGTCACTAGTTTCGCGGCAATGCAACTCAAGCGTTACGTTCTCCATTTTGGACTCAGATGCCTTCACTGATGGAACCTCTGTGGTTGGAGCAGACAGCAGTGACAATGGCTGCTTGGTCACTGCACTGATGCTAAGGCTACTGGTCAAACTCAGAGATCAGTCAACTGCCTCCCCAGAGACTGTGGAGTCCTCAAGGGAGTTGATTGGGAAAATTCTCTCCGAGTTCCGCAGCGCAACAGGAAGTCCAGACTTCCAGACTTATCCGAACAACGTAAAGCTTCAAACCATCTACAAAGCCATGGATAAGTTCCTTCGGAAGGAGTTTGGATCCGAGACCGTCCTGCAGAGAGCAGTGGAGACACAGGATGAGTCTTTTGACACCATCTTGCTCTCTGGCTTGAGGGAGGAGCTGCTTCCACGGTGTGATGTTGAAGTCACTGCAGTTCCATCACCTCAGAGTTCTTCAGATGGGCAAACAGCCATGGGGAGGCCCAGGAAGTGGCTCAAATTAAAAGTATGGCAGAAAATATTGACCACATATGATATACTATTTATAAACAAAAGTTCTGTTTTCAGCAGACTTACAAATATGTTTTTCATTTAATAGAGATGTTTGTTTTTTATCTCTTCAATCAGATGCCAAAACTAGGCCGTAAGAAGGTGTCCTCGACAAATACACTTTCTGATTTCAGTGAGTATTTATTCAGTCAGTATAATTATAATGATGATGATGATGGTGATTATTATTATTGTAGTTGTCGTTGTTGTACTGAGTGGTGCTCACTCCCCTCTTCAGCAGGTGAGCATGTGGAGAGCCCTCCATGTCATACCCCATCTGTGTCCACTTCTGGCCAGAGGCCTTGCAAATGCTCCTTCTTCAGATGGATGTTCACTTGCTGCTTTAAAGGCTCATTTGAACATTAAAGAATTTTTTTGATTTCTCACTCAGACAGCAATGCTTACCCCCCCTCCAATTAATAAATAAATTGATAAATAAATGAATTCATGCATTGTAAAAATGTTTGATTTTTTGTTTTTTAATTGTTTTTACAATCGATGGTGGAGAAAACTGCAAAGTTAAACATCAATGCATGAACATGCGATACAAATGCATGCACAGCTGAATGGGGCTTACTAGACAGTTGAGGTTGATCAGCATCATGTGACTTAAATCTTGGTATTGACAAATTGATACATTCTGCATATGTGGAAAAGCTATGCTCCCACCTTAAATTGAACCTGATCATACTCACGGGCCTACTTTGTATTCCATTCACATGCAGTCTCAGTAGGTCTCCTCTGGGTTGTCTTCAGGTCATTTTGAAAGGCTTGTTGACTGCTGTTTTTATATTTCGATGGTGGAGAAAACTGCAAAGTTAAACATCAATGCATGAACATGCGATACAAATGCATGCACAGCTGAATGGGGCTTACTAGACAGTTGAGGTTGATCAGCATCATGTGACTTAAATCTTGGTATTGACAAATTGATACATTCTGCATATGTGGAAAAGCTATGCTCCCACCTTAAATTGAACCTGATCATGCTCACGGGCCTACTTTGTATTCCATTCACATGCAGTCTCAGTAGGTCTCCTCTGGGTTGTCTTCAGGTCATTTTGAAAGGCTTGTTGACTGCTGTTTTTATATTTTGATGGTGGAGAAAACTGCAAAGTTAAACATCAATGCATGAACATGCGATACAAATGCATGCACAGCTGAATGGGGCTTACTAGACAGTTGAGGTTGATTGGCACCATGTGACTTAAATCTTATTACTGACAAATTGATACATTCTGCAATTTCAAACATGTGAAAAAACTAGGCCCCCACCTTAAATTCAACCTGATCACACTCACAGGCCTACTTTGTATTCCATTTACATGCAGTCCCAATAGGATTCCTCTGAGTTGTCTTCAGGTCACTTTGAAAGGCTTGTTGACTGCTCTTTCATTTTTATCAATAGCATGGATGTTTCATTTTCATCAATAGCATGGATGTTGTATATTTTTATTTAATAGCCTTAAACTTGTTTCATACACTCCTAATCATTACTGAAAAAGTGATCGTGCATTATGTGAAAATGGTGGGATGGTCCAGGCCAGTTTTTTTGTCCCAGTCTGTCCCTCACTTAAAGTGCTGAGGTCGTGCATTTGTGTTGTGTGCAGGGGACTTTCTGCTTGTTCGGTTCCTTGATTGATTGATTGGCTGAATTGTGTCCCAAGCCGTTGTAAATCCAGCACAAAACTCAGGTTTGCCTCATTCATATTATTCTGTCTATCTCACCGTTGTAGCATTTAATGTTGCCCAGCGACCACTTCCCAAAAGGAACTATTTCGGCGGCAGAATGGTTATTTACCAATGCACAATTTTATTTTATTTTTTATTTGTGTGGCTGTATTTAATGAAATCTTAACAAACACTTGTAACTGTTTTTGAAAAGCAATAAGCTACTCAGGTCTGTGGGGTTCCGCTGGATTTAGAATTGCTAAGGGGCTTTAATGGCACTCGGCTTTGCGTCGTGCCGAACAACACCCCTTATATCCAGTGCAAACCCACAGCTTCTTGTGGCTTTTTGCTTAGATATTGATCAAGATGTAATCACTGGAATGTTGGTTTCATAGATGCTTTTCCAAACTGAAGTACAGCAATAACCATTACAGTGACATTAACATTAATAAGTAAGCCCATTTATATTAATATGACTACTAATTACCTCAAGTCTCCATTGTGGAGAACTTAACTGCAGAAAAACATCCATACTGGGTCTAAAATTGTTTGTGCATTAACGGTCAGGCTTTCAAGAATTCTGTCCATTGGAAGTTGCTGTCTGGCATGCTATTTACTTCAATGTGAATTCTTCACGGCATTAACCCCTATTTTCCACCAAGGGGCAATGTTATGCAAAGGAATGTGATTGCAGGGGTAAACTTTAACAATAGCCTCATGACCTTGAACTGGCTTATAAATGTGTCAATGCTTCACTTGTCATTCCTGTGCAAGACACACAGGTAAACACACCCATCCCATAAATTCACAGCCTCCATACTACCTACATGTCTTCAGTAACCGTGCCTTTTCCTCAGAGTCCAACACTGCATGTAAAAGGCACAGGGACACAAATGTTGCTGGTTAAACATGGCTGCCATCAGGCACAAAAGTGAAAGACAATATGGTGAATCTCTGTGTTTTTAATAAGTTAATGAAAATGTTTGTTCTCCCCAGGTGAGTATGATGCCCTGCCTTTCTACATGGTGGGCCCAATCGAGGAGGTGGAGCGGAGGCAGAGAAGGCAAAGAAGCTGGCTGAGCACTCGTAAATGAGCATTTGTCAATTGTGTAAAAAAAAAAGAGAAGCTGAAAGGAAGCAATTGGTTTGTACGCTGTCACATTCAAATCCAAAAATTGTCCCTGTATCTGCCAAGTAATTCTGAAAAAGTTCTGTTTAATGTTTCCAATTACAAAGTTGGAAATAAAGCTCTGTCTTACAAGGTTTGTTCCTGATGTTTTTTTTTTGTTTTTTTTTTTTTAATTTTTGTTATTTTGCCTTCCCCCTGAACATGGATTTCTAACAACTCTCATAAATTGAAATGGGTAGTTACCTGTATGGCTCGGTGCAATGAAAATGGATTACATCTGAACATAAGTGGTCTCTAAAAAAGTCAAGTGATGATGGTTCCTAAATTTTTCATCTGCAGTGTATCCCCTGTGAACATTGCATGCTTTGGAAGTGCCTCTTGACTTGGCATTGCTGCTGAGAATCTGTTTCAGTGAGGACTGCATTGTAACTTTGTGACTGGAAATTTCGTTTGCTTCCGCACACCGGCGGCGCACTGCAGACTGCATAGAATAGTAGCTTGTGGAATCACCGATGAATTTTATCGAACGGCTCCAACAAAATAGACTTGAATCGTAATTAACAGGCGACGACAGAGCTCGGCGCTAGTCTGCGTGGTTGTATTTGAAAACAATGGAATGGAATCAGTGACGGTTTTAGACACGGCGAACAGGGCAGCCGCCCGTCATATCACTGTGTGGGCAATTGACACATTAGTGCCCCCTAACTGCAGGCGTCCTTGCTTGCTGAGAAGGTGCCATGCACAGAAGCTGTGTGTGAGAAGGGCAAAGGGGAGGGGGGAAAAACTGTTGAGTTGAATGTTGAAAGCGCTGTACTTTGCACTTTGTCGGACCCGTTGCTGAAGCCTTAAAATCCTCCGCTGCCACACACCTGCAGACATTCTTACGTCACAATGGCATACGTAAAAAGAGCTTCACGTCAAACATTAAAGTGTTGGTTCAGATGCATAATCATCATTTCATTATTGGCAAGACCAGCGGACATCCAGGAAAATGCCCTGTAGGTTTGCCATTTAGATAAGGGAACTTTACTCTGAACAGGTAAGATCATGATTTCTACAACCCAAAGATGGTTTAAAGCTAGACCTCATTTCCCCAGGGAAATCGCACTTTATCTGTTAAGTACATTTTATCATATGGATGTAGATGCTAATTTACACCATTTATGTTTATCTTGCTGCAATGCATGTATATTGGTAGGTGCTGTGCTCATTTGATCAGTTTACTAGTGAAACAGATGTTATACTAATGATGGTCACAGGCCATATAATGATAGCGGAGGCCTTTATTTTGAAACAGTTGTAACCACAGAAAACCGTTGTGTGTATAGTCAATTAGATTTATTTCTCTTGATCTATCCATCTATCTACTTATCCATCCATCCACTTTCCTATCCACTACCTGAGGGACATTCTGCCTTTTACCCATATGATTGACAAACGCAGCACACAGACAGCAAACACACGTGACAAATCGAAAATAAAAGACCTTCAGTATAGTTTTACAGATAAGGCATGTTCTATAACTGAAGGTGATTTTCTTCCAGACAGTGAAGAGAACAGTTTGTGAGGATCTTACAATAATGGAAGGTAAGCGCCATCATGCTTTCAATAGATCTGCACTTTCTTCTAACTTCCACAAACCCATTATGTTTTAGTCTTAAGGATAATTTTGAAAATACAGAAATGTTTACTTCAATTTTTATGTTTAGGAGATCCTTCTAAGAGTCGGCCAGGTTCTTCAAGACTTGAAGACGGCTCAAACTCAGGATCTGCACCAAGCTCTCCTCAGGAGAGGATGGGTCTTCGTTCTCTGCAGGACTACATTTTAAATTTCACTGAGGAGTGAGTCTTGTTTTAAACTAACCTAACCACAGTGCTTGAAAGAACAGAGATTTGCCATTAATAGAGAGCCCCATTTGTTAAAACTCCTTTCTTATTTATTTATTTATTTATTTATTTATTTTTTCTTAGTGACTGGATAGTTTTCAGCTGCATGCTACAGACCCCTGTGAGTATTGGTCTTCCAAAACACTGTGGCACCTTAATTACTTAGTTACTTTTCAGACTCTTCCATGGTTTCTTTTTTGACAATGTAATTGTCAAAGTAAATATCACAATATGATTTTTCTGTTGAACACAGATGACACGTATGCAGTTCGCTGAAACATGCATGGCTGTGTTGAAAGTTGTGAGCCTTAGCTCCATTGCAGTTGTTTTGCCTGCATATGTGGGTGTGGCAAAAGATGTGAAAAGCGGCAGACCGACTACACCAACAACCTTCTCCACCATTGCATCAACTGAAAGGTAGTCAAACACCCCGTTTGTGGCTACACAGTGTGATTTGGAATTTATCACAAGGAAGTTGAGTAGTAGCCTATTGATTTTGTATGGTTATGACATGCTAACATTTCTTGGTATTTGTGCTTTTTCTCAAGGCCATGCCGTAGCTTAAAGACCACATCTCCTGGGCCACTGAAGATCGATGGGGATGTCATGGATGAACGTGAGAGTGCCTCCTCCTCTTCCCTTGAATTGCATGGTGGACCTGTGGGTGATTTGGCACGCATGATGAAAGGAATCCTGGCATCGTTGCGCAAAACTGTGGCATGGCATCCTCCTGCTGAGGATTCAGCGTGCTCTGTGTCTGAGCGCTCTGCCAGCACCAAGGCCACTACAGCCGTACATGGAGGTGCAGCCCACGATCAGGCCTGCATCAACAAAATCCTTGAAAGGCTGGTAGCTAGCGGACACATCCACCAGATTGCCAACAACCTTGTCAGTCAGATTCAGGGTGCTATTCAGGACAGCGGTCCAGCTTCCACTCCTGTTTTTGATTCTGTGCTCTCTGCCACGGTAAAGGTGGCTCCGAAGAGAACACTAAGTGCCTCTCATGTAGTTCACAAATACGCTGAGAAGGCCATCAAGAAATTGCTGCAGCCATACTTTCTCCCCCTCGTGGCAATGAATGCAAATGACATGACCTCCACCAAAACTTCTTCCAGTTCTTACGCCAGTAGCCGCCAACATAGTGCCACTACCAAAGGTACCTCACCTTCTCTTCTTGGACTGGAACTGGAGAAAGATGAATGCAGCTGCCTGATGACCAAACTGATGCAAAGATTGCCTGTTGATATCAGCCTTAGGGAATCTGCGGTTTCTTCCAGGTCTAATTCTGCACCTCATGGCCGAGTCACTGGATCTCCTTCACAGAGATTTAGTGAAGTTGTAGATCTCTTCACTAGAGTCATGATTTTTCAAGTAATGGAAATGGTTGACACTGAGCTGAAGAGACACGAGCAGGCTAGGTTGCCATCACTTAACCAAGAAGAAATTCCCATTGAGGGAGCAGTGTCCACTGAGAGTGATGCAGGTTGGTATGGCGGTTTGTTTTCCGGACTAATCCAGAGGTTCCTTTCAGAATTTCTGTGCACTGAATCTGCTCTCGGTGATGACACTCCATCATCACCCAGAAGCCTGAGCACCCATTCTGGCACTGGCAGATGTGAGTCAGCTCCTGAAAATCTCAAAAACGTGCTGGAGCTGTTCACAAGGTTGATGGTTAGTCAAGTGATGGACATCATCCAGGTGGAATCATCATTATCACTAGTTTCGCGGCAATGCAACTCAAGCGTTACGTTCTCCATTTTGGACTCAGATGCCTTCACTGATGGAACCTCTGTGGTTGGAGCAGACAGCAGTGACAATGGCTGCTTGGTCACTGCACTGATGCTAAGGCTACTGGTCAAACTCAGAGATCAGTCCACTGCCTCCCCAGACACTGTGGAGTCCTCAAGGGAGTTGATTGGGAAATTCTCTCCGAGTTCCTCAGCGCAACAGGAACTCCAGACTTCCAGACTTATCCGAACAACGTAAAGCTTCAAACCATCTACAAAGCCATGGATAAGTTCCTTCGGAAGGAGTTTGGATCCGAGACCGTCCTGCAGAGAGCAGTGGAGACACAGGATGAGTCTTTTGACACCATCTTGCTCTCTGGCTTGAGGGAGGAGCTGCTTCCACGGTGTGATGTTGAAGTCACTGCAGTTCCATCACCTCAGAGTTCTTCAGATGGGCAAACAGCCATGGGGAGGCCCAGGAAGTGGCTCAAATTAAAAGTATGGCAGAAAACATTGACCACATATGATATACTATTTATAAACAAAAGTCCTGTTTTCAGCAGACTTACAAATATGGTTTTCATTTAATAGAGATGTTTGTTTTTTATCTCTTCAATCAGATGCCAAAACTAGGCCGTAAGAAGGTGTCCTCGACAAATACACTTTCTGATTTCAGTGAGTATTTATTCAGTCAGTATAATTATAATGATGATGATGATGGTGATTATTATTATTGTAGTTGTCGTTGTTGTACTGAGTGGTGCTCACTCCCTCTTCAGCAGGTGAGCATGTGGAGAGCCCTCCATGTCATACCCCATCTGTGTCCACTTCTGGCCAGAGGCCTCGCAAACGCTCCTTCTTCAGATGGATGTTCACTTGCTGCTTTAAAGGCTCATCTGAACATTAAAGAATTTTTTTGATTTCTCACTCAGACAGCAATGCTCACCCCCCTCCAATTAATAAATAAATGAATTCATGCATTTTAAAAATGTTTGATTTTTTAAAAAAAATTGTTTTTACAATCGATGGTGGAGAAAACTGCAAAGTTAAACATCAATGCATGAACATGCGATACAAATGCATGCACAGCTGAATGGGGCTTACTAGACAGTTGAGGTTGATCAGCATCATGTGACTTAAATCTTGGTATTGACAAATTGATACATTCTGCATATGTGGAAAAGCTATGCTCCCTTTTTGTCCCAGTCTGTCCCTCACTTAAATGAGTGCTGAGGTCGTGCATTTGTGTTGTGTGCAGGGGACTTTCTGCTTGTTCGGTTCCTTGATTGATTGATTGGCTGAATTGTGTCCCAAGCCGTTGTAAATCCAGCACAAAACTCAGGTTTGCCTCATTCATATTATTCTGTCTATCTCACCGTTGTAGCATTTAATGTTGCCCAGCGACCACTTCCCAAAAGGAACTATTTCGGCGGCAGAATGGTTATTTACCAATACACAATTTTATTTTATTTTTTATTTGTGTGGCTGTATTTAATGAAATCTTAACAGACATTTGTAACTGTTTTTGAAAAGCAATAAGCTACTCAGGTCTGTGGGGTTCCGCTGGATTTAGAATTGCTAAGGGGCTTTAATGGCACTCGGCTTCGTGTCGTGCCGAACAACACCCCTTATATCCAGTGAAAACCCACAGCTTCTTGTGGCTTTTTGCTTAGATATTGATCAAGATGCAACCACTGGAATGTTGGTTTCATAGATGCTTTTCCAAACTGAAGTACAGCAATAACCATTACAGTGACATTAACATTAATAAGTAAGGCCATTTATGTCAATATGACTATTAACCCTCTATGGCAAGAGTTTTATTTTTTTGTGGAAAAAATATTTTGCTTTACTTTTAAAGTGCTTGGGGGTCCCTGTTGACATATCAATGACAAAAATTCCACCCCAACCCCCCCCCCCCCTCAACAAGTATCAGTTTGTTGCCTCAGGGCAACAATGTGCAACAAGGGTAGTAAAATAGCAAGGTTTTCTGTATATAGTTGTGTAATTAAAACTGGAATTAAAGAAGGAAATCAAGCAAAAGGTAGGAGTAAATTTCATTTACTGATATTTAACATTTGAAAAACAAGTCAATTTTCACATTTAACATTTACTATAAAACAACAGCAAACTAATGTGTGTGTGTGTGTGTGTGTGTGTGTGATGTGCGTGAGATAACAGTTATTCCGTGTGGAACCGCAGAAAGCAGTTGCTGGTGGCGATGAACATTGCATTTTTGGCACTTGACTTTTGGTGTACCACTGCATCCTGGGATCTTGCATCTTCCGTTTTTGTCTGTCATGACCATCCAGTGGGCTGTGGCATTCAGCCGCACATCAGGGATTGGAATGGGTGCAGCAGGTCCTCTTTTCTTCTTGACCTCAAATTCTGCAGCAACTGTGGAACTGGGACGACCTTTTCTGCGCTCCATAGTCTTCCAACTCCTACAGAGGCCTTCAGCAATGTAGGATTTGAAAGTGTAGAGGCTCATTTGCTCCTCTCGTCTAATGTCAAGACCTTCACAATCTCTCCTGCAAAGCATCCACGCTGTTACAGTGGTCATGTCCAGCAAGTGGAACATCAGCCGGTGGTACCATTTTTTTGATCTTACTTTGGTTCTGTAGAGTGCGATTAAGGAATCTAGCAGATCCACACCACCCATATTCTTATTGTACTCCGTGACCACAGCAGGGCAGGGAACTTTTAGGACAACTTTTTTCTTCCGATCCCACCTCTCAACATCTGTGACCGGTGATGCTCCATTGTAATCACTCAGCAGAGTCACTGAGCGGTTATCGTGCCACTTCACCACATGCAAGGTGACTTCGCTGACAACTGCAGACTTTTGGTCACAAGACCCACGTCCCATTTTCTTCAGCTCAGCATCAGACTTGAGGTTGGCCCCAGGTAGTCTGTTGGCGCGAACAGTGCCAGTGCTGTGAATTCCTTGATGGGCCAGAGCAAGAACAAGGGGCACGCTTGTAAACCAATTATCAAAGAAGAGCTTGTGGTTCTGCTGCTTGGGCACTGGGTGGGCCAGGCGTAGGACAACATTTCCACTTGCTCCCACATCTTGCAGCTCAGGGGGCTGTACAACTCTTCCTGTGTAAATTTCAAAGTTGTGTGGAACACCATCAGAACCAGCTAAAAAGAATATTTTGTAGCCCCATGTCTTTGGTTTTTTGGTAGGTTTTGCTTCAGCTTGTTCTTGCCCTTGAATGGAACATCTGTTCGTCTAGAGCCAACTTCTCTGCCATGGGGATCTGCTTCAGCTTTGCAGTGAGATGACTAACAAGTGGACGTACTTTAAAGAGTGAATCTTCATTCTCCTCTGACCGGTCATCATTATTGCTGAAATGTAATGATTTCTTAATGGTCTCCCATCTATTCAGTGACATAGTGTCTGCCACTTGGGACACCCTACTGGACTTGCTCCAAAACATTTGTGTGGCTGGCAATCCAAACAAGGACATGTGTAAAACAATTCCCAGGAACTGCTCTAATTCTGTGGTTTTCAGGTTCAAGGGTTTGCTTGGGTCACACTGTATAGCATAGAGATTTGACTGCTCTACAATTATATCAAGGATGTCTCCAGAAAAAAGACCTTGAAGTACTCAAGGGGGGACATGACATCATTTGACGCTGGGAGGCTGCCCTGCCATTCTGGGAATGTAATAAGATTGGACATATGGTGTGTTCTCCAACGGGGTATGTTTGGAGCATCATCCTGAAGTACGGGTAATTCAGCATCAACAGGATTACCTCAATCTCAGGTGCAGGTTCACCATCAAAGCCATCTCCTTCAGAAATCAGTAGACAGTATACAATTAGAAAGTGTCAGCACTCATTTCATTCCATCACACACCACACACACACTCTACAAATGCACACCATCTCTTACAGACATACACAAATACACACGCAGCATAACTGACTGACCCCTGACTGACACCTGAACTGCTCACTGTTTCTCAAACCTGTTTCTGGAGTCCACTCTTCCTCACTGTCACTCTCCTCTAGTGCACTGTCCTCACTGTCAGAAGGAATGACCCTAACTGCGCGGTCACAATCCTTCCTCCCATAAAACATTCTCGTGTCCATGCCCTGTAAGTTCAACCATATGATTATCAAATGATGCTATTTATTTATTTATTTATTTATTTAAGTCTTTATTTAGCCAAGAAAGCATTTTAAAACATTTAGGAAAGGAGGTCACAAGGACCGGAGTTGAGATGCATTGCTGAGACAATTGGCTGAACACAAATGTCCTCACTGCATAATGTTGTCCTGAGGCAACGAATGAAAAAGATCTGCTTTACCAAATTAATTAAAGCAAAATATCTATTTAAATAACTAAATATGTTTCTTGGTACATTCATGCACACCCACCTATTTTTGTTTATAAAGTTTCTTCAGACTAAAGATGTATAAAAATGTTTTGAATCTTACCTCTTGTCGGTGTGGCATACCATGCGGCTTTGCTTCCAGAAAGGATTGCTCCTCCCCTTGTCAAAGGTCAAACCCCCCTTTACCCATCATTTTGTTGGACAGAAACATGTCTTGTGATATTGTATTTATAAAAAAATCAAAAAAACAATTAAAGGGCCAGTGCAATGACCAAAAAAGTGGTTTGTTGCCTGAGGGCAACACTATGCCATAGAGGGCTAATTACCTCAAGTCTCCATTGTGGAGAACTTAACTGCAGAAAAACATCCATACTGGGTCTAAAATTGTTTGTGCATCAACGGTCAGGCTTTCAAGAATTCTGTCCATTGGAAGTTGCTGTCTGGCATGCTATTTACTTCAATGTGAATTCTTCACGGCATTAACCCCTATTTTCCACCAAGGGGTGATGTTATGCAAAGGAATGTGATTGCAGAGGTAAACTTTAACAATAGCCTTATAGACCTTGAACTGGCTTATAAATTTGTCAATGCTTCACTTGTCATTCCTGTGCAAGACACACAGGTAAACACACCCATCCCGTAAATTCACAGCCTCCATACTACCTACATGTCTTCAGTAACCGTGCCTTTTCCTTAGAGTCCAACACTGCATGTAAAAGGTACAGGGATACAAATGTTGCTGGTTAAACATGGCTGCCATCAGGGCACAAAAGTGAAAGACAATATGGTGAATCTCTGTGTTTTTGATAAGTTAATGCAAATGTTTGTTCTCCCCAGGTGAGTATGATGCCCTGCCTGAGCAGGCTTTCTACATGGTGGGCCCTATCGAGGAGGTGGGGCGGAGGCAGAGAAGGCAGAGAAGCTGGCTGAGCACTCGTAAATGAGCATTTGTCAATTGTGTAAAAAAAAAAAAGAGAAGCTGAAAGGAAGCAATTGGTTTGTACACTGTCACATTCAAATCCAAAAATTGTCCCTGTATCTGCCAAGTAATTCTGAAAAAGTTCTGTTTAATGTTTCCAATTACAAAGGTGGAAATAAAGTTCTGTCTTACAAGGTTTGTTCCTGATGGT
Source organism: Tenualosa ilisha (assembly GCA_015244755.2). NCBI lineage: Eukaryota > Metazoa > Chordata > Actinopteri > Clupeiformes > Clupeidae > Tenualosa > Tenualosa ilisha. The sequence continues at coordinate 8,204,524 of PYXC01000495.1, read as the reverse complement.
TTTTTTTTGCCTTCCCCCTGAACATGGATTTCTAACAACTCTCATAAATTGAAATGGGTAGTTACCTGTATGGCTCGTTGCAATGAAAATGGATTACATCTGAACATAAGTGGTCTCTAAAAAGTCAAGTGATGATGATTCCTAAATTTTTAATCTGCAGTGTATCCCCTGTGAACATTGCATGCTTTGGAAGTGCCTCTTGACTTGGCATTGCTGCTGAGAATCTGTTTCAGTGAGGATTGCATTGTAACTTTGTGACTGGAAATTTCGTTTGCTTCCGCACACCGGCGGCGCACTGCAGACTGCATAGAATAGTAGCTTGTGGAATCACCGATGAATTTTATCGAACAGCTCGGACAAAATAGACTTAATCGTAATTAACAGGCGACGACAGCTCGGAGCTAGTCTGCGTGGTTGTATTTGAAAACAATGGAATGGAATCAGTAACGGTTTTAGGCACGGGCGAACAGGGCAGAGCCCCCTCCCCCCCCCCCGCCTTTTCGTAGGGGGCGGAACGAGCGCTTAGGAAAAAAAACTGTTTCTGAATATCTATCATATTACTGTGTGGGCAATTTTGCACATTGGTGCCCCCTAACTGCAGGCGTCCTTGTTTGCTGAGAAGGTGCCATGCACAGAAGCTGTGTGTGAGAAGGGCAAAGGGGAGGAGGCGCAGGGAAAAGTTTACCTCTGGGTTGCAAATCAACGCAACGCCAAGAGGGGAGCGGGGGTCCACTGTATAGACCAATACTCTAATCCAATAAGTGAGTTATGCTGAAGTTATAATGTTTTGGGAATTGCCAATATTTTTTTCGTTTCGTTCGGGGGGTGGGGGCGCTCGGAGACGGTCTTGCCCGGGGGGTAATACACTGTTGAATTGAATGTTGAAAGCGCTGTACTTTGCACTTTGTCGGACCCGTTGCGGAAGCCTTAAAATCCTCCGCTGCCACACACCTGCAGACATTCTTACGTCACAATGGCATACGTAAAAAGAGCTTCACGTCAAACATTAAAGTGTTGGTTCAGATGCATAATCATCATTTCATTATTGGCAAGACAGCGGACATTGAGGAAAATGCCCTGTAGGTTTGCCATTTAGATAAGGGAACTTTACTCTGAACAGGTAAGATCATGATTTCTACAACCCAAAGATGGTTTAAAGCTAGACCTCATTTCCCCAGGGAAATTGCACTTTATCTGTTAAGTACATTTTATCATATGGATGTAGATGCTAATTTACACCATTTATGTTTATCTTGCTGCAATGCATGTATATTGGTAGGTGCTGTGCTCATTTGATCAGTTTACTAGTGAAACAGATGTTATACTAATGATGGTCACAGGCCATATAATGATAGCGGGGACCTTTATTTTGAAACAGTTGTAACCACAGAAAACCATTGTGTGTATAGTCAATTAGATTTATTTCTCTTGATCTATCCATCTATCTACTTATCCATCCATCCACTTTCCTATCCACTACCTGAGGGACATTCTGCCTTTTACCCATATGATTGACAAGCGCAGCACACAGACAGCAAACGCACGTGACAAATCGAAAATAAAAGACCTTCAGTATAGTAATACAGATAAGACATGTTCTATAACTGAAGGTGATTTCTTCCAGACAGTGAAGAGAACAGTTTGTGAGGATCTTACAATATTGGAAGGTAAGCGCCATCATGCTTTCAATAGATCTGCACTTTCTTCTAACTTCCACAGACCCATTATGTTTTGGTCTTAAGGATAATTTTGAAAATACCGAAATGTTTAGTTCAATTTTTATGCTTAGGAGATCCTTCTAAGAGTCGGCCAGGTTCTTCAAGACTTGAAGACGGCTCAAACTCAGGATTTGCACCTAGCTCTCCTCAGGAGAGGATGGGTCTTCGTTCTCTGCAGGACTACATTTTAAATTTCACTGAGGAGTGAGTCTTGTTTTAAACTAACCTAACCACAGTGCTTGAAAGAACAGAGATTTGCCATTAATAGAGAGCCCCATTTGTTAAAACTCCTTTCTTATTTATTATTTATTTATTTATTTTTTCTTAGTGAGTGGATAGTTTTCAGCTGCATGCTACAGACCCCTGTGAGTATTGGTCTTCCAAAACACTGTGGCACCTTAATTACTTAGTTATTTTTCACACTCTTCCATGGTTTCTTTTTGACAATGTAAGTAAATATCACAATATGATTTTTCTGTTGGACACAGATGACACGTATGCAGTTCGCTGAAACATGCATGGCTGTGTTGAAAGTTGTGAGCCTTAGCTCCATCGCAGTTGTTTTGCCTGCATATGTGGGTGTGGCAAAAGATGTGAAAAGCGGCAGCTGACTACACCAACAACCTTCTCCACCATCGCATCAACTGAAAGGTAGTCAAACACTCCGTTGTGGCTACACAGTGTGACTTGGAATTTATCACAAGGAAGTTGAGTAGTAGCCTATTGATTTTGTATGGTTATGACATGCTAACATTTCTTGGTATTTGTGCTTTTTCTCAAGCCATGCCGTAGCTTAAAGACCACATCTCCTGGCCACTGAAGATCGATGGGGATGTCATGGATGAACGTGAGAGTGCCTCTCCTCTTCCCTTGAATTGCATGGTGGACCTGTGGGTGATTTGGCACGCATGATGAAAGGAATCCTGGCATCGTTGCGCAAAACTGTGGCATGGCATCCTCCTGCTGAGGATTCAACGTGCTCTGTGTCTGAGCGCTCTGCCAGCACCAAGGCCACTACAGCCGTACATGGAGGTGCAGCCCACGATCAGGCCTGCATCAACAAAATCCTTGAAAGGCTGGTAGCTAGCGGACACATCCACCAGATTGCCAACAACCTTGTCAGTCAGATTCAGGGTGCTATTCAGGACAGCGGTCCAGCTTCCACTCCTGTTTTTGATTCTGTGCTCTCTGCCACGGTAAAGGTGGCTCCGAAGAGTACACTAAGTGCCTCTCATGTAGTTCACAAATACGCTGAGGAGGCCATCAAGAAATTGCTGCAGCCATACTTTCTCCCCTCGTGGCAATGAATGCAAATGACATGACCTCCACCAAAACTTTCCAGTTCTTATGCCAGTAGCCGCCAACATAGTGCCACTACCAAAGGTACCTCACCTTCTCTTCTTGGACTGGAACCGGAGAAAGATGAATGCAGCTGCCTGATGACCAAACTGATGCAAAGATTGCCTGCTGATATCAGCCTTAGGGAATCTGCGGTTTCTTCCAGGTCTAATTCTGCACCTCATGGCCGAGTCACTGGATCTCCTTCACAGAGATTTAGTGAAGTTGTAGATCTCTTCACTAGAGTCATGATTTTTCAAGTGATGGAAATGGTTGACACTGAGCTGAAGAGACACGAGCAGGCTAGGTTGCCATCACTTTACAAGAAGAAATTCCCATTGAGGGAGCAGTGTCCACTGAGAGTGATGCAGGTGGTATGGCGTTTGTTTTCCGGACTAATCCAGAGGTTCCTTTCAGAATTTCTGTGCACTGAATCTGCTCTGGTGATGACACTCCGTCATCACCCAGAAGCCTGAGCACCCATTCTGGCACTGGCAGATGTGAGTCAGCTCCTGAAAATCTCAAAAACGTGCTGGAGCTGTTCACAAGGTTGATGGTTAATCAAGTGATGGACATCATCCAGGTGGAATCATCATTGTCACTAGTTTCGCGGCAATGCAACTCAAGCGTTACGTTCTCCATTTTGGACTCAGATGCCTTCACTGATGGAACCTCTGTGGTTGGAGCAGACAGCAGTGACAATGGCTGCTTGGTCACTGCACTGATGCTAAGGCTACTGGTCAAACTCAGAGATCAGTCAACTGCCTCCCAGAGACTGTGGAGTCCTCAAGGGAGTTGATTGGGAAAATTCTCTCCGAGTTCCGCAGCGCAACAGGAACTCCAGACTTCCAGACTTATCCGAACAACGTAAAGCTTCAAACCATCTACAAAGCCATGGATAAGTTCCTCGGAAGGAGTTTGGATCCGAGACCGTCCTGCAGAGAGCAGTGGAGACACCGGCTGAGTCTTTTGACACCATCTTGCTCTCTGGCTTGAGGGAGGAGCTGCTTCCACGGTGTGATGTTGAAGTCACTGCAGTTCCATCACCTCAGAGTCTTCAGATGGGCAAACAGCCATGGGGAGGCCCAGGAAGTGGCTCAAATTAAAAGTATAGCAGAAAACATTGACCACATATGATATACTATTTATAAACAAAAGTCTGTTTCAGCAGACTTACAAATATGTTTTCATTTAATAGAGATGTTTGTTTTTTATCTCTTCAATCAGATGCCAAAACTAGGCCGTAAGAAGGTGTCCTCGACAAATACACTTTCTGATTTCAGTGAGTATTTATTCAGTCAGTATAATTATAATGATGATGATGATGGTGATTATTATTATTGTAGTTGTCGTTGTTGTACTGAGTGTGCTCACTCCCCTCTTCAGCAGGTGAGCATGTGGAGAGCCCTCCATGTCATACCCCATCTGTGTCCACTTCTGGCCAGAGGCCTCGCAAACGCTCCTTCTTCAGATGGATGTTCACTTGCTGCTTTAAAGGCTCATCTGAACATTAAAGAATTTTTTTGATTCCTCACTCAGACAGCAATGCTCACCCCCCCTCCAATTAATAAATAAATTGATAAATAAATGAATTCATGCATTTTAAAAATGTTTGATTTTTAAAAAAAAATTGTTTTTACAATCGATGGTGGAGAAAACTGCAAAGTTAAACATCAATGCATGAACTTGCGATACAAATGCATGCACAGCTGAATGGGGCTTACTAGACAGTTGAGGTTGATCAGCATCATGTGACTTAAATCTTGGTATTGACAAATTGATACATTCTGCATATGTGGAAAAGCTATGCTCCCTTTTTGTCCCAGTCTGTCCCTCACTTAAATGAGTGCTGAGGTCGTGCATTTGTGTTGTGTGCAGGGGACTTTCTGCTTGTTCGGTTCCTTGATTGATTGATTGGCTGAATTGTGTCCCAAGCCGTTGTAAATCCAGCACAAAACTCAGGTTTGCCTCATTCATATTATTCTGTCTATCTCACCGTTTTAGCATTTAATGTTGCCAGCGACCACTTCCCAAAAGGAACTATTTGGCGGCAGAATGGTTATTTACCAATGCACAATTTTTTTTATTTTTTATTTGTGTGGCTGTATTTAATGAAATCTTAACAAACATTTGTAACTGTTTTTGTAAAGCAGTAAGCTACTCAGGTCTGTGGGGTTCCGCTGGATTTAGAATTGCTAAGGGGCTTTAATGGCACTCGGCTTCGCGTCGTGCCAAACAACACCCCTTATATCCAGTGCAAACCCACAGCTTCTTGTGGCTTTTTGCTTAGATATTGATCAAGATGCAACCACTGGAATGTTGGTTTCATAGATGCTTTTCCAATCTGAAGTACAGCAATAACCATTACAGTGACATTAACATTAATAAGTAAGCCCATTTATATTAATATGACTACTAATTACCTCAAGTCTCCATTGTGGAGAACTTAACTGCAGAAAAACATCCATACTGGGTCTAAAATTGTTTGTGCATTAACGGTCAGGCTTTCAAGAATTCTGTCCATTGGAAGTTGCTGTCTGGCATGCTATTTACTTCAATGTGAATTCTTCACGGCATTAACCCCTATTTTCCACCAAGGGGCGATGTTATGCAAAGGAATGTGATTGCAGAGGTAAACTTTAACAATAGCCTCATGACCTTGAACTGGCTTATAAATTTGTCAATGCTTCACTTGTCATTCCTGTGCAAGACACACAGGTAAACACACCCATCCCGTAAATTCACAGCCTCCATACTACCTACATGTCTTCAGTAACCGTGCCTTTTCCTCAGAGTCCAACACTGCATGTAAAAGGTACAGGGATACAAATGTTGCTGGTTAAACATGGCTGCCATCAGGCACAAAAGTGAAAGACAATACGGTGAATCTCTGTTTTTGATAAGTTAATGCAAATGTTTGTTCTCCCCAGGTGAGTATGATGCCCTGCCTGAGCAGGCTTTCTACATGGTGGGCCCAATCGAGGAGGTGGGGCGAGGCAGAGAAGGCAGAGAAGCTGGCTGAGCACTCGTAAATGAGCATTTGTCAATTGTGTAAAAAAAAAAGAGAAGCTGAAAGGAAGCAATTGGTTTGTACACTGTCACATTCAAATCCAAAAATTGTCCCTGTATCTGCCAAGTAATTCTGAAAAAGTTCTGTTTAATGTTTCCAATTACAAAGGTGGAAATAAAGGTCTGTCTTACAAGGTTTGTTCCTGATGTTTTTTTGGGGGGTTTTTTTGTATTTTTTTTTTTTTGCCTTCCCCCTGAATATGGATTTCTAACAACTCTCATAAATTGAAATGGGTAGTTACCTGTATGGCTCGTTGCAATAAAAATGGATTACATCTGAACATAAGTGGTCTCTAAAAAGTCAAGTGATGATGGTTCCTAAATTTTTCATCTGCAGTGTATCCCCTGTGAACATTGCATGCTTTGGAAGTGCCTCTTGACTTGGCATTGCTGCTGAGAATCTGTTTCAGTGAGGATTGCATTGTAACTTTGTGACTGGAAATCTCGTTTGCTTCCGCACACCGGCGGCGCACTGCAGACTGCCTAGGATAGTAGCTTGTGGAATCACCGATGAATTTTATCGAACGGCTCCGACAAAATAGACTTAAATCGTAATTAACAGGCGACGACAGAGCTCGGCGCTAGTCTGCGTGGTTGTATTTGAAAACAATGGAATTGAATCAGTAACGGTTTTAGATACGGCGAACAGGGCAGCCGCCCGTCATATCACTGTGTGGGCAATTGACACATTAGTGCCCCCTAACTGCAGGCGTCCTTGCTTGCTGAGAAGGTGCCATGCACAGAAGCTGTGTGTGAGAAGGGCAAAGGGGAGGGGGCAATACACTGTTGAGTTGAATGTTGAAAGCGCTGTACTTTGCACTTTGTCGGACCCGTTGCGGAAGCCTTAAAATCCTCCGCTGCCACACACCTGCAGACATTCTTACGTCATAATGGCATACGTAAAAAGAGCTTCACGTCAAACATTAAAGTCTTGGTTCAGATGCATAATCATCATTTCATTATTGGCAAGACCAGCGGACATCGAGGAAAATGCCCTGTAGGTTTGCCATTTAGATAAGGGAACTTTACTCTGAACAGGTAAGATCATGATTTCTACAACCCAAAGATGGTTTAAAGCTAGACCTCATTTCCCCAGGGAAATCGCACTTTATCTGTGTTAAGTAAATTTTATCATTTGGATGTAGATGCTAATTTACACCAGTTATGTTTATCTTGCTGCAATGCATGTATATTGGTAGGTGCTGTGCTCATATGATCAGTTTACTAGTGAAACAGATGTTATACTAATGATGGTCACAGGCCATATAATGATAGCGGGGGCCTTTATTTTGAAACAGTTGTAACCACAGAAAACCATTGTGTGTATAGTCAATTAGATTTATTTCTCTTGATCTATCCATCTATCTACTTATCCATCCATCCACTTTCCTATCCACTACCTGAGGGACATTCTGCCTTTTACCCATATGATTGACAAACGCAGCACACAGACAGCAAACGCACGTGACAAATCGAAAATAAAAGACCTTCAGTATAGTAATACAGATAAGACATGTTCTATAACTGAAGGTGATTTTCTTTCAGACAGTGAAGAGAACAGTTTGTGAGGATCTTACAGTAATGGAAGGTAAGCGCCATCATGCTTTCAATAGATCTGCACTTTCTTCTAACTTCCACAGACCCATTATGTTTTGGTCTTAAGGATAATTTTGAAAATACAGAAATGTTTAGTTCAATTTTTCTGCTTGGGAGATCCTTCTAAGAGTCGGCCAGGTTCTTCAAGACTTGAAGACGGCTCAAACTCAGGATCTGCACCAAGCTTCCTCAGAGGATGGGTCTTCGTTCTCTGCAGGACTACATTTTAAATTTCACTGAGGAGTGAGTCTTGTTTTAAACTAACCTAACCACAGTGCTTGAAAGAACAGAGATTTGCCATTAATAGAGAGCCCCATTTGTTAAAACTCCTTTCTTATTTATTTATTTATTTTTCTTAGTGAGTGGATAGTTTTCAGCTGCATGCTACAGACCCCTGTGAGTATTGGTCTTCCAAAACACTGTGGCACCTTAATTACTTAGTTACTTTTCAGACTCTTCCATGGTTTCCATTTTGACAATGTAAGTAAATATCACAATATGATTTTTCTGTTGAACACAGATGACACGTATGCAGTTCGCTGAAACATGCATGGCTGTGTTGAAAGTTGTGAGCCTTAGCTCCATCGCAGTTGTTTTGCCTGCATATGTGGGTGTGGCAAAAGATGTGAAAAGCGGCAGGCCGACTACACCAACAACCTTCTCCACCATTGCATCAGCTGAAAGGTAGTCAAACACTCCGTTTGTGGCTACACAGTGTGACTTGGAATTTATCACAAGGAAGTTGAGTAGTAGCCTATTGATTTTGTATGGTTATGACATGCTAACATTTCTTGGTATTTGTGCTTTTTCTCAAGGCCATGCCGTAGCTTAAAGACCACATCTCCTGGGCCACTGAAGATCGATGGGGATGTCATGGATGAACGTGAGAGTGCCTCCTCCTCTTCCCTTGAATTGCATAGTGGACCTGTGGGTGATTTGGCACGCATGATGAAAGGAATCCTGGCATCGTTGCGCAAAACTGTGGCATGGCATCCTCCTGCTGAGGATTCAACGTGCTCTGTGTCTGAGCGCTCTGCCAGCACCAAGGCCACTACAGCCGTACATGGAGGTGCAGCCCACGATCAGGCCTGCATCAAGAAAATCCTTGAAAGGCTGGTAGCTAGCGGACACATCCACCAGATTGCCAACAACCTTGTCAGTCAGATTCAGGGTGCTATTCAGGACAGCGGTCCAGCTTCCACTCCTGTTTTTGATTCTGTGCTCTCTGCCACGGTAAAGGTGGCTCCGAAGAGAACACTAAGTGCCTCTCATGTAGTTCACAAATACGCTGAGGAGGCCATCAAGAAATTGCTGCAGCCATACTTTCTCCCCCTCGTGGCAATGAATGCAAATGACAAGACCTCCACCAAAACTTCTTCCAGTTCTTACGCCAGTAGCCGCCAACATAGTGCCACTACCAAAGGTACCTCACCTTCTCTTCTTGGACTGGAACTGGAGAAAGATGAATGCAGCTGCCTGATGACCAAACTGATGCAAAGATTGCCTGCTGATATCAGCCTTAGGGAATCTGCGGTTTCTTCCAGGTCTAATTCTGCACCTCATGGCCGAGTCACTGGATCTCCTTCACAGAGATTTAGTGAAGTTGTAGATCTCTTCACTAGAGTCATGATTTTTCAAGTAATGGAAATGGTTGACACTGAGCTGAAGAGACACGAGCAGGCTAGGTTGCCATCACTTAACCAAGAAGAAATTCCCATTGAGGGAGCAGTGTCCACTGAGAGTGATGCAGGTTGGTATGGCGGTTTGTTTTCCGGACTAATCCAGAGGTTCCTTTCAGAATTTCTGTGCACTGAATCTGCTCTTGGTGATGACACTCCATCATCACCCAGAAGCCTGAGCACCCATTCTGGCACTGGCAGATGTGAGTCAGCTCCTGAAAATCTCAAAAACGTGCTGGAGCTGTTCACAAGGTTGATGGTTAGTCAAGTGATGGACATCATCCAGGTGGAATCATCATTATCACTAGTTTCGCGGCAATGCAACTCAAGCGTTACGTTCTCCATTTTGGACTCAGATGCCTTCACTGATGGAACCTCTGTGGTTGGAGCAGACAGCAGTGACAATGGCTGCTTGGTCACTGCACTGATGCTAAGGCTACTGGTCAAACTCAGAGATCAGTCAACTGCCTCCCCAGACACTGTGGAGTCCTCAAGGGAGTTGATTGGGAAAATTCTCTCCGAGTTCCGCAGCGCAACAGGAACTCCAGACTTCCAGACTTATCCGAACAACGTAAAGCTTCAAACCATCTACAAAGCCATGGATAAGTTCCTTCGGAAGGAGTTTGGATCCGAGACCGTCCTGCAGAGAGCAGTGGAGACACAGGATGAGTCTTTTGACACCATCTTGCTCTCTGGCTTGAGGGAGGAGCTGCTTCCACGGTGTGATGTTGAAGTCACTGCAGTTCCATCACCTCAGAGTTCTTCAGATGGGCAAACAGCCATGTGGAGGCCCAGGAAGTGGCTCAAATTAAAAGTATGGCAGAAAACATTGACCACATATGATATACTATTTATAAACAAAAGTCCTGTTTTCAGCAGACTTACAAATATGGTTTTCATTTAATAGAGATGTTTGTTTTTTATCTCTTCAATCAGATGCCAAAACTAGGCCGTAAGAAGGTGTCCTCGACAAATACACTTTCTGATTTCAGTGAGTATTTATTCAGTGAGTATTTATTCAGTCAGTATAATTATAATGATGATGATGATGATGATGATGATGGTGATTATTATTATTGTAGTTGTTGTTGTTGTACTGAGTGGTGCTAACTCCCCTCTTCAGCAGGTGAGCATGTGGAGAGCCCTTCATGTCATACCCCATCTGTGTCCACTTCTGGCCAGAGGCCTCGCAAACGCTCCTTCTTCAGATGGATGTTCACTTGCTGCTTTAAAGGCTCATCTGAACATTAAAGAATTTTTTTGATTTCTCACTCAGACAGCAATTCTCACCCCCCCTCCAATTAATAAATAAATTGATAAATAAATGAATTCATGCATTTTAAAAATGTTTGATTTTTTTTTTTAAAAATGTTTTTACAATCGATGGTGGAGAAAACTGCAAAGTTAAACATCAATGCATGAAGATGCGATACAAATGCATGCACAGCTGAATGGGGCTTACTAGACAGTTGAGGTTGATCAGCATCATGTGACTTAAATCTTGGTATTGACAAATTGATACATTCTGCATATGTGGAAAAGCTATGCTCCCTTTTTGTCCCAGTCTGTCCCTCACTTAAATGAGTGCTGAGGTCGTGCATTTGTGTTGTGTGCAGGGGACTTTCTGCTTGTTCGGTTCCTTGATTGATTGATTGGCTGAATTGTGTCCCAAGCCGTTGTAAATCCAGCACAAACACTCAGGTTTGCCTCATTCATATTATTCTGTCTATCTCACCGTTGTAGCATTTAATGTTGCCCAGCAACCACTTCCCAAAAGGAACTATTTCGGCGGCAGAATGGTTATTTACCAATACACAATTTTATTTTATTTTTTATTTGTGTGGCTGTATTTAATGAAATCTTAACAAACATTTGTAACTGTTTTTGAAAAGCAATAAGCTACTCAGGTCTGTGGGGTTCCGCTGGATTTAGAATTGCTAAGGGGCTTTAATGGCACTCGGCTTCGTGTCGTGCCGAACAACACCCCTTATATCCAGTGCAAACCCACAGCTTCTTGTGGCTTTTTGCTTAGATATTGATCAAGATGCAACCACTGGAATGTTGGTTTCATAGATGCTTTTCCAAACTGAAGTACAGCAATAACCATTACAGTGACATTAACATTAATAAGTAAGCCCATTTATGTCAATATGACTATTAACCCTCTATGGCATGAGTTTTATTTTTTTGTGGAAAAAAATATTTTGCTTTACTTTTAAAGTGCTTGGGGGTCCCTGTTGACATATCAATAACAAAAATTCCACCCCAACCCCCCCCTCACCAAGTATCAGTTTGTTGCCTCAGGGCAACAATGTGCAACAAGAGTAGTAAAACACCAAGGTTTTCTGTATATAGTTGTGTAATTAAAACTGGAATTAAAGAAGGAAATCAAGCAAAAGGTAAATTTCATTTACTGATATTTAACATTTGAAAAAGAAGTCAATTTTCACATTTAACATTTACTATAAAACAACAGCAAACTAATGTGTGTGTGTGTGTGTGTGTGTGTGTGTGTGTGATGTGTGTGAGATAACAGTTATTCCGTGTGGAACCGCAGAAAGCAGTTGCTGGTGGCCGTGAAACAAAGATGAACATTGCATTTTTGGCACTTGACTTTTGGTGTACCACCACTGGCGGAACAATTGGAGACAAGGCCCAGGGGCAAAACGTCACGATCGGGCCCCCCTAACACCCCCCCCCCCCCCCCCCAATGACTCGCTATGTCAGTGATAGCATTTTTTTACGCAGACCCTCCCATTAATCCGGGCTTGGTACCGGCACTGTTTGAGCTGGCTGGCTTGCTACAAGTGGCAAGTACGCGCTGCAGATGATGACCCAGAATGCATTACACTTTTAAAAGACAAATTACTCTGTAATAACTACATACTCAAACAGAAATATACGTATCACAACGGGACAATGTAGCTTAGTTTTAAAACTACAATCGTTATTATATTTAGGTTCATTGTAGTGATGTTTACAAAGAATGATACATGGAAAAAAACAGGCTCCCAAATACCCACCGTCAGCAACACAATCAATACAATGTCTTGGTATATAAAGCTTGGCGCTGCCATTCTGTACACATGGTATTGAAATGAGTACATTGACCGCAGTAATTCCACATGAGAATGAATTTTCATTGATATGAAAGGCCCGTCTGCGATGGGTGGGGCCTTTTTGCAGACGGAAAAAGGCCCTGGGCCCAGGGGCGATTGCCCCGCCCGCCCCGCCCATAGCTCCGCCCCTGTGTACCACTGCATCCTGGGATCTTGCATCTTCCCTTTTTGTCTGTCATGACCATCCAGTGGGCTGTGGCATCCAGCCGCACATCAGGGATTGGAATGGGTGCAGCAGGTCCTCTTTTCTTCTTGACCTCAAATTCTGCAGCAACTGTGGAACTGTGACGACCTTTTCTGCGCTCCATAGTCTTCCAACTCCTACAGAGGCCTTCAGCAATGTAGGATTTGAAAGTGTAGAGGCTCATTTGCTCCTCTCGTCTAATGTCAAGACCTTCACAATCTCTCCTGCAAAGCATCCACGCTGTTACAGTGGTCATGTCCAGCAAGTGGAACATCAGCCGGTGGTACCATTTTTTTGATCTTACTTTGGTTCTGTAGAGTGCGATTAAGGAATCTAGCAGATCCACACCACCCATATTCTTATTGTACTCCGTGACCACAGCAGGGCAGGGAACTTTTAGGACAACTTTTTTCTTCCGATCCCACCTCTCAACATCTGTGACCGGTGATGCTCCATTGTAATCACTCAGCAGAGTCACTGAGCGGTTATCGTGCCACTTCACCACATGCAAGGTGACTTCGCTGACAACTGCAGACTTTTGGTCACAAGACCCACGTCCCATTTTCTTCAGCTCAGCATCAGACTTGAGGTTGGCCCCAGGTAGTCTGTTGGCGCGAACAGTGCCAGTGCTGTGAATTCCTTGATGGGCCAGAGCAAGAACAAGGGGCACGCTTGTAAACCAATTATCAAAGAAGAGCTTGTGGTTCTGCTGCTTGGGCACTGGGTGGGCCAGGCGTAGGACAACATTTCCACTTGCTCCCACATCTTGCAGCTCAGGGGGCTGTACAACTCTTCCTGTGTAAATTTCAAAGTTGTGTGGAACACCATCAGAACCAGCTAAAAAGAATATTTTGTAGCCCCATGTCTTTGGTTTTTTTGGTAGGTATTGCTTCAGCTTGTTCTTGCCCTTGAATGGAACCATCTGTTCGTCTAGAGCCAACTTCTCTGCCATGGGGATCTGCTTCAGCTTTGCAGTGAGATGACTAACAAGTGGACGTACTTTAAAGAGTGAATCTTCATTCTCCTCTGACCGGTCATCATTATTGCTGAAATGTAATGATTTCTTAATGGTCTCCCATCTATTCAGTGACATAGTGTCTGCCACTTGGGACACCCTACTGGACTTGCTCCAAAACATTCGTGTGGCTGGCAATCCAAACAAGGACATGTGTAAAACAATTCCCAGGAACTGCTCTAATTCTGTGGTTTTCAGGTTCAAGGGTTTGCTTGGGTCACACTGTATAGCATAGAGATTTGACTGCTCTACAATTATATCAAGGATGTCTCCAGAAAAAAAGACCTTGAAGTACTCAAGGGGGGACATGACATCATTTGACGCTGGGAGGCTGCCCTGCCATTCTGGGAATGTAATAAGATTGGACATATGGTGTGTTCTCCAACGGGGTATGTTTGGAGCATCATCCTGAAGTACGGGTAATTCAGCATCAACAGGATGTTCTTCCTCAATCTCAGGTGCAGGTTCACCATCCAAGCCATCTCCTTCAGAAATCAGTAGACAGTATACAATTAGAAAGTGTCAGCACTCATTTCATTCCATCACACACCACACACACACTCTACAAATGCACACCATCTCTTACAGACATACACAAATACACACGCAGCATAACTGACTGACCCCTGACTGACACCTGAACTGCTCACTGTTTCTCAAACCTGTTTCTGGAGTCCACTCTTCCTCACTGTCACTCTCCTCTAGTGCACTGTCCTCACTGTCAGAAGGAATGACCCTAACTGCGCGGTCACAATCCTTCCTCCCATAAAACATTCTCGTGTCCATGCCCTGTAAGTTCAACCATATGATTATCAAATGATGCTATTTATTTATTTATTTATTTATTTATTTAAGTCTTTATTTAGCCAAGAAAGCATTTTAAAACATTTAGGAAAGGAGGTCACAAGGACCGGAGTTGAGATGCATTGCTGAGACAATTGGCTGAACACAAATGTCCTCACTGCATAATGTTGCCCTGAGGCAACGAATGAAAAAGATCTGCTTTACCAAATTAATTAATGCAAAATATCTATTTAAATAACTAAATATGTTTCTTGGTACATTCATGCACATCCACCTATTTTTGTTTATAAAGTTTCTTCAGACTAAACATGTATAAAAATGTTTTGAATCTTACCTCTTGTCGGTGTGGCATACCATGCGGCTTTGCTTCCAGAAAGGATTGCTCCTCCCCCTTGTCAAAGGTCAAACCCCCCTTTACCCATCATTTTGTTGGACAGAAACATGTCTTGTGATATTGTATTTATAAAAAAATCAAAAAAACAATTAAAGGGCCAGTGCAATGACCAAAAAAGTGGTTTGTTGCCTGAGGGCAACACTATGCCATAGAGGGCTAATTACCTCAAGTCTCCATTGTGGAGAACTTAACTGCAGAAAAAACATCCATACTGGGTCTAAAATTGTTTGTGCATCAACGGTCAGGCTTTCAAGAATTCTGTCCATTGGAAGTTGCTGTCTGGCATGCTATTTACTTCAATGTGAATTCTTCACAGCATTAACCCCTATTTTCCACCAAGGGGTGATGTTATGCAAAGGAATGTGATTGCAGAGGTAAACTTTAACAATAGCCTTGTAGACCTTGAAATGGCTTATAAATTTGTCAATGCTTCACTTGTCATTCCTGTGCAAGACACACAGGTAAACACACCCATCCCATAAATTCACAGCCTCCATACTACCTACATGTCTTCAGTAACCGTGCCTTTTCCTCAGAGTCCAACACTGCATGTAAAAGGTACAGGGACACAAATGTTGCTGGTTGAACATGGCTGCCATCAGGCACAAAAGTGAAAGACAATATGGTGAATCTCTGTGTTTTTGATAAGTTAATGAAAATGTCTGTTCTCCCCAGGTGATGCCCTGCCTGAGCAGGCTTTCTACATGGTGGGCCCTATCGAGGAGGTGGGGCGGAGGCAGAGAAGGCAGAGAAGCTGGCTGAGCACTCGTAAATGAGCATTTGTCAATTGTGTAAAAAAAAAAAGAGAAGCTGAAAGGAAGCAATTGGTTTGTACACTGTCACATTCAAATCCAAAATTGTCCCTGTATCTGCCAAGTAATTCTGAAAAAGTTCTGTTTAATGTTTCCAATTACAAAGGTGGAAATAAAGTTCTGTCTTACAAGGTTTGTTCCTGATGTTTTTTTTTTTTTTTGTATGTTTTTTTTTTTTGCCTTCCCTCTGAACATGGATTTCTAACAACTCTCATAAATTGAAATGGGTAGTTACCTGTATGGCTCGTTGCAATGAAAATGGATTACATCTGAACATAAGTGGTCTCTAAAAAGTCAAGTGATGATGATTCCTAAATTTTTAATCTGCAGTGTATCCCCTGTGAACATTGCATGCTTTGGAAGTGCCTCTTGACTTGGCATTGCTGCTGAGAATCTGTTTCAGTGAGGATTGCATTGTAACTTTGTGACTGGAAATTTCGTTTGCTTCCGCACACCGGCGGCGCACTGCAGACTGCATAGAATAGTAGCTTGTGGAATCACCGATGAATTTTATCGAACGGCTCCGACAAAATAGACTTGAATCGTAATTAACAGGCGACGACAGCTCGGCGCTAGTCTGCGTGGTTGTATTTGAAAACAATGGAATGGAATCAGTAACGGTTTTAGGCACGGGCGAACAGGGCAGCCCCCCCCCGCCTTTTCGTAGGGGCGGAACGAGCGCTTAGGAAAAAAACTGTTTCTGAATATCTATCATATTACTGTGTGGGCAATTGGCACATTGGTGCCCCCTAACTGCAGGCGTCCTTGTTTGCTGAGAAGGTGCCATGCACAGAAGCTGTGTGTGAGAAGGGCAAAGGGGAGGAGGCGCAGGGAAAAGTTTACCTCTGGGTTGCAAATAAACGCAACGCCAAGAGGGGAGCGGGGGTCCACTGTATAGTGCAATACTCTAATCCAATTAGTGAGTTATGCTGAAGTTATAATGTTTTGGGAATTGCCAATATTTTTTTCGTTTCGTTCGGGGGTGGGGGCGCTCGGAGGCGGTCTTGCCCGGGGGTAATACACTGTTGAATTGAATGTTGATTGCGCTGTACTTTGCACTTTGTCGGACCCGTTGCGGAAGCCTTAAAATCCTCCGCTGCCACACACCTGCAGACATTCTTACGTCACAATGGCATACGTAAAAAGAGCTTCACGTCAAACATTAAAGTGTTGGTTCAGATGCATAATCATCATTTCATTATTGGCAAGACCAGCGGACATTGAGGAAAATGCCCTGTAGGTTTGCCATTTAGATAAGGGAACTTTACTCTGAACAGGTAAGATCATGATTTCTACAACCCAAAGATGGTTTAAAGCTAGACCTCATTTCCCCAGGGAAATCGCACTTTATCTGTGTTAAGTAAATTTTATCATATGGATGTAGATGCTAATTTACACCATTTATGTTTATCTTGCTGCAATGCATGTATATTGGTAGGTGCTGTGCTCATTTGATCAGTTTACTAGTGAAACAGATGTGAAACTAATGATGGTCACAGGCCATATAATGATAGCGGGGACCTTTATTTTGAAACAGTTGTAACCACAGAAAACCATTGCGTGTATAGTCAATTAGATTTATTTCTCTTGATCTATCCATCTATCTACTTATCCATCCATCCACTTTCCTATCCACTACCTGAGGGACATTCTGCCTTTTACCCATATGATTGACAAACGCAGCACACAGACAGCAAACGCACGTGACAAATCGAAAATAAAAGACCTTCAGTATAGTAATACAGATAAGACATGTTCTATAACTGAAGGTGATTTTCTTCCAGACAGTGAAGAGAACAGTTTGTGAGGATCTTACAATAATGGAAGGTAAGCGCCATCATGCTTTCAATAGATCTGCACTTTCTTCTAACTTCCACAGACCCATTATGTTTTGGTCTTAAGGATAATTTTGAAAATACAGAAATGTTTAGTTCAATTTTTATGTTTAGAAGATCCTTCTAAGAGTCGGCCAGGTTCTTCAAGACTTGAAGACGGCTCACACTCAGGATCTGCACCAAGCTCTCCTCAGGAGAGGATGGGTCTTCGTTCTCTGCAGGACTACATTTTAAATTTCACTGAGGAGTGAGTCTTGTTTTAAACTAACCTAACCACAGTGCTTGAAAGAACAGAGATTTGCCGTTAATAGAGAGCCCCATTTGTTAAAACTCCTTTCTTATTTATTTATTTATTTTTTCTTAGTGAGTGGATAGTTTTCAGCTGCATGCTACAGACCCCTGTGAGTATTGGTCTTCCAAAACACTGTGGCACCTTAATTACTTAGTTACTTTTCAGACTCTTCCATGGTTTCCTTTTTGACAATGTAAGTAAATATCACAATATGATTTTTCTGTTGAACACAGATGACACGTATGCAGTTCGCTGAAACATGCATGGCTGTGTTGAAAGTTGTGAGCCTTAGCTCCATCGCAGTTGTTTTGCCTGCATATGTGGGTGTGGCAAAAGATGTGAAAAGCGGCAGGCCGACTACACCAACAACCTTCTCCACCATTGCATCAGCTGAAAGGTAGTCAAACACTCCGTTTGTGGCTACACAGTGTGACTTGGAATTTATCACAAGGAAGTTGAGTAGTAGCCTATTGATTTTGTATGGTTATGACATGCTAACATTTCTTGGTATTTGTGCTTTTTCTCAAGGCCATGCCGTAGCTTAAAGACCACATCTCCTGGGCCACTGAAGATCGATGGGGATGTCATGGATGAACGTGAGAGTGCCTCCTCCTCTTCCCTTGAATTGCATAGTGGACCTGTGGGTGATTTGGCACGCATGATGAAAGGAATCCTGGCATCGTTGCGCAAAACTGTGGCATGGCATCCTCCTGCTGAGGATTCAACGTGCTCTGTGTCTGAGCGCTCTGCCAGCACCAAGGCCACTACAGCCATACATGGAAGTGCAGCCCACGATCAGGCCTGCATCAACAAAATCCTCGAAAGGCTGGTAGCTAGCGGACACATCCACCAGATTGCCAACAACCTTGTCAGTCAGATTCAGGGTGCTATTCAGGACAGCGGTCCAGCTTCCACTCCTGTTTTTGATTCTGTGCTCTCTGCCACGGTAAAGGTGGCTCCGAAGAGAACACTAAGTGCCTCTCATGTAGTTCACAAATACGCTGAGGAGGCCATCAAGAAATTGCTGCAGCCATACTTTCTCCCCCTCGTGGCAATGAATGCAAATGACATGACCTCCACCAAAACTTCTTCCAGTTCTTACGCCAGTAGCCGCCAACATTGTGCCACTACCAAAGGTACCTCACCTTCTCTTCTTGGACTGGAACTGGAGAAAGATGAATGCAGCTGCCTGATGACCAAACTGATGCAAAGATTGCCTGCTGATATCAGCCTTAGGGAATCTGCGGTTTCTTCCAGGTCTAATTCTGCACCTCATGGCCGAGTCACTGGATCTCCTTCACAGAGATTTAGTGAAGTTGTAGATCTCTTCACTAGAGTCATGATTTTTCAAGTAATGGAAATGGTTGACACTGAGCTGAAGAGACATGAGCAGGCTAGGTTGCCATCACTTAACCAAGAAGAAATTCCCATTGAGGGAGCAGTGTCCACTGAGAGTGATGCAGGTTGGTATGGCGGTTTGTTTTCCGGACTAATCCAGAGGTTCCTTTCAGAATTTCTGTGCACTGAATCTGCTCTTGGTGATGACACTCCGTCATCACCCAGAAGCCTGAGCACCCATTCTGGCACTGGAAGATGTGAGTCAGCTCCTGAAAATCTCAAAAACGTGCTGGAGCTGTTCACAAGGTTGATGGTTAGTCAAGTGATGGACATCATCCAGGTGGAAACATCATTGTCAGTAGTTTCGCGGCAATGCAACTCAAGCGTTACGTTCTCCATTTTGGACTCAGATGCCTTCACTGATGGAACCTCTGTGGTTGGAGCAGACAGCAGTGACAATGGCTGCTTGGTCACTGCACTGATGCTAAGGCTACTGGTCAAACTCAGAGATCAGTCAACTGCCTCCCCAGACACTGTGGAGTCCTCAAGGGAGATGATTGGGAAAATTCTCTCCGAGTTCCGCAGCGCAACAGGAAGTCCAGACTTCCAGACTGATCTGAACAACGTAAAGCTTCAAACCATCTACAAAGCCATGGATAAGTTCCTTCGGAAGGAGTTTGGATCCGAGACCGTCCTGCAGAGAGCAGTGGAGACACAGGATGAGTCTTTTGACACCATCTTGCTCTCTGGCTTGAGGGAGGAGCTGCTTCCACGGTGTGATGTTGAAGTCACTGCAGTTCCATCATCTCAGAGTTCTTCAGATGGGCAAACAGCCATTGGGAGGCCCAGGAAGTGGCTCAAATTAAAAGTATGGCAGAAAACATTGACCACATATGATATACTATTTATAAACAAAAGTCCTGTTTTCAGCAGACTTACAAATATGGTTTTCATTTAATAGAGATGTTTGTTTTTTATCTCTTCAATCAGATGCCAAAACTAGGCCGTAAGAAGGTGCCCTCGACAAATACACTTTCTGATTTCAGTGAGTATTTATTCAGTCAGTATAATTATAATGATGATGATGATGATGATGGTGATTATTATTATTGTAGTTGTTGTTGTTGTACTGAGTGGTGCTCACTCCCCTCTTCAGCAGGTGAGCGTGTGGAGAGCCCTCCATGTCATACCCCATCTGTGTCCACTTCTGGCCAGAGGCCTCGCAAACGCTCCTTCTTCAGATGGATGTTCACTTGCTGCTTTAAAGGCTCATCTGAACATTAAAGAATTTTTTTGATTTCTCACTCAGACAGCAATGCTCACCCCCCCTCCAATTAATAAATAAATTGATAAATAAATGAATTCATGCATTTTAAAAATGTTTGATTTTTTTTTTTAATTGTTTTTACAATCAATGGTGGAGAAAACTGCAAAGTTAAACATCAATGCATGAACATGCGATACAAATGCATGCACAGCTGAATGGGGCTTACTAGACAGTTGAGGTTGATCAGCATCATGTGACTTAAATCTTGGTATTGACAAATTGATACATTCTGCATATGTGGAAAAGCTATGCTCCCACCTTAAATTGAACCTGATCATACTCACAGGCCTACTCTGTATTCCATTCACATGCAGTCTCAGTAGGCCTCCTCTGGGTTGTCTTCAGGTCATTTTGAAAGGCTTGTTGACTGCTGTTTTTATATTTCATTTTTAACAGCTTTTTCCATGGATGTTGTACAATTTTAATTAATATCCTACCACTTGTTTCATAGACTCCTAATCGTTACTGAAAAAAGAGGATGATCATGCATTTTGTGTACATGGTGGGATGGTCCAGGCTAAAATTCAAGGCCAATTTTTTTGTCCCAATCTGTCCCTCACTTAAATGAGTGCTGAGGTCATGCATTTGTGTTGTGTGCAAGGGACTTTCTGCTTGTACGGTTCACCGATTGATTGGCTGAATTGCGTTCCAAGCCAGTTTTTGAAAAGCAATAAGCTACTCAAGTCTGTGGGGTTGCACTATATTTAGATTTGCAAAGGGGGTTTAATTGTGGCTTTTTGCTTAGATATTGATCAAGATGCAACCACTGGAATGTTGGTTTTATAGATGCTTTTCCAAACTGAAGTAAGGCAATAACCATTACAGTGACATTAACATTAATAAGTAAGCCCATTTATAATAGTATGACTACTGCTGTGCGATTGAGAGCATCCTGACTAACTGTGTGACAGTTTGGTATGGAAATTGCTCTGTCGCTGGTCGCAAGGCTCTGCAGCGAGTGATGAAAACTGCTCAGAGAATCACAGGGACTCCACCTCCTGCCGTTGAGGATGTCCATAGGAAAAGATGTCTGCAGCGGGCACGCAGCATTCTGAAGGACACCTCTCATCCTGCCAACAAACTGTTTCAACTCCTCCCCTCCAGAAGGCGCTACAGGAGCCTACAGACTAAAACCACCAGGTTCAGGAACAGCTTCTTCCCCACAGCCGTCACACTACTGAACTCTGTTCCCCAATGAACCTCACAGTCTGCTGCTATAGCTATGCTGGACTGCACATCTGTATATCTGTATATACTTAATACATCTGTACATCTGTATATACTTAATACATCTGTACATAACTATCTCTATAGCACATCTGTATATACTTAAAACATCTGTACATAACTATCTCTATAGCACATCTGTATATTACCCTTATTATCTCTTCACCTTACATGTATATTGCTCTTCTGCCTATTCATTATTACTACTCTTATCTGTATATAATTTGCTCTTTAACTGTACATACTGCATACTGTATATACTGCACTTGCTGCTCTTTGCACTTCTGATTAGATGCCAAACTGCATTTCGTTACCTGTATTTATTTATGCGTAATGACAATAAAGTTGAATCTAATCTAATAATATGACTACTAATTACCTCAAGTCTCCATTGTGGAGAAGTCAACTGCAGAAAAGCATCCATACTGAGTCCAAAATTGTATCTCCTGACAGACGTCTGTTTTTTTTACATTGACGGTCAGGCTTTTAAGAATTCTGCCTATTGGAAGTTGCTGTCTGGCATGCTATTTACTTCAATGTGAATTCTTCACGGCATTAACCACTATTTTCCACCAAAGGGCGCTGTTATGCAAAGGAACGTGATTGCAGAGCTACTCTTTAATAATGGCCTTATGACCTTAAAGTGGCTTATAAATTATGCGTGTAAAAGGTACAAAAGGAACAGAAATGTTGCTGGCTTTTGGCTGCCATCAGGCACAAAAGTGAAAGACAATATTGTGAATCTCTAGCTAAACATATAGAGTAGGTTCACATGCTATGCATTAAGTTCTTACAGCTGATATATTCAGATACTGCATGCAGTATGTGCTAAATATCTTGGCTTGAATTTCTGAATACCAGGAATGCACCTAACCTCTTATTCTTAATCTCTCGCCACACTGCACCTTTATTGCACTATTGCACTTTCAACTTAAAATACTGCAAATTTTATGTTAGCAATATGCACTCTTTGCTAGTTTCTCATTGTGCTGTAGCTTGAATGTTCCTCTTTTGTAAGTCGCTTTGGATAAAAGTGTCTGCTAATGCAGAAATGTAAATGTAAATATACAATATTTCTCTTTTCTGTGCAGTATTTTGATGAGTAACACAGGAAGTGCAGTTATGTCAGAACGGTTAGCAATTATAAACATCCCACAACAGCTCACCAAGCACCTGTACTAGTACAACGGATGGCAAGCTACATACTGAACATTAGAAATGATTCCCATTTCAGAAGTAGCTGGGTCATTTCCTGTGTTGCAGCCCAGACTTAACTGTGCCTATTCTGTCACTTTTTCACCTTCGACCCATAAACCTATCAGCACACCAAAGGTCTCAGATTGGTTCATTTGCACAGCCATATATGCAGTGTCACCTTGACCTTTGACAACCTGGAGTACCTTGATCATTTTAACTGTGAAAGCTGTTTTGCCAGGGTAAGGGGTGTGTCAGCAGACTACGTCAGTGTGGGCTACTCAAGTGTGACTGGTCAAATGTGAAGAAATGCCTATGAGGTTGATTGACATTCTAAAGCTCTAGTCCTACAGATCTAATATATGCCATAAAGTGAAATTTTCAAGTGTACTTTTTGTTTTTGAGAGATAATTTTAATATATATTTTCCTTCCATCTTGGCTTAAGGGTAGCTTGAAAAATACAGCCAGCTCAAGGGACAACTAGGAAATTGTATAAGCCGCACCAATTTATTTTAAAGCCATGTAACAACTCTGCAGATGTACATACAGGGTGCACTGCACTTACAATTTACTGTATTTGAGAATGTAATTGCTTTGGATTTGGGCCATGCCATACCATTGTCACATGCCATATGGAATGTAAAGCTATCATGTACTGCCTTTAGTGTCAGGCAAGAGTATACAATGTTTGTAAAATATGTGTCAGGGCAATTCCACGCAAAACATATGATGTGATGATATGATGTTTTGTTAATTTTTTTCATGTAAGTTATACCACAAATAAAAATAGTAAATGCTCAAATTTCATGATCATCATTTACATCACACCATACAATCGCATTTTACTGGCATTATGGATGTGACAAAGATGATAATTTTCCGTGGAATTGCCCATCATTAAAATGAGTGCAAGAGTGGACAGTGAAGCTGCCTGATCCCAGACAGGGCCTATTGTCAGGAGGCCTAATTGACAGCTTTGGCTGGTTTGACAGCCTCCTTTAGCAGCAGATAGTCGGACACACAGGAGGGCAAGTAGGAAAGAGGCAGCCAGAAGATCTTGGCGTCCCAGCCGGGAGAGTAGCGTGTGCGGGGGTGCACTGCAGAGACGCCGTGCTCCATGCAGCTGACCACTTTCATCAGGTCTGCGTCAGGCAGCTTGGCAAATTTGTCCAACATTACTTGGTGCACTATAGGGGGAAAATACATACACATACACAGAGAGAGAAAGAGAGTGAGAGTGAGAGAGTGAGTAAATAAGGAACCACTCAAGTTAAGAAGACTACTTATTTCTGGATGAGCAAACGCTGTTCAGTGCTCAAGTTGCATATTGATTTTGGCAGCAGTGTTTTGTGGAGTCCTCTTCTGAAATTTACAGCCAACTTCAGCCACTTATCCAAAAGAAAAAGAGGTTACAAAGACAGCCTACATCTTAATCATCCAAGAAACTATTTACCTTTGCCAACAAAGTCGTCACCATAGTCATCTTTCACATCCTGGGGCAGCTTATCCCACAGCTGCTTAACGTTGCGCATCAGAATCTCTGTGTCAGTCACATTGGTCTTGAAGAAGCCTGGCTCAATGCAGACTACTTTAACACCAAAGGCATGCATGTTCAGCCTTTAAGGGGGAAAAAAAAATATGTTTGCTGTGTTTTGAAATTATGGGATGTTACAAATAGAGTTCAGAGAAAGTTTGGGGAAGGCTGTGGAATTAATTGGATTATCAGATGCTTGTCAATTTGGATCCATGTAAGATTTCAAAGAAAACATGCTTGTTTGACACACATACTTGATTTGATTTCGCTTCTCAGCTCAGAATAGCCAGTAATCCTATCTCCACTTTGTTTTGTTTTATTTTCTCCAAACACCATGCTCTCCTGTTGTGGTGCGTATCAAAAAGTTGGAAGATGGATCACGCTGGTACTTCAGCTTTCACAGTTTTACTTTTTATTTTTTTACTTGTTACTTGTCAGCAGCAGGGTGAGCACAGAGTGTTTTCCCTGAGAGACAATGCCGTCCTTCAAAAAAAGAGTAAAAAGCCCAAACTCTTCAACTTGCTGCCTAGGCGCTCTGCCAACCTTCTTTTTTTAATTTCTTTTTCATCTGCTGGCATTGTCCTTGGAATCTGGCACTTTCTCCAGATCCTTAAAGACCATCATTGTAAAACCACTTCTCAGGGAGATAACTTGGATTGGAGGCCTACATCTAACTTAGCCTTTATAAGGAAAGTAATTAAGTTAATTCATCAGTTAATGGACTTCTTAACTACAAAGTTCCAAATGACATACATCCCAACACTGACTGACTGACTCAGTGCTAGTACTAGGCTACTGGATCTGAGCACTGCATTGACACAGTTGACAATGCAATATGTTTTATGCAATACTGCTTAACAGACTTGAACACACAGGCACAGTGATAGGTTGGCTACAAAATTCTGTACAAGCTTATTTTGCCAATATTAACACTGGTAGCTTATAGACGTAATACTTCACATACAGCAGAAGCAAGGCTTTTCTGCATTATCAAGTGTTTTTTTGTGTGTATGTGTGTTTCACCTGAGGCTGTCACAGAAGCCCTCCACTCCATATTTGGAGACGCAGTATGGACCCCCAGTAGGGGCGATCCGCCCGAAGACGCTGGACATGTTCACCACCCGTCCTTGAGCCTTCTTAATGAGGGGCAACACACTCAGCGTCACTGCGATGACCCCCATCAGATTGACATCCAGCATGGACTTATAGTCGTCAATGGTCAGCCAATCGCACTGGCCCGAGGGAACAGACACACCAGCATTATTGACCACTGCCCAAAGACCTGCAAGAAGAAATTGAGGATTTAATGATGAACCACTGATGCCTGTAAAAACAATTATTTTCATATAGTTTATAAGTATAGCTATATATATATATACATTTTTCAAGATTTCTTTATCAGTGGTCTGCAGGATATTCTAGTTACATCAATATACATCATATAATATGTGATAATGTAGACAGGTCTTAACATAGAGTACTAGTGAGTCATTGAGTTATAAGTGGAATAAATTGAACTCCAATCCCTGAAAATGCCAACCACTTCCAGCCTTACATTGCTGGTGTGTTCTTGAGGCAGTCCCTGCCTGTATAGGCCAATCAGATAAGACGAGCCCCTTGGACCCTTGATTTAAGTCTAGTGGCTGAACTGACCAGCACCGCATCCCAGCATGCATGTTTATTATAAGTCACCTATATACACCTATCAGCTGTTCAGTATACAAAATGAAGGTCAAAACACACCTGAAGGTTTCAAAAGAATTCATTTTGGAGTTGCTCTAGGAATCAGATGGTTCAGTAATTTGTTTTCCAGTTTTGTACAATTATGTAAATTTATTATGTATTATGTAAAAAGGGAATTTATTCTATTTAAAATATAAAAAATGGATGATCCTTCCAAACTCATGGAACGATCGTGTTAAATAATCATATTGTAATATTGGATTAATTGAAATAATTGGATCATTATTTTTCCCATAATGGATCAAACTGAAGTGCTGATGATGGGCTAGACCCAAACATTTGTTTCCTGCTTTATTGTTATGGCTTACAATTTATCAGCACTATTTAAATACAGAATTCTGAAATCAGTCTCCCCTTTTCTTGATCCTGAGCTGTCTTTGGAGATGCACGCCGAGCAAAACACTGTCTTAAGATGTAGCTGCAGGTACCACTTCTACCTCCTTTTTCCCATAAATCAGCAGCCCTAGTACATTTCATATTGTCGTTATTATGTAAAAGAAACCACAATTCTTCCCAATTCTATTTCTCATTTATAGATATCTGTGTTTACCACATGTGACATGTGTGGTATGTGTGGTGTTAATCTACACTGAACATACAGCATAAATATCAAGTTCCCTACACATGAAGTAAGCATAGGCCTGGAGTCAAGGCTTTTTTCAGTGGAGATTGAACCACTGGTTTGAACCATGTACCAAAAACCAGCCCCTACAATGTCAGTATTTAAGTTCTGAGCGAAGTATACACTCTAAGAATAGTTTACAGTATTGTGTTTATGACCACTTAGTTGTTTAGTAGTTATATGGACTGTACTGCAGTCCTTCTGGTACACTCATACACAAAGATGACACTATCAGACAGATGGCCTATTCGAAAACTGAACATTTCACAACTATTTATGTGAAGGATACAGTATAGCTTCAACAGGAAGTTGTATGGATGTGTTTAATCGTTAAATCAGCTGAATAGGTGGGAGACCAGAGACAACTTTTGCATCATTGTGTTTTTGCTGCAGGGGCAAATACAAATCACCAATGTTTGCAGCCAGCGTCCTCATTTGAGAGGCGCTTTTTAAGAAAACACTGCAGTATGCTTACAGTATGTATGTATGTACATGTATTAACACATACATATCATACCTGGACACTAACTGAATCTGTATATTAGCAATAAATTAGCTATGGCCATATACTGCCTAATTTTCCTCAGCAATCAGTGTCAAATGAGCACAACTTCTCCCACTGCTGTGCACTTCTTGCAAATATCGCATGTCCTAACATCATCATATCACATTCACAAGTAAAACAGCTTGGCCATACCAGAAAGATTACCAAATGACAAGTCCAGCAAATAGATACAGAATAGTTGTCAAGAAAGGGAAGCTGGGGATGAGGAAAAAGGGGTGACATTGGCTGGGATCTTTCAGTTATTACTGCAACTCATTGCATAATTAGCTCCTGCTGGCACACACTGAGCTGCAATAGAACACTCCAGGGGATGTAAATCCTTCTGAGGCCCTTCCTGCTTAACACAGCTTCTGCCAGTCTCTTACTCATACACACTTGTACGCCGTAACTAAGATGAATTTGATAGCACAACAGGATAGAATTAATCAAGACCCACCGAACAATGGCATAACCCTATGGTAGTAATTGCAAGAATGTAGCAGTTTTTTTTTTCTTTTTATACGAAAACCCCCAAAAAGTCACTAACTGAAACATTTTCCTCTTATCAAAGTGTATAAACCAATCCGATAACATTTCTCTCTCGCTCTCTCTCTCTCTCTCACCTTTCCCTCCAATTTTGTCCTTGATGAGGGCTGCAGCCTTGTTGATGCTGTTGTTGCTGCGCACGTCCAGATGAAGGGTGGTCAGCCGGTCTGAGCAGGTCTTCCTCAGCTCCTCCTCACCCTTCTCTGTGTAGCAGGACGCAATAACCCGGAAGCCCCGTGAGTCAAGGGTTGTGGCCAGCAGCTTGCCGAAGCCCGAGTCGCAGCCGGTCACATACACATACTTGTTGCCTTTGTCTGGGACGGTGCTGAGCTCTCTGAACCAGCGGTAGACATAATAAAGCACCAACAGGCCACATAGGTACAGGAACATGGCTTAGGAGGAAAGGAGAGGGCTTGGGTTACTGAGATGACATGGTTTGGGAATGTGGGTCACTGTCAGTATGTCTGTGCATTCTAGTGCAAACCCTAGGAGTGTGGGGTGGGTAACAGAGAGAGAGATGTGAGCATGAGACGACTTGGAAAGTAGCCCTAACTCTACTGTTACTAGAGTTTAAAGCCTCAACCACAGACAAAGTCCACTTTGATCCGTACAAGCCATGAATGACATAATGTCAGGTATTCTAGCGACAGAGTGGCATAGGGCACGATCCTCTTAGCTCACCACTATCCAAGGACATGAGTAATATCCATTTTATGCACTGTAAAATTCACACTAGTTTAGTGGCTTGGCTGGAATACAATGTGATTTTTTTTTACCACTTGGACGGAAGTTGCACCTATTGTTTATATGTAAACTGCTATCAACGCATAAGAATACAAATAGACTATGTTTATATGTCATTTATATCTATATTATTACAATGAAACACCCGTGTCTGGAATCGCGACTTTGGAATCCCCCACAGACACAGGTCTAGTACACCACAGGTTTCACAATTCCGTGTTCCGTGTTAGTTGGATATTGATTATAAAAACGACTCGTTTTTACACCAATTCGGTAGGCGCTGCAATTAGCCTACTTCATAATGAAAGTAGTTACTTTACATGTAGCCTGCTATTCTGTCTTCAGAGTTAAGTGGCTATTTCCTTTGCTTTTGCCTGCGTAAGAGGAATTTGTGTCAATTACGGACAATATAACAGTTATGCATTTGCGCTTATAAACATAGCATTATTCAATAAATTCACATAAGCTCAAACCGTGACAAGTGAAGCATAAAGCAAAATGTTGCCTACCTAACTTTGGTTCGATGTCTCACTGATCTTTAGGACTTTGGGAGTAGCCTTTGGTGGGGGCGTTACATAAACAGCGCAGCAGGGTTAACCAATCAAAAAGTGAGTTGATTATAAGCAATGAAATTTGCACCAGGCCGCTTCACGGAGGCCCACATCGTTCCCAGAGCGGTGGAGAAAAAAATACTGTCGGTGGCTCTGCATGAACGCGCGAGTGTGACCCGAGAGTCACCAATCTCTCCGTTTTGGTCTTTATTAGTGGTCCTCAAGTTTTTTGTTTTGTTTTGTTTTTTTGAAGAAAAGCTTTGCACACTCATTATCAGTGAAAGGAAATGCAGCGTTTGGCTTCACCTAGTGGTCATGTGCAGTAACACAGGAACGTGTGGCCAGGACTGAGTTTAGGCTGAGGCTAACTGAAAGCCTGTCTCTTATTATGTGTTACGAGACGTCTGTAATAGACAAACGAGAACGAGACCTCAGCAGCAACAGGAGCAAAACTTGCTAAATAAGCACATCCACCAAATGTCAAATGTCACCACTAATGTAGGCCTTTTCCACAAGTCCAACTGTTCTGGTTCAGTGTTGAAATAAGTAAATTGGTTTGGAAAACATGGTTTGGAAAGTTGCAGAGGTGGCACCAAAAATAGACATAACTAAAATATAGACATAACTAAAAATAGACACATAACTGAGGTGGGTGTGGACACCTTCTGTTGATGATGCATTATTGGTTCTGTTAAATACTGGTGGAAATGTGAGTTGGTCACAAGGCAGCACCAAGGTTCAGAGAACAGTACTGAAACAGATTGTGTATTGAAACTTATGGTGTACGGGATTCGAGTTGGATAAATTATGGTAAATATTTTTTTTCCAAAGATAAGGTAAGAATGATGTATTTCTGCCTAGGAATTTGAAAAACAAAATTGAAAAAGATCAGTTTTCATCAGAACTCTAGGCTATTTTGTGCAAAATTCTGTACAGACTTAAACAATGCAAAACATATGACATCAAATAAAATTGACTGCAGTACTTCAAGTATG
Organism: Tenualosa ilisha; assembly: GCA_015244755.2. Classification (NCBI taxonomy): domain Eukaryota; kingdom Metazoa; phylum Chordata; class Actinopteri; order Clupeiformes; family Clupeidae; genus Tenualosa; species Tenualosa ilisha. Next base: position 8,174,303 of record PYXC01000495.1, on the reverse strand, counting down.
GCTTCATCTTACATTGACTGGCAAAGAAATTTTAGAGAAGACCTTAAAAGTTCCTATTGTTATGGCAGGCTGAGTCATCTTCAGATGAAGTATGGAGAGTTCTGATTGCTTCAGTGCATTTTTTCACCCTAGGTTATGAAGATGAGCTCAAACAATGTGTGACATATAGGGCCTATCATTGTTACCATATAGATGTTACCAACATGATAACAGTTACTGCATTTGGGGTAGCCATGGCCTACTACTTAGGGCTTTGGGCTTGTAAATAAAGGGTTGCCAGTTTGATCCCCAACCAATGAACCATGGCTGAAATGCCCTTGAGCAAGGCACCTAACCCCTCAGTGCTCCCCGGGCGCCGCTATAGCAGAGAGGCAACTGCTCCGGGTTAGTAAACCTATGTACTTCACAGTGTACTGTGTGTGTTTCACAATTCATGATTGGGTTACAGTTTTTTTCAATTGCTAATAAGATTTTGTCCAATCATCAGCTTCATTTTCAAAACTCTAAATACAGTTTGGGCACCATCTGCTTGTTCTGGCCATTTGGTTGGCACATTTCTTGCCAATTATGTGATGTAAGTGTATTGCTGTGTTAGGAGTTTAGACAAAGTATTTTAAGTATAGGTTAATGCTTGTTAGCCATCGAAAAAAAAAAAAAACTGTAAATACAGAGACCAAATTTTCCTCAAAGGATCAAAAGAGAATAGATGATTATTATTATTATTATTATTATTATTATTATTATTATTATTATTATTATTATTATTATTATTATTCAAGAAAACCCATGAATGAGTGAATGAAGAGTTTATTGTCATTGTACGCAGAGCAAACAACAAAATCAAAGGCGCAACTCTACACACACGGTAACAATATGAGCTAAAATGAAAAAAATATAATAAATACTCTATAGGAAACAAGTATATATATATAATAATATATGAATATGATACAGATTTTAGAAAGAATTAGAACATTAGAAAGACTTACTGTAATTGTATAATGTGACAAAAGTACCAGAGCAAGAATTCTCAGCTATTAATCATGGTTCTTAATAATGTATTAAATTTAACAAGTCTGGAACTGGAACATGTATGTTCTGATTCAATTCAATCCTAGATGTTATGAAAATACATAATAATTGCGTATGTAATGCTATTGGAAAAGTCTGAATTTGGATTTTGTTATATATAGTTTTGGGAGGGCTGACTGAGATACCGAGGGCAACGACCTTTTTTTGGAGAACTGCTTGGGTGTAGCCAGAATATCTCCAGGGTTAATATTGACATTCCAGACTTTGTTTGATTAATTGGCCCCTTTTTTGTCACCATGTTTCCCAAAACAGCACATGTATGGACACATGAATGTAGTCTACGAGCTCTGTCACACACACAGGGAGAAATATGAAAATGTATGAGATACAATGCATGGAGTCTTTGCTTTATATTTGCCATATATTTTTTGCTGACCTGGCCCTTGATCCTTGCTTAATACATCAGGGCCATTTCCAGGCCAAACTGGGCCATAAATGCGTTATAGGCTAGCCGGTATCACTTAAGCCATCTGGAGATGTTGTGGGCTTGTCAGCAAAGCGTAAAAGGAGGATGCCCACATGTTGACTCCAATGACGTGCCTTCTCTTTTACCACTTCAATCCTATTGCCTACATCAAAAGAAATACCAAGTTGTGTTAGTGTTACTTATCTATGCATATTTACTGTGCACATTGAGCAAAGGAGTTTCACAAAGGCAGACTGATCTTCTACTGCTTCCTGTGAAAGACCACTAAGTACTGATATGTTTCTAAGCAAATATTGACACATTATTTTTTGTACTTGTGGTATGACTGATAGGACTAAATAAAGAGATGGATTAAAAATAATTGAATCCATGTGACAAACTGTATAGCTAAACCCAGAAAATATGATCTAATCTTTGTTTAAAGTGTCATTGGTATGTGAGAATCAGAAATACACCCAGGTAGTTTCACACAGGTAGTTTCACCTGTGTGAAACTTAATATTTTTCTCAAGAAGTAGCTTGCATCGCAGCTTATTTGAACTTGAGAAAGTGTGCATTGCTACAAAATGTCTTGCAACATCACAAATAATGTTTGGATTCCTTAGTATCCAACTCAACCTCACAGTCTGAAAAATCTCATGTTTTTCTCTTCTTGTTCTTGGTGCATCTCAGGTAAAGTGAGGAAAAAGTCTCAGGTAATGTGCAGTTCATCTTTAGCCAACTTTACGGTGTAAACTATAAAGGATAGGATTGTATTTGACACTGTTTGCACGTTAGCTCTTGTTTGTCATTTATGATACAACACATTTTTGACACATTCAGGTGTGTATTGAGCTAGTGTCTCATCCATTACTATACTTACACACTTGAATGACATCCTGTCACACACACACACACACACACAACTGATTGATTTTGCTGTGGTTGTCAGTGTGTTGTCTTTGCGTTGCTGGGTCACTGGCCCTTCGTTGATAGTACTGTCCGACCGGACACTTACCCCTACGACAGACGGCACGCTGACCCCCCTGTCCTTAAGAGGATAATAACACGTGGTGGAGAGAGGGAGGAAGAGAGAGAGAGAGAGAGAGAGAGAGAGAGAGAGAACATCTACATACATCAAAAGTTCAGCCTCAGTTCTCTGTGATGCAGTTCCCACTCTCCATGCAAGGGCCTTAAGTGTAGCCTACAGAATTAGTCAGGTGGATGGGTGTTGCAGCACACAGCAACAACGCTTCTGAATCTGCCTCTGTTTTTTCACAAAGAAGAATGCCAGCCTTTTTTATTTCAACACTATAGTGTGTTGGATTTAGACCCAGTGGACTGTTACAATCCTATACGAATACGAACTAAACTCTTGGGTGGTGGTGTGGAGGAGTGCTCCAAGATCTCCTCCTGGGACAGAGAAGTCTCAGATCTTGCAAGGACCTTCTGGAACTTTTCTGAAAGCTTGACGGACACACAAACACAATGCCGGGGTCTGTAAAGTTACGAAGTATCAAAAAGTTTGGGCAGGAAAATAATGGCTATGATTTCACAGATGAAGGTGAGCAGGACCACATCAAACCTTGTGCTAAGATGACCGGTTGAAAGGGAGCATCAAACACCAGTTAAATGCTGTTGAACATGAAAGTGGTATAGATTTCACACAAAAAACAATGACTTAGTATCGAATAGGAAGTGAATTTGATGACTTATCCATCAGTGGCTGTCAGTAAAATAAATAAATACAAATGAATTGTAAGTTAGTTATCTGTTAATGAAGAGCGAAGCTTTGTTGAACAATCCATTTCAGTTCTGCTACACTGTATTCTCCTGTGTCAGCAGTGATTACTGACTAATAATATTCGTTGTCTTCTCTTTTTAGGCCAAACTGGAGAATACATGTGAGTGACTAGCTAATTTTGGCATGTTAATTTTTAAGAAATCATGTCATGTCGTATCATGTCGTATTGAACATGTGATTTCTTTTTAGGACAATGGCATCCTCAAAAAACACCAAAGAGTAAGTTGTTCAAATAGACTGATTGATTGATTGATTGATTAATTTATTGTTTGAAATTGTTGGTTTTAATTACATTTCTGAATCTTTCTCAGCCCTAAGACAGACCAACCAGCCATCCGGGTTGGATTCTTCCAGCTGGTAAATGAGATTCTCACAAATAGATTTTCATATAAATTGCATTCCTAATCCAATGACACTATACCGTGTAAATGAAACTTTTTTTTCTTTTAATCTCTGTGCACAGTTTCGCTTTGCTAGCTGCCGTGAGATTCTGATGATGATCTTTGGTGGCTTTTGCGCGGTTCTACACGGTTCAGCACAGCCTTTGATGCTGCTGGTATTTGGGATGCTTACAGACACCTTCATTGAGTATGACATGGAGTTACAAGAGTTGGAGAACCCGGATAAGCACTGTTTAAACAATACTATTCAGTATCGTAATCTCACCGAAGAAGAGAACTTGGCACTAAATATGACTAGAGTCTGTGGGTAAGATAAGTTCTTTGAGTGTGTCTGTGATTTGACTTGACTTGTGTGTGTAGGCTGAGACCATTGGGCCTCATTCACCAATATCTTTTTAAGAATGTTCTTAAACTTTTTCTTAAAAGACTTTTTTATCCTGTGATCTTTTGCAACTGCAGAATTGCTGAACATGCAGCAACCAGTTATTCTGCATAACAAGTCACAAGGTTCAAGTGCTTTGGAGTGTGCATAAATTTTGTTTTCACCTATGATCAAATAAAATCAGATCAGAAAACATACGATGATTGCAAAATTGAAAACTGAGCAAGTAGGGTTTCAGGACAAGTTTCTTTGTATGAATGGACGGTGAATGAGGCCCATTGTCCTGATCTGTGCTCACCGTTATTAAGTAAATAATGATCATACTCATAAGGATGAGTATAGGAGTAAGAGTAAGAGTCAGAGACTAATTCCAACTATTTCACAAGAGCGACACTAACAAGATCAATCTTTATATTTTCAGTATGTTGGACATTGAATATGAGATGACCAACTTTGCATATTATTATGTTGGTATCGGAGCAGCTGTGTTCATTCTGGGATATTTTCAGGTAAGTGAGGAGTCTACTTTATACACCTGAGACAAACCTTTTAACACTCAGGTCGAAAGGTGCTGTTGCGGTTGCATGAAAAAACTGTAAAAAATATTTAAATGCTACAATGCTAGCACATGTTGTGTCACATCCATAACATGGAATTGCCCCATAAAGTTTGTGTCCATTACAATTATGATTATGATTATGATTATGTTGTACATAATAGTGAGTTTAATTTGGCTCCATGTTACTGGACAGATTTCGTTTTGGGTGACCTCGGCGGCCCGTCAGATTCAGATCATCCGCATGATGTACTTCAGGAAGGTGATGAGGATGGAGATCGGCTGGTTCGACTGCAACTCTGTAGGGGAGCTCAATACACGCATGTCTGAGTGAGGAAAAGAATGCAAACACACACACACAAACACACACACACACACACACACACACACACCTCACATCCATGCATATGCATACACCCATCTACCAATGTATGCACGCATGCCTACATACGCACACACACACACACACACACACACACACACACACATTCACACGGTGCAGGTAAGTCCATATCACTAATGCCCTTCTCTCCACTTTAGTGACATCAACAAGATAAATGACGCCATCTCAGACCAGGTGGGCATCTTCATCCAGCGTTTCACCACGTTTGTGTGTGGATTCCTCATGGGCTTCGTCAAAGGCTGGAAACTCACCCTCGTCATCATTGCTGTCTCACCTCTCATCGGAGTGGGAGCTGCTCTCATGGCACTGGTAAGAAGACAGAGGAAGTGTGTGTGTGTGTGTGTGTGTGCACGCGTTTGTGTGTGTGTGTCGGTGTGTGTGTGCGAGTGTGTGTGTGTGTGTGTGTTGGTGTGTGCCGTTTTGTGTGTGTGGGTGTGTGTGTGTGTGTGTTTTTGTTTACGTGTGTGCCTCAGTGAATGTGGTATTTTTTACATGTAATATAGTATAGATATCACTATGCAATATAGTATAGATATCACTAGCAATTCTATATCATTTTTTAAATCTTAATCCTTATTTTAATATTTGTCTGTTTGTTTATAGTATGATATTTATTTAGTTTTTGATATTTAGTTTTGATTATGGCCATCAAAATCACCCAGATTTTTTACCCAGACAAATTCCTTGTTTTTTCCTTGTGAAAACCTTGGCAAAATAAACTATACTTTACAAATAATTGATGTAAAAAATAATTGAAGATGTAAAAGGTTTTTATTTAAATAATCACTTTTATTCCATTTCAATTATTGTGCATATATGCACTGAGCATGTAGAATACGCATGTTACAGTTGCCAGTCTCTGATCAAGTCCACTTCATATTGGTTTAGTTCATAGCCAAACTCACTGGGCAGGAGTTACAGGCCTATGCCAAGGCTGGAGCGGTGGCGGACGAGGTTCTGTCTGCCATCCGCACTGTGTCTGCCTTCGGTGGGGAGAGGAAGGAGGTGGAGAGGTAGGTGGAGTGATGGTGGTGGAGGAGGACACTGTGTACGCTCTGGCTCATCCTGTCTTTCTCACTGTGTGCTGTCAGTTTAGCTTTGGGACAAAGGGATTTGCTGGGAAGAGTCTTTGCTGGCTTCAGTCTCTGTTTTTAACATTTCTTTGTGACATATTGTAAATTTTTCCCACTTCCCTTATGATCAAAAAAGCTTTATTTCAGTAGCATTAACATACACAGATATTTCCAGTATTATTATCTCAGTAAATTTGAAAAATGTTTTTTTTTTAACTATTTTGATCTTTAGATTGCAGTTACTCTGTTACTGACAGTGCATTTCGTCTGCTTTTTTCACTTTCTCTGCCTCTTAATGGCCACCCCCCCCCCCCCCCCACCCCACCTCTCTCTGTCTCTTTGTGTCTCTCTCCCTCGCCACAGATATGACAGGAACTTGATCTCTGCTCAACGCTGGGGCATCAGAAAGGGTCTGATCATGGGCTTCTTCACAGGCTACATGTGGTTCATCATCTTCCTCTGTTACGCTCTAGCCTTCTGGTATGGGTCTGGCCTTGTGGTGGACGCTCAGGAGTACAGCCCCGGAACTCTGCTGCAGGTCAGGCTGTCTGGCTGGCTGCCACAGAGATACCATTCACAACAAACACATTATATTTTCAACTGAGAATGAACAAGATCCACTCTCAATTTCGAGAGAAATGCAATTAAAAAACATAATCAAATAAACAAAAATTGCATTGCTATTGTAAATAAGAAGTATTTAAGAACACTGTATTCTTAGTTGGCCATATCATAAAGGTATTGGATACCTGTATCCCCAATACTTATGGGAATTGTGTTCACTTCCAGTTGTAGTGGAATTCAGCAGACATTCTTTCATACGATTATAGCATTGGTGCCCTTGAACATGTGGACTATTTCGTAACATATGTAACTGAATCATTCGTGATGCAAATAATGTGTGATTGTGTATTTGCAGGTGTTCTTTGGTGTTTTGATTGCTGCACTGAACCTTGGCCAGGCGTCTCCCTGTCTGGAGGCCTTTGCAGCTGGCAGAGGGGCAGCAACTATTATCTTTGAGACAATTGAACGGGTGAGAAGAAATTTAGGTTGAGTGACATGTCAGTCGAGTTCCTTAAATGCCTAAAGCTCTCTAGACAGTCCATGAATGGATGATATGAATGTATGATTAATTGAATACAGTATGTGGGTGATGAGGTGAGTTGATGAGGGATTACATGAATGACAATGAAGTAATTACTTCCATTTCAACCGATATTTTCCTAATAATACCATCACATAATTAATTACATATGTCTGGTCAGACAGGTTGCTCGGTTCTTATAAAAAAAGATACTTCTAAAAGAGAAAAAAATACTTCTGAAAGAGTTTCTTACATACTTTTAGGAGCCAGAGATTGACTGCCTGTCAGACGCTGGCTACAAACTGGACAAAGTGAAAGGAGACATCGAGTTCCACAACGTGACCTTTCATTATCCCTCGAGACCAGAAGTCAAGGTACGTCATCTTTTTAAAACTTCATCAGGGGTCCAAGCAGCGCAGCGTATTTATTGCTGTTATTGTAATGCACTTAGAGGATGTGATGGCAGTGAAAGTGTAGCACCATAGCCTCTTAAAGTGGACAATTTGCTCAGGCCAGATAACCTCTATTTGCTTAATTGCTTTAGCAAGGTGCTGATTGCCGAGATTTACACAGTATATTACATAAATAAATGTAGTTTAATACCTACACTTGAGTAGTAATTATGGTGATTACAGTATATCATGATGTGTCTTGAAGTATTTTGCAATTGGGATATATTGAGCTAGTGTGTGTGTATTTACCAAAGCGGCTCAGTCTGTACATGTAAGGTATGTGAACATAAATTTTGTTTTACATGGGCACTCAGGAAATGTGATAAAATCCATAGCTGTGCTTACCTCTGTTGTGTAAAAGTGCCTAATAAATGGAATCAAAGTGCTTTAGCTTGAATTAAGTGTGTGTTCCTGTCTCAGATCCTGGATCAGCTGAGCCTGCAAGTGAAGTCAGGAGAGACAACTGCATTTGTGGGCCCGAGTGGAGCAGGAAAGAGCACAGCAGTCCAACTCATCCAGCGTTTCTACGACCCCAGAGAGGGCATGGTACTGGCTGCACCTCTCTGAACATTCAACATGCAGTTAGAGACTGCTCTACAGTGCACTTCATACACTTCAAAGAACTGATACAGACCTACAATTCCATGATTATCTCCTCACTTCTGTTAAATAGTAATGATATTGCTTCTTTTTCCAAGCTTTATACTGTTATTTCATTAATAAAATGAAGCTGTGGTTTACATTATAGGCATACCAGGCAAGTATGATACAGACTGCCACATCGTGTAATTTTACAAAGGGTCCTAATGTTTTCTAAGGTTTTGGATATATTTATTACACTGGAGCAGATGCAGAATATCTGTAGGCTATAATTAATGCTGCATGTAATCCTGTATAATATTTGCCAGATGGATGTATGCAAATATTTAAATTTGCTCCTTTTCTCTCCCTCTCAGGTGACCCTGGATGGTCATGACATCCGTGGCCTGAACATCCAGTGGCTTCGCTCCCTCATTGGGATCGTGGAGCAGGAGCCAGTGCTGTTCGCCACCACCATTGCCGAGAACATCCGCTACGGCCGCCCCGGTGTCTCCTCTGATGACATCATCAAGGCAGCCAAAGAGGCCAATGCGTACAACTTCATCATGGATCTGCCACAGGTCTGCATGTGTTTCCTCATTGGCTTTCACAGATCATTTTGGGACACTCTTTTTTGTGACACTGTCTGACTGGGAAATTAATTACCTTGGCCTACTTTACTGCAGTCTCTTTCTGAACTCTTCTTTTACTTTTTTATTGTTTTATTTATTTATGTATGTTGTGCCCTCAAAATATTTTCTTCACAAATATCTGTTGCACTACTGATGACCATTGATAACTGTCATGATCACAAGTTCTCTATCTGACTAACTTAAATTATGGCTTTGCAGAAGTTTGACACGCTGGTCGGAGAGGGCGGTGGGCAGATGAGTGGTGGTCAGAAACAGCGAATCGCCATTGCCCGCGCCCTGGTCCGCAATCCCAGAATCCTCCTGCTGGACATGGCCACTTCTGCCTTGGATAACGAGAGCGAGGCTGTAGTACAGGAGGCTCTGGACAAGGTGTGTGTTATGGCTCAGCTCTTGTGACCACCATAGCTTAAAATAAGAAAGCCAATATAATTTCACATTCTAAATTTATAACATTTATTAAAATTAAAAGTAAGATCAAAAAAGGATAGCGGAATCGTGTCTGAGTGGCGTTCTCATTGACAATCTAAAATGAAATTACAAGAAACAAACTCCGGATTGTTTATAGGGCTGTACTTGCATAGAGGTACATGCAGGAAGGATGAATATTTAACTCCCCATGCTACCGCCCATCCTAAGGTTTGATCACTGATCTCAAAAAAATAATAATACAAAGTAATTCTATAGGCGATATGTTTGATGCTTTAAATGCGCTTTGGTGGGATCATAGCCATGCTATGTTAGCTAACCAGTCAAGCGGTCATGCAGTCATGAGGGGACAATCCCATGACACTGAAAAGCAGTTTTAGTGATCCATATAACCGGACATCTATAGAAATATGTGTGTTTCTTGTCAAGATTAGCTTCAACCAGGATGTTAGCTTTTCAATCTGAATGTGTTTCTTTCTTGTTCCCGGCTTTAGGTGCGCATGGGCCGCACAACCATTTCCATCGCCCACCGTCTGTCAACGATAAAGAATGCTGATGTGATTGTGGGCTTTGAGCATGGCCGTGCCGTAGAGAGGGGCAAGCATGATGAACTGCTGGAGCGGAAGGGAGTCTACTTCACCCTGGTTACACTGCAGAGCCAGGGAGACAAGGCACTGAATGAGAAAGCACGTCAGAGTAGGTCACACTTTACAGTTTATTCAGAAATAGTTATATTAGTAATAATAGACTGTAGCCTACTCTGTGTCATAGGCTACTAGAAACTACATCACAAGTCTCATAACATATTAAAGTAAGGTAACAATGACCTTTTTAACCTCTTGCTAATGGCAGTGATGGCATCACTTTTTATCTCATTTTAGAGGTGAAAGATGGTTTAAAATACGCTGTGGTGCTTAAACCTGTTGAGGCTTATGAGACATGACTACTTATAGTTACCAGTACATAAACTTCATAAATATTATGAGTCTTTGTGAGTGCTCTATAGTCATTCATAGATATACCTGTAAAATGCATAGATATTCATATAATACACTGATTCAATCTATAATCTACAATCTATTCTATATCTTTGATCTATTCTTCATGTGTGTGGTAAATGTCAAGACTTGTGTTGAATGACCATCTAAAAGTAATCTATGAGTACAAAATGGCTTTAAGTGTAAATGTATAAAACAGCAGAGCGTGTGCTGAACATAATAGGTATGCGTATCACTGCAACAAATAATGTTAATACTAGCATCAACATGGAGAGTGAGTCTGGATTTGCCTGAAGTGTCAATAACCTGTACCCATTTACAACACAAAAAATGCAGTTCCCCCAAAATACACAAAGTGCTGTTACACAACACCACTTGGACTTTGTCATGGTAATAGGAACTTTTACTAGGAAAACGTGGAATCTCTAGTGGTGTTTTTTTGCAAGCTAAACACATTAGCTCTGTTGACAACCAGGTAGAATACTGCATCCTTATATGTTTTCATTTGCCATACCTTATCTATTTTTATATTAATATTAGTACAGTTAACTGCATAATTAGAACTTTTACTGTAAAATATTTTTGGAAGTTGTAATTTAGCTGTAATTAACTCTTCTTATAGTTTTGTCCCTGCTAAATAATTAAACTAAAGGCAAGAAAAAGAACAAACTTCCTTGAACTCAGTCTGTTCTGCTTTCAATTACTGTTAAGTCCAGAGGTCTTGTCTCCTGAAGATAAAAACAAATCCGGTAAAGATATATTGAAACCATTCTGGCTATCCTGTTGTCAGGATCTGAGAGGCTGCTGCCAAGAGAGAGAGAGAAAGAGAGAGAGAGAGAGAGTAAAACATTTTGTTCCCTTTTATTAAAATGTCAAGTGGCTGAGGGAGAAAATGCCGGAAAGATGGATGAAAAAGAGAAGCATGGCCTTACAAGAGCGGGGAGTTATCGTGCAAGCTTGCGGTAAGCGTGTCCCAAAAAACGGAATGAAAAAAAGAAACAAAATATTTCACTAACACACATACACACAAACAATGATGAGACAGCAACTCAGTGTGATTTCAGCTTAATGTAACTGTTTTCTTACAGTGCCTCCATTCGCCAAAGAACAAAGTCTCAGCTGTCCAATCTTATTCCGGAATCTTCTGTGCCCATGGCTGGAGAGTTAGGCCCCAGGTCCTATTCACAGTCATCACACCACCGCAGTGGAACCAAGGAGAAGGTTGGTAGACACAGTTCAGTGACCCACAGTATCCCACAGGATACATATCAGAGGCCTTGCAGACACACACACACACACACACACAGACACACACACACACACACACACACACGTGCAGCTTAGTGTACTGCTGCCTTCTTATCAGTATGTTTATGTGTGCATATCCTGACCTTGCCTAACCTTATGCTGAACATTTGTGTACATTGTGCCTGGCTGCATGCATGCTGAAAGGGTGATCAATTGTCAATTATTGTAATCAGGATAAAAAATACGGTTGGGACAAAAAATAAATAGAAAGAACATTTTAGTGGAGGGGTTGAAATATTTACATGTTCAATCGTCTTATATACTAACAGTATATAAGTGTGTTTGCTTCTCTTTGGCTGTGTGTGTGTGTATGTTTGTGTGTGTGTGTGTTTGAATAGAGTGCCATACCTGAGGAGGAGGAGGAGGAAGAGGTAGAACCGGCCCCGGTTGCGCGGATCCTGAAGTATAATGCCCCTGAGTGGCCCTACATGGTCTTTGGCTCCATTGGTGCAGCCATCAATGGAGGCGTTAACCCTGTCTACTCTCTGCTCTTCAGTCAGATCCTGGCAGTAAGGGAAATGTGCTTGAAGCGTGTGTGTGTGTGTTAGAATGAGAAAGAGAGGAAAATGCCATAATGCAAATTAATAACAAGTTTAATACTTGCAGTGTACTAATTCCTGTTTCTGTTCTCATAGACTTTCACTATGCCTGACCCCATAGAACAACGTAATGCCATCAATGGCATTTGCCTCTTTTTTGTTCTCGTCGGCCTACTGTCATTCTTCACCCAGATGCTTCAGGTGAGAAAGGCCTCTTGTGTTGTCATAGGTGCTTTAAAATATTTTAGATTTAATTTAGGTTTTAGGCCTGCAGTCATTACTCTTTATGGTCACTTTAATGGAGATTTTATGGTCAATTTCATCACATTTCACATCACGGCTCTTTTTGTAAGGTGTGAAACTCACTCACTCGTTTGACCCTCTTCTGCTCTTTGTCTCTCTTTGCCTACCATCTCTCTCTCTCTCTCTCTCTTTCTCTCTGTGTGTGTGTGTCTCTCTCTCTTTCACTCACAGGGCTATGCTTTCTCTAAGTCTGGCGAGCTGCTGACCCGTCGGCTGCGTCGGCTAGGCTTCCAGGCCATGCTGGGACAGGAGATTGGCTGGTTCGATGACCACAAGAACAGCCCTGGGGCTCTGACCACGCGCCTGGCCACCGACGCCTCACAGGTCCAGGGGGTGAGTAGACTCATAGTCATGGCATTTCACAGAGGTTTTCCTCTCTAAAGTGAATTATAAAACATATTTCATATTATGAAGCATATGATATCAAATAATAGTAACCAATCTTAGTCATTTAAATGTAGTCAAGAACAATCAGTTGACCATAGTCAGTAGGAAGTCTGGTACTAGCCCTGCAGTATTGACAACACAGTCAAAACACTTGTCCTCACTGAACACAAACAAACAATCAAACAAACAAATAACCAAAGTGTGTAACAAAACAATTATCATAACATAAAGTGTAATGTTGCTTTTGTGGATTTATGAATCACACCCTGGTATAACTATGTGTAACTTGTGATTACTGTGACTCTTCTTTTACTTGTGGGGCTTGTTTACATATATCTGGATGTTGTTATAAATGGATATTTTTTATCTATATTTTATTTACTCACATTTACATGTATCTACAGAATCCAGCATTTTGAGGTGGATAAAACTCTGTTAATGAAATACCCAAATGGATTTACAAAATCAGTGTCTAAAAATATCTAGATATGTGTAAACAAGCTCTTATTCTCTTCAAATAGAGCGAGGGAAATAAGCACACACATTTCAGAAGTCAGAAAAACTGTGCAGGTGAAAATGTTAGGGATGCAGTGAAGTGTAACATGTGTGTGTATGTGTGTGTGTGTGTGTGTGACTGTGTTACATGGTGCGCATTGAGTTTTAATCTGATTATTCCACTGGTATATGACGTATACATTTCATCTCCTAGGCCACAGGCTCTCAGATTGGCATGATCGTAAACTCTCTGACGAACATCGGCGTGGCCATCATCATCTCGTTCTACTTCAGCTGGAAGCTGACGCTGGTTATCATGTGCTTCCTGCCCTTCCTGGCTCTCTCTGGAGGCTTCCAGGCCAAGATGCTCACCGGCTTCGCCAAACAGGACAAGCAGGCCATGGAGTCTGCAGGACAGGTCTGGTTGTCTTTCTGTTTGTCTGTCTGTCTGTCTGTCTGTCTTGGTTTCTTCTGTTGGCCTGTCTGTCCGTACGTTTGTCTATGTTTGTTCTGATGGCCTGTCTGTCTGCCTGGCCGTCTGTATGCCTATCTGTCTGTCTGTTTCTGTCTGATCTTTGGCCTGATCTTGTCTCGTGTCTCTCTTATCTCCAGCCTTAGGTTCTGATGTCCTCCTGCCACTCTATTTCTCTCTCCAGTTTGTCTGTCTGTTCGTCCGTCTGTCTGTCTGTCTGTCCATTTATCCAGTCTCTTGCAGATGTCTAATTTCTCGTTTCCCCCCAGGCAAAGCCTCTTCTCTCTCTCCTGCTGCTTCTCTCTCAGCCTCTCTCTAGCCTTCTCTCTCTGCTTCACTGTGTCTCCGATCTCTTATCTTCTTTGATCTGTGGTCCAGAGCCAAAGCTGTCAAACTGTCTTTCCTCCTGCTCCCTCTGTCCCTTTCTGGGATCCAGGATTCCTTCTCTGATGTCTGCTCAGAGGCCTCCTTCCTTAGCTCCCGTCCAAGCTTCTGTCGTACTCCTTCTCTCTTTTCCTCCATCTCGCTTTCTCTCTTTCTCAGCTTCCAATAAGTCAGCGTGTTTTTGCAGACATTCATCCATCCAACACACACACACACAAAAAAAGAAAATCAATTTCTCTCCATCGCTCTTTCTGTGTCAGCGTGTTTTGGGCTAATGCATGGCTACACAGGTATACTCATCTTCTTCTTTCTTTCTTTCTTTCTTTTCTTCTTCTTCTTCTTCATCGCTGTTTTCTTATACTCATATCTCACTTTTTCTTACTGTTTCTTTATTTTTTACCTTTTCATTATTTGAGTAGTTCTTATGTCATCAATAGAAAATACACCCCCCACCCCCCCACCCCCCCACGCCCCAAATATCCTCCTCCTCTCACTCCCCTCTTTATTAGCAGAGCAGGTTGACTTTTTCTCCTCTCCTTAGGGAGAACTTTATAATGAACTTTATAATGAACTGTAACTCTGTAGCTCTCTCCCCACTCTCTCTACTTCCATGCTCTGTTTCTTGTTTTCCTCCTTTTCATTATCTCCCTCTCTACTTCTTCTCTCGTTGCCTTTTTCACACAATTCACGGTGCTGGGATTAAAATCGACTTGGAAGAGCCCTTCTCTGTCAACATCAGCACCCACTCAACCACCCTCCCTCCCTCCCACCCACCCCTCCTCCACGTGCCTCTCTGCCACCTCTCTCCTTCCACACTGTCATGTTGACAATGTCCCCTGCTCTTCTCTCCTCCCCTGGTGATGCATTGCCATTAGTGTTGTTAAAATTAAGAAATGAATTACGCAGGCAATAATATATAAATTACACACACACCCATATGTATGGGCAATTCCATGGAGATTTTATTTTTTACATCCATATAACACCAATAAAATGCCATGGTATGGTATGAAGTGAATGATTACTTACATTTGAGCATTACAGATGAAACAGTCAGTTTCTGTGGAACTGCCAATATACATATATTATTTAGCACTCATGCACCTCTAAGGATCACAAGTCCTTTCTTCTTCCCCCTCATAATAAATTCAAATTCAAATTCAAATTCAAATGTTTTGTTGACCCATGTCCATGTCCATGACCCTCTTGCGTGTTGTCCTGCAGATCTCAGGCGAGGCCCTGAACAACATACGCACCATTGCCGGCCTGGGGAAAGAGCGCAACTTTGTAGAGATGTATGAGGCCCAGCTGAATGCACCATACCAATCTGCGCTTAAAAAGGCAAATGTCTACGGTGCTTGCTATGGATTTGCCCAATGTATCGTCTTCCTGGCCAACTCTGCCTCCTACAGGTTTGGAGGCTACCTGGTCAGGCAGGAGGGGCTCCACTTCAGCTTGGTCTTCAGGTGAGGAGATGTGGATTAGACACAGAAAAGAGCTGTTGGGTTGTTGGGTCCACTTCAGTGACTCCTCATACTAATATTAGTGTATGTGTTTTGCACTAATAGGGTTTAAAATATTTCAGGCACAATACCTGCATTCAGGCATGAGCTGGGCATTTAAAATCATAAAGTTAAAAATCATTGCACAAATATTTGGAAAATTCTGATAAGAGAAGGCACAGTAATTAAAAGTTTAACCCCTGAATGTAACTTGAAATAAAATGACTTGAAAAAAATGTTTTTTGTCCTGTACTAAAACTCTCTCTCTCTTTTTCTCTCTCTCTGTCCAGGGTCATCACTGCTATAGTGACCAGTGGCACTGCCCTGGGCAGAGCCTCATCTTACACCCCTGACTATGCCAAGGCCAAGATCTCCGCTGCCCGCTTCTTCCAGCTCCTGGACCGCGTGCCTAAGATCAATGTCTACAGTACTGAGGGCCAGAAATGGGTACAGAAACTCATTCATCACAGTAGTAGAGCACATCAAACACCTCCAAAAGACCTTACTTCAAAGTTGCCCATATTTCAGACTGTGAACTGTATCAGACAGATTCTAACAAGGGCTAGTAATACATAATCTTTTTGTACCAGACAAAGTGCCCATCATTACAGTCTAGTCAAAACATCTTTTATTTTCTTATAACCTTCACATACTTTTCTATGCTCTGTGTCAGATTTCAGCACAGGTCATTACCATTTTGTAGCAGACATACATTTTCCATCTTGTTCACATGGTGAGAGACATGGTGTATAGATGTTAGGTGAGCTGAGTCATTACACTGGAGAGAATGCCTGATTGCTAGACATATCTGCTCTCTAGTGTAGACGGCTATTAGCTGTGGTGTGGTGTGTGGTGCTGATGCTGGGTTGCTAAGCAGCACTGATGGAGTCCCAGGAGTCATTTTCCCATTTACTCTGCTATCAGACATGCATCAGGAAATATGGTTTGGCTTTTTTCATCACGCTCCTTCTCGTTACCTTT
The DNA here is from genome assembly GCA_015244755.2 of Tenualosa ilisha. Classification (NCBI taxonomy): domain Eukaryota; kingdom Metazoa; phylum Chordata; class Actinopteri; order Clupeiformes; family Clupeidae; genus Tenualosa; species Tenualosa ilisha. The sequence continues at coordinate 8,157,624 of PYXC01000495.1, read as the reverse complement.
CCTCTTTTGCTAGCACATTCTTTGTCTCCCCTTCTAATCTTTTTTGTTCTTCACTTCTCACTTGCTCTAATATCTCTCTCTCCCTCTCTCCCTCCCTCTCTCTCTCCTTGTCTGTCTCCTCCCCCCACAGAGTGACTTTCGAGGGGACCTAGAGTTCATTGACTGCAAGTTCACGTACCCGACGCGTCCTGATATCCAGGTGCTGAACGGACTGACCGTGACTGTGAGGCCCGGACAGACACTGGCCTTTGTAGGCAGCAGTGGTTGTGGCAAGAGCACCAGTATTCAACTGTTGGAGCGCTTCTATGACCCAGACTATGGCAGAGTGGTGAGGTTGCACATACACACACACACACACTTCTTCCTTTCTTTCTCTCTCTCTCATTAAAACACACAAACACACACACACTTATTCACACATAAATGCACACCTCTCTACTCTCTTTCTCTCATTTACACACACAACACACACACACACACACACACATAGTTGGCTCTGCTACCTCTGACTGGTGAAACGAAGCAGGGCCCGTGCAGTTAATAAGCTGAGACAGGCCATTTAATCAATGCAAAAGCAATTGACCACCTCTCTCCAGAATTAAACCGCTCTGCATCGTGGCAGGTCTGGGCAGCGTACGGCGATCAATGCTGGCTGCAGGCCGCCGACTCTGCCGAGCTCACATGAAATTAAAACAAGAAGGTCTAACTCCGCACAGGCTCTGTGGAGAGCATTTAAGAGGCCATTTTGTCAATATTAACTGTTGTCTCATCTAGCTCACCCCCAGCCCAGGATGTGTGTTTAAAGGGAAGAAAGTGGCAGGCTTGTTCTTGGGCTTTAAAGAGCCAAGATTACCAGTGAGACTTACTTAAGTACATAGACTCAGGGAGTTAATTATGTATTTTTGGCCTGCTGTTAAGTGTGTGTGCTGTGTGGTGTTTTGTTGCATATTAAAGTAACAGTGTGTAGTTTTTGTCATGACACAAATCAAATATACTTGATTATAACGTGCGACTACTGTATTTGACAGATTAAAGAAAGATTGGAATATTCCAGAGGTATATTCGGTCATAGGGCCTGTAAACTAATCAACTGAATAATATGCTTCTCACAATATAGAACATGAAAAAACATGTATCACACCTTTCTGCACATAGTTTTCACATATATGCAGCAGAATCACTGTTGTAAGATCCTTTATTTTGTGTCCATTGCAGTTAGTGGATGGCCACGAATCAACCAAAGTGAATGTGGCCTTCCTGCGTTCCAAGATTGGCATTGTGTCGCAGGAGCCCATCCTGTTCGATTGCAGCATCGGCGAGAACATCCGCTACGGCGACAACCAGCGTGAGATCAGCATGAACGACATCATCTCTGCAGCCAAGAAGGCGCAGCTGCATGACTTTGTTATGGCCCTGCCAGAGGTGAAGCCAAATGGAGAAGAGCTAAATCCTGTTTAGCTGTTACATGATAAATAAATAGGATTCATTCATCTTTGAGTTTAGATTTAAAGTGTTTCAGCTGACAATAAAATGTCCTCTTATAGCAAAAGTGGACTTCTCCAGCCTAATGGACCAGATTCTTGAGGCAAAATATGTAATATTGAACTGAACAACCAAGTTAGGACATCCCAAGTGAAGATCTGTGTGTGTATGTGTTTGTGTGTGTGTGCCTACAGAAATACGACACTAATGTAGGCTCCCAGGGTTCTCAGCTGTCTCGGGGGCAAAAGCAGCGCATTGCCATTGCTAGGGCCATCATCCGCGACCCCAAGATTCTACTGCTGGACGAAGCCACCTCCGCCCTTGATACAGAGAGTGAGAAGGTAAGCATACTGCAGTACCCCCTTCCCTCCCAACACACACACACACACACCCACATTTCACATTTACAAATGCTCAAAACACAGAAAACGGTAATATGGTTGAGTTTATGTGTGTGTTTTTTTTGTTTAAGCCTCTCTCTCTTCCTGTTTGTGTGTGTGTGTGTGTGTGTGTGTGTGTGTGTGTGTGTGTTTGCACAACAGACAGTGCAAGAGGCCTTAGACAAAGCACGAGAGGGGAGGACCTGCATCGTCATTGCCCACCGCCTGTCTACCATCCAGAACTCGGACATCATCGCTGTGATGTCACGCGGCTACGTCATCGAGAAAGGCAACCACGAGCAGCTCATGGCAAAGAAGGGTGCCTACTACAAACTCGTCACCACAGGGGCCCCCATCAGTTAATACTAACATCAACAGCACCCATCAGATTTTACACTGATACCAGTACAAGGGTTAAGTCAGGACAAGTCAGACTTTAAAACACCAAAGAGGGAAATAATGGGGGGGCAGTTATGATTATTCCAAGGACTCTGCGCGGACAGGTGGCCCTCATTAAATTTAATGAGCAGCATTATTTTTCAGTGGTTTACTAATGTTATAGCTTATCTTTTATACAGCTAAACATTCATTGCAGTGCCTGATTTTTTTTTTTTTTTTTTTTTTTTAATTTTACAGTCAACTTAAAACTGTTCTTGGTGATGATGGCACTTCTTGCCAATTCCCTGCAAGACTTTCTGTCCATAAGAGACAGTAGACTTTAATTCTTGTTTTGTATAAAAACACACAATAACTTCAAAGTAGGGATCCTGTGGGAAATTCTGTGCAGTTCAACTGGGATAAGAGTTACAGACTAGAAAGGCCAAGCCCTTGAAATACTTCTTGTTAACCTTTGTTATTAAGTAGCCTATCATTTACAATAGCTTTTATACTGTTTTATGAAATCATTTTCAAATATAACACAAGCCTTATGTAATGTCAAAAAGTTGTTAAATAATATAAATGTATTAATTGTATTTATATAAAATTATGTTGTGTTTATGAATGGATTCCTCCACCTGAACTTGTGTCCAGGAAATATTTTGGGTATTCTGCGGGGTGAACTGATAGTTATCAAAGGTCAACACTGAAAATAAGATTGGTACCTGGAAACTTCTGTGAAATTGGCAAGTTAATTTGGTAAGCTTGATAGTTCTCAAAAATTAAGCAGTTGTGAGCAATGTTGGCATTGCCAGCTTTTAAAAATATATACACCCAGAGAGGCTAGCTTGGTTGCCTATTCCATTTTATTATATCAGTTATGTGATTTGGGGATAGAAGCCAGATATAAACTCAGTTTTGTGTTTTTATTCATGTTGTACAGAAATGTTTAGAAGTTATTACTTTTCATGTGTTCTTTCTGTTGTCATTTACGGCTCTTCATGTCAATGTTGACTTATTTGTGATTATTCAATGATTCAAAGGCGTAATAAAAAAAGTCTTCACTGATTATTGAAAATGAAATCTGAAGTAGCCTATTTCCAATAAAATACACACACTGTAAAGATTGTTATTGCTTCCTTTGTTACTCCATCTCAATGAAGTCTATGTCTATGCTCCATCTTAATAAAGTCTATGTACAATAATTACTCGCAATTATTGCATAATATGATTTAAAGGCTAAAATAGTATGTCGAATTGTTTTTGTCTAGTCTGCTCTTATACAGCTGTCCTCCAGTAGGTGCCGCCTCAAGTCCGTTTGTCCATGTTGTTACCGTTTCTACCGGCAGCACGTGATGACCTCTCACGATGATTTTACACCGTGGGAGATCTTTGGTTACTTGAAAGCTGCTCTAGCACCGTATCACTCGACTGACAGGCGCAGCAGCAATGGCTTTTTGGTTATAATCTATTCACCACCACCTTAAAATGGCAGTTAAGGAAATGGTCCCTCATCGCTCTCAAGCTCACCTCTAACGCTGGCAAGCAGGCAGACGGCACTCACGACCGAAAGGTTTCTTCACAAACCGTTTATGGTAATGCAAGCCTTATATTTCCCCCATTCTGCTCTTTATCAACCTCCGGCTGAACTATTTCTTCTAATCAGCGTTAAATCACTCAAGATGTAGATGACTTCGAAAGTACCATAGGCCTAAGTAAGTAGTGTTTCATAAATCCCCATGGGCGCGCCAGCTCTACTCAGTATTAGTAGAGTTCGGGACGTCCCGGTGGGGTAGAGTAACGGACGGCACCTACGGCTAGAATGGCTCGGGGTGTAGCCTCTCTGGTATACATCAACGCCAACATAATGTTTGCCCTTTACATAATAGAGTTGTTGATTTATTTATTTATACTAATTATTTATTTATTTATACCATATGAGATGTGTAGATTTGTAAATTAATTCGAATTTTCTGTGTGCACTGTGAATCCAGGTGATGATATCCGGATACGCACATCTGAAGAAGGAAGAGTGTCTAAACCTGTGAGCTGTATTGATAATCAGTAAGCAATATGCATAATTGAGACACTTGAATAAGCCATTGAACAGAGACAGAAATGTCTGTATTCTTGCACTTTAATCAAATCTGAACTAGAGGATATGGTTGCTGGATAGGCCTACTAAGAATACTGCACATTCCTATGTATGTTCTGTCAGGCAAACAAGGCATCTACAGGATCTGTCCAGATATCTGACTTGTTCGGCTGTTTGGTGATATATGTATGTGCGTACAGAGAGATATTAATGTGTACACACACACACACACACACACACACACACACACAGCTCAGTGACAGATTTCAGAGAAATGAGAGAGCCGACACATCCTGAAATAAAAACACTGAAGTAGTGACTGAATCCAGCTTGTCAAGTATGTGGGGTACAGAAGTTCAATATTCTCTCAAATATCTTCAAAAACCCTTCCATTTTGACAGACTTGAGATTCAGTCTTGGCACAGACATGAATAGATATGAAAAAAAGAATCGATAAATACATAAATAAATACAACAAAAAAATGCAGAACTTCATTAAAACACTAAAAAGGAAAATGAATTTTAAGTTTTTTTGGGGTTTGCTCGTGTTACTGCTGAATGTAATTACTGGGCCAAAACACTCTCTTCATGTACAGAGGTGACCATAAACATAGACCTGTAAATATATGTGTACGCATTATCACATGTAAACAGCCTCTGTGAATTCTTATCATGGGGCAGGTGTTAGTGCATCTGGGAGTGAGTTTTTGTGTACTTTTGCATAAGGATACAGATATTCAGTAGTACAAGTGGTTACCCTAAGTGGTGTATGCGCGCACACATGTGTGTGTGTGTGAGGAATTATTTAGGTCTGTGTCTTTCTCTGCTGTTTGTGTGTGTGTGTGTGAGAGAGACAGAGAGAGAAAGATAGGTATGCAATAGCCATAATGCTGTTCGGTTGTGTGTGTGTGTGTGTGTGTGTGAGGAATTCAGTAGTCCTGTGTCTTTCACTGCTGTTTGTGTGTGTGTGTGTGTGTGTGTGTGTGTGTGTGTGTGTGAGAGAGAGAGAGAGAGAGAGAGAGACAAAGAGATATAGATAGGTATCCAATAGTCATAATGCTGCTCGGTTGTGTGTGTGTGTGTGTGTTGGTGCATGTCACAGGTAGCCATTAGTCCTGTGAGCCCCATTGCTGCCATTGGCGTTCCTCTGTGACCTGTGGGACGTGTGTGGTGGTTTCTTTGGGTGGGGCAGGATGTCCTCCTCATCAGAGCTAAAGTCCACATCATAATGATTATCTAAGGACACCTGGAGAATGACAAACCCAATTAAGGCCATGGCTACACCTTTCAGTGTATTTCAAATACATAACACCAGTATAAATCCAAAGCTCTTCATGTTTGAAATGTATTTATTTAGCAGATACTGAATAATAATATAAAGAGTTCAGATGCAAAACCTTTGACGATGAACGATTTGCGATGAATTTACAGAAACATATTTATATCATTTTCATCAACTTTATTATCAGTTCAACTCAAATTGGAATGTTTTGGCTTGATTTGTTTTTACTCAATAATAACATTGCAATTGGAGTATGACAGAGATTACTTGGAAATTATTCTAAAAATAACTTCATTTTTGAATATTTCTGAAAATGGACTGAATTCTGCATATGCAGGGACACATCATAACACTATACTGCGTTAAATGGCATACTGATCTCAAAACACATGCTCTGTGTTTAAACCAACAATAATAAACTAAAATTAAATTAAGAAAGGGATTTAAAAATACATATCAGTTAATTTTAAATACTTACACACAAAGGATTCAGTTTTCTCCTCTGCAAAAAAGCGGGGAAGGAGTAATTAATTAAGAAATGAAAAGCAATGCTAGATATTAGGTCCTTATTACAGAACAGCGAGTGGCTGCAAATGCATGTGTGCACAACATTCTCTTTAAATGACACTGAAGATGATGTAAGCTCACAGGCTGAGGCTGTGTGTGTGTGTGTGTGTGTGTGTCTGTGTGTGAATGTGTATGTGTGAATGTGTGTTTATGTATATGTGTGTGTGTGTGATTGTGTGTGTGTTTGTGTCTGTGTGTGAATGTGTGCGTGTGTGTGCGTGTGTCTGTCTGTGTGTGAATGTGTGCGTGTGAATGTGTGCGTGTGAATGTGTGCGTGTGTCTGTCTGTGTGTGAATGTGTGTGTGTGCCTGTCTGTGTGTGTCTCTAACCTGTGGTCCAGACAGTGCTCTGCAGGTGACCCTGAGGATGAGGTAGGCCCACAGGCAGTGCAGAGCCAGCAGGAGCAGCAGCATGCCGTTGAGGAGCCACCATGAGGGGAAGATGCCCAGCAGAGACCAGCTCTCAAACACCGTCGTCTTCAGCACCCTGGAGCACAGGGCAGAGCGATTGTACACACATACATGCACACACACACACACACACAGAAGTCAAACATTATCAGTAAAAATAAATAAATAAATAAATTGCTGTCCTCAATAACTACACACCTTAATAATTATAGAATACAAACTGACACACATGAACATGAACACACACACACACACACACACACACACACACACACAGAGGAACATGATCAGTATCAAGATCGACTCCCTGTCTGTTTCTCCCACCAAAGTGGCAAGAAACCTAGGTGTCATGATCGATGACCAACTGACCTTTGCAGAACACGTTGCCTCTGTGGCTCGGTCGTGCCGTTTTTCCCTATTCAACATAAGGAAGATCAGGCCGTACCTAACCCAACATGCAACCCAGCTCCTGGTTCAGACCCTGGTTATCTCTCGTCTTGACTACTGCAATGTCCTCCTATCAGGCCTACCAGCCTGTGCGGTGAGACCACTACAGATGATCCAGAATGCAGCTGCACGTCTGGTCTTTAACCAGCCAAAAAGGGCACATGTCACACCTCTGTTCATTGAACTTCACTGGTTGCCCTTGGCTGCTCGCATTAAATTCAAGGCACTTATGGTGGCCTACAGGGTGAATGATGACTCTGCTCCCATCTACTTGAATACTCTTCTGAAGCCCTATGTCACCCGACGACCGCTACGCTCCTCTAAGGAACGTTTTCTAGCACGGCCAACACCTTGTGCAGGTCAGTCCAGACTCTTCTCATATCTGGTTCCGCGCTGGTGGAATGACCTCCCAAGTGCTACCAGATCAACTGATACCCTCTCCACCTTCAAGAAACTTGTGAAGACTAAGCTCTTCCAAGAATATCTCCTGGCGTAAACTTTGAGAATGCACTTAATAATTTAATTTCTCTACACTGTGTTACACTATTGCACTTTCAACTTAAAACAGTGCAGATTCTATGTTAGCAATATGCACTCCTTGTTAATTCATTGTGTTGTAGCATGAATGTTATCCTCTTTTGTAAGTCGCTTTGGATAAAAGCGTCTGCTAAATGCCTAAATGTAAATGTAAATGTAAATGATCAGTCAAATGTCACTGTGCTTAGTAACTACAGTAGCTACACACCTGACTCACTGACAATAAGAGAAGTGAGATCTGTCAAGCGTCACTGTTCTCCACACCTGACTCACTAAGTCATAAACACACACACACACACACACACAGGCGAGCATGATCAGTCAGGCATTAGCACTCTAATACATGCACATGTAGTGAACTGTCCCGATAGAAATCAACAACCAACACTCACACACAAAGACACACTGACCGACTGTCTCACCTTTCTTCTGAATTTGTTCCTTGTGTTAAAGTCACTGGCAACCCTTTGCATTTAGCCCACATGGAAGCCTAGTAAAGACATCCACATACCTCTTCCTAGCCAGTCATGAAAGGTAAAGTATGAAGCGCTTTTTCTGAAGGCATTTTCTCAGAATGACTTGATATCTCAATCACAGTCAATTAATTAAATGAAATGTATATAAAAATGTCTCCTTAGGAATTGGCAAAGCTGTAAAAACCCCATCCAGTCATTCACGATAGATCAATGATATGCATTGAAAAAAATAGGCAGTAATAGGTCTATCAAAGTCACTCTCTCTTTCTTGCACACACATAGACACACACACACACACACACACACACACACACACACACACTTTCTGTCCATCAGTCAAACCATGGTCGCCATTAGTACGTGAAAGGTAGCAGGCAGACAGAGAGGCTGTGATTCTGCTGATGCATTTGTGATTACCTTCATCTATGAGAGGAACACAGCTAGTTCCTAACGAGCTCTCACCTTTCAGAGGTGTGACACACTCACTTACACACACACACACACACTCACACACACATACAGTGCCTGTCATGCACCACAAATGAACACGCCTGGACGGAAACCATGGAAACATCTAGCTAATGGTTTGCAGTTCTATGTGGCTATGCTGATTGCACCTAACTGAGAGGATGGTAAGAGAGTTCTCTTTTAAAGGAACCAGAGGCACCACCATTGTCATACAGTGACCACCATTGACCATTGTCTGTGTATTTATGCAACGATCAAGGCCAACACAACAAACAGGTATTCCCTTTGCTAAATCCAACTTACTGCTGCAATTTGGCATAGCAATAAACAGGGCCAGACGTGGCCCAGATCTGAGCCAAAGCTCCTACAGCATCCTTTTCATGAACTAGGTAAACCCAGTCTGCACCACAATTGAGAGTGAGAGAGAAACTCAGGGGTTGACCATTCACTTTCCAGTTTTTTTGCCAGAGGCATAATACTACAGTGTCAACACACATTCATATGGAGTAAAGCTGATGGGATTATTGGTTGTGCATCACATCACATCACAGTGGTTGTGCATCACAAAGACTCATGCCAGAAACGCAGTTGTGATTGGCTCCTGTTTTTTTTTTTTTTTTTTATTTAAATCGCTTCCCATGGGCTCGGCTCCATATGGACCTGCAGAGCAAATTCATATTTGCTAGCAGCTTCAACTTCATATACCCAGGCTATCAACTTCATTCCTTAATTGATTTGTTTAATTCCCACAGGTCTCTCTCTCTCTCTCAGAAGAGAGAGAGAGAGAGAGAGAGAGAGAATGGTCTCTGAGAAGAAGCTGACTCACCAGGCAGGGTAGAGCGCCAACCGGGATGTGATGAAGATGAGAGTGAACAAGAGGAAGAGGAGGTTGCAGAAGCGCTTGAAGCGAGCGTACTTGGCCATTTTAGCTGCCTGGAACAAGGACAGTGAGACACAGAGAGAAAGAGAGAGAGAACCACTGTTAGACAAGGGAAAATTCTCGGGAGTATAGTTCAGTAGCAGCGGACATTATATAACAAATTCAATTCAAATGATTAAAGGCACAGGCAGAGTTTCTAGTTTTCTGCCTCCTGGGTCACCAAAAAGAAGTTCAGTCTTTATACCAAAACTACAAAGAAACAAATGGGGGCAGCCTGCCCCCCAAACAATGACACAGAGTTTCTCCAGGAGGACTGAAGAAGGGGGTGAGCTACATCTCTGGCATGTTTTGTTCAGTCCTTGGATCAAATACAATGAAGGTTTTGTTGGACAACAAACATGTAAACATAAACAAACATGATTTCCACCAGCATTGCTGATTCCATCTTTAAGATAAATTAGTTAAGTTTTCATCTCTCAGAACTTTTCTCTCACACACACATTTGTTTTCCTTATTTATAAACGCAAACAAATTTAAACTTTACTTGACAATGAAATCACTAAACTCGAACTATAAACACATAGCTGAGAGAATATTCGAGCGTCTCGTTAGTTGCAGTAAGTGTGATGTGTGTATGTGTCTTTAAATGTTTCACAGATGGCAGTAGGTTGTGTGTGTGTGTGTGTGTGTGTGCGCGGCGTGCGTGCGTGTGTTCATGTATTATATACACCACATGCTTACCTCCAGGAGCACTTCAGCAGAGTCATGCAAACACATGACCAGGGTTCCTGCACGCACCATGTTACTGACGTAAGAGAAGATGATCAGGGACACGGACAGCAAGTGGTGCATTAAGGTGATCACGAAGTCCTGGCATGAGACAGAAAAATGAGAAATGGGAGGGCATGCCTGCAAAGTTCACATCTGTGTGTGTGTGTGTGTGTGTGTGTGTGGTGTGTGTGTGTGTGTGTGTAATGTGTCCTAAAGGGGATCAGGAGCAGATTTGTCTGTGTGTGTGTGTATGTGTGTGTGTGTGTGTGTGTGTGTGTGTGTGTGTGTGTATGTGTCCTAAAGGCAACCAGGCAGATCTGCCAGTGTGGATCTCACTCTCTTTTGGAAGCTTTCACTATTTCCACTACACTACCAGAAATCAGAGCAAGCTTTTAAGCAATGTTGACAGTGTGGGTGTCATGGACAGTATATGTGTATGTGTGTGCATGTATATGTGTGCATGTGTGTGTGTAGACATGGGTTTGTTTTAGACAAAGAGAGAAAATAAACATCCTAGAATGTGCAGTGTCCAGCACTTCGGAGATTAACGTGTGTGTGTGCATGCATCCCTCTCTCTCTCTCTCCTTTTCTCCTTTCTCTCACTCTCCCCCTCTTTTTGTGCATGCATGGGTCAAGCTTTCTCTCTATCTCTCTCTATGTGCATGTGTGTTTGTGTGCGCACTCTGAGACAGAGTGCCTGGTGTACAGCGCTGTGTAGCAGTTTGGGGATTACAGCTGACTGGGTCATAGAAGTAGGCCACTCTCTCACCCCAGCTGTTTTTCAGACCGAGTTAGATTAAAGACGTGTGTGTGTGTGTGTGTGTGTGCATGCTATTATGTGTTGTTTAACTGACAAATACATCAAATCCAGACACACTGCTTCCTTGCCATGTGCATATGAAAATGCAAACACTGTAAAATTATTATTATTATTATTATTATTATTGTTGTTATTATTATTATTCAGTATTTGACATTAAATACATTAGTTTTATGTGCCAGGAGCTTTTGCTACTATAAATAGTCTTCATAGATCAGTAATTAATCCTCTGCATTCATACTTACTGGTATCATGTTAGGATTTTACCACCAACCTAGTCAGTGGGCTGTTATTCTTAACACACATGCACAGACATACACACACACACACACACACACACACACACAGAACAAATATGCCCATTATTGTGAGTGTTTGAGTGTGTGTGTATGTATGTTTTGCAATATGTTTATGTAAGTGTGAGTGAGTGTGTGTGTGTGTGTGTGTGTGTGTGTGTGTGGTACCTTTCTCTTTACGTCAGCAAGTTGTGGCACAAACAGCGACAGACAGAAAGACAGCTCCAGCAGGTAGTAGTAGTGCACCTCCACTGTCAGCGGCTGCCAGCCAATCAGAGAGAAGTGCTCATGAGGACACAGCCACTGTTATGACCACTGCTCTACAGGTTAGCATGACATGGGTCACAGGCCACACACATCTCTTTCTTACACTGTGGGTGTGTGTGTGTGTGTGTGTGTGTGTGTGTGTGTGTGGTCAGTGAGATCACTGTGGGCAGAATAATGAGAACGTAGGCAAGGGATCAAGTTAAGGTTACGTCACATGGTTTGATCTGTCCCAGGTGTTTAGGTCCATTATTCAAAGACTTGGTTTGGACAGGTGTATGTGAGGAGTCCGTGTTTGTGTGTTTGTGTGTGTGTGTGTGTGTGCGTGTGTGTCTAATGAGTCTACATGCCCTGTACCTACACATAAAATAAAAGAAAAACATTTCATATATTTTTGAAAATGTTTCTAACGGCCTACAGTCCAAATTTCGACAATATAGTATACATCACTCATTAAACTATAAAATCTCTTCTATTTAAAAAACATACAAGTCATCACTCGTTGCTCTCTCCTATGGTGGATACAGGAACGGCAGTGTTGCCTAGTTGCCTTTGTCAGCAGCCTGGCCTTAGGAAACTGTATAGCACACGATCCACCTAATCTGCTCATGAATAGTCCACAGGAGACACAGTACCTGATTAGGGTAGTTCTGCCAGCACTCCCTGGTGTTGTGCAACCATGGCGTCTTTTAGAAACAGAAAAGAGACAAGATGAGGCTGTTAGCAACACAGTCGAAATGGATTGAACAAAGTCACACAAGTTTATTTGCACAGATTATTTAACATACAGAGGTAATTCAATGCTTTATATCAGGGGTCGGCAACCTTTTGAACATGTTGTGCCAAAAAAAAAAATGGTCTTGTTCATTTGTGTGCCAATCAACAGGCCAATTATTTTTAACTACGCTTAATTATGGGGCAGCATTTCCAACATTAAAATATGCGGAATCCATTCTGGCTATGCAGAGCAGCACTTTAGGAACATGTTGATGTCATTTAAAAATAAATAAATAAATAAAACAATCACTCTAAATGAATCAATCTACATTTCATATTTGCATAATGGAAAGTACAATCACTCATTTCAGGTTTGTGCAAATATCAACTAACAACATTCTCACTGCACTTTAATCGTGCTTCTCTCGTTTGACAGTTAGGAATTGGGTACACTGCCCTTTAGTAGGCCTACCTTTCTCTGTTCTGAAAAATGATTGCAAGCAGAAAACTTACTGAAAGGAACCGTCATATTTTAACAGGTGATCACGGTTCTGTTGAGGTAGCTACATTTTAAAAAAAAGTTCTGAGCAAAATGTCAATTATTTCGTTCGTTTTTGTTACGTGAACTGGTTCAAAGTCTTGAATTCAAACATGACTCCTACATTTGATTGTCTTGTCATTGTCCTGTCTCATAAGGACGATGGAGGTTGGGCAAATAGAAACAAAACCTTCAAAATACAACAAGCACACATCTCCTCTACCCATAACATCTGAGAGGGATATGCCTGAATGCCTCAGCTGCTGCACAACCTGATAAATGATCTTTAGCGCAACTGCTGCACTGGGACTTGTCTTGTGGAAAAATGTTTAAAGCCAGTAGGGTGCATTACCATCTGTCACACTACAGAAGAGGCACCCGTTACAACAGCCAAATGCTGTTTAACAGCAGATGAGACAGCCAAACAGTTTGTAATGTATAAAAACAAGGTACTGAGCACCATCGCTGAGATGCAAGTGAGAACCCCTCTGCATGCCAACTGTTGCCTACCCCTGCTTTATATAAATAAAAGCGAAAATAAATTCAATTAAAGGTAAAATATAATATATAAATAAGTATTTCTCTCTCGATAAATAAATAAATATGGTTAAAATTAATAATAGCCGTATACATTGGAATACATTGGAATAAAAAGAATCAAAAGTAAATATGTTCCATAAACGCTTATGTTGTCCTGAGAGGTTAACCTCTGGAACCAGAGCAAAAATGGCGCTGATCCAGTGGCATGGTGCTGGTTAAGGTCAGATCTGTTCCTGAGTCACTCACTGTCTGACCCCCCTCCCCCACCCCCCTCAAGAGAGCTAACACAGCCAGAGAGCAAGTGAGTCACACACACACACACACACACACACACACACACACACACACAAATGCACGCATGCTCGCACACACATACAGTACACCGCCACAGACACACACGCATGGATGTACACGCACTCAAACACACAAACCTGCATATACACACACAAACATACACAACAGAAACACTCTCTCTCACTATCAAACATGCACTGCTTTTCTTTTACAGTACTGTCCCTCTGTGCTTCTAAAAACAGAAGCCTTTCTGCATTAGAGAGCATACAGTAGCTTATGTACCACAGCTAGCTACATCAGCCATAGCCAATTCCATTGAGTAAAGTAAAATCTAATTGTTGCTACATACACTCTATAAACTGAGCACTTCAAATACATGCCCAGTGTAGCCTGCTTGGCAAGTCACATCAATCACATAACTTTTTAATGCTTGCTCTCTCTCTCTCACTCTCTCTTCCCCTGATTCCCTGCACACACACACACACACACACCCCTTCTTCATACCATCACAGCCTCCCACAGTAGGGAACTAACCAATGACTGTCCAATCAGAGCCAGTTTCATGATTCTGTCACTACCCGAGTCAGGCAGGCAGAATGCATGCACATAACACACCGCAATCACCGCTGGAGGAAAAGCCCACCACTGCGACAGCTTAAGTGCAGGAATGACCCCATATCTGTGTGTGTGTGTGTGTGTGTGTCCAGTCAGTCAGTAAGTCATTCAGACATTAAGGACAGGGGCAGTTTAATTGTTATTTATAACTCCCCGGCTTGCTCCTCAGAGACAGCAGGCAGTGTCAGTCTTAATGGGGATATATGGGCCCAATGCATGATGGGTATTTAATTCAAATTAAGAGTCCCCCCCCTCACACACATCCATCCTCCTGGGAGGAAAATGAGTCTGCAGTCTTTTCATCCCTTGACCACTTGACCAATTTTGTGCGCCCTGTTGCCAGACAACCAATCAGCATGTCTCTTCAAGAGCGTTGTTAAACTGTGGTGGCAGGAACGCCATGGCAACAGCGTCTTGAGAACCACCTGAAATTATTCCATCTGAATCCATTCTCAAACACAATGCAATCTCTCTCTCTTTCTCCCAGCCTTACTTGTACTCTGTTCCTGTCGTCTTGGCTAAAAGGTAAATAAAAGAAAATGAACCCCGACATATTTATGTAAACATACATCAATTTCAAAGTCAGTTTAGACAAAACCCAGCTTAAATGGACAGAGGAATGGAAAGAATGGAAAGAACGCAAAGAGCATAAAATGTAAGTCAATCCTATGTAAAAAATACTTATTAGATTAGGTCTGTGATGGTGAAAACCTTCCTCAGCTGGTAGCAAAATACCTTCTCACAGGAGATATGGCAACACAGTAACTGACCTCCAAGAGGATGTGTACACACACACACACACACACACACACACACACACACATATTCTCCCTCAAGCTGACGGTGGCCCTTCTCTCTGGAGGTAAATCTTCTATCACTAAGGGCAGGAGACAGGAAACGTTTATGCTCACCTTCTTTAGGTAGCGCACTCCGTAGGTGAAGATGTACATGTAGAAAGCAAACTTCCACCTGCGGGGGAGAGACAGGAAGTGTAGAGGATGTCAGTTGGGATTTCAGTGTGTGTGTGCACGCATGTGTGTGTGTGTGTGTGTGTGTGTGTGTGCACGTGTGTGTGTGTGTAAGAGAAGAGAGAGAGAGAGAGAGAGAGAATAGCTGGGTTTCCATCCAACTTGTTAATGCGAGTTCAAGTTATGCGAATAACAAACCCTCAGTTGGACGCACCTGAAAATTCTGTCCCCTAATGCAAATATAAATTCAATTCGTTTGAGAGGGGTGGATTAACTCTTGATGCAAATAAGGCATAATGTGATTAAAGTCGATGGAAACAGTTTAACCCGCGCATATTCACATTTACCGTGTTTCTATCCAGAGATGTAGTCCTGGCAGTATTACTATTCACCCAACAGCTAGTCGGAACGCGTAACTTGATTAGCCCAACGTTCATGTTTTATTTGCATTGCACAGTTGATGAAAATGCAGGCAGACGTGCATATTCTTGAGCCGAATATTTGTTAATGCGAATATGAAATGTGAATAAGTTGCATAGAGACCCAGCTAATGTGTGTGTTCAAAAGAGACAGGAAAAAAGAGAGTGGGGATTTACTGCCTAGAGACGCAGGCAGCTAAACTTAGGCCAACATACCTGACATAGATGGACATATTCAAGCCGAAGCAGTGATTTTGCCCTTGTATTCATTACATTTACACAATCATTTATCCTAATGCTTTTATCCTGATTAATCTTCTAAATGAGGATTAATTAACTGCAACACAAGTGACCATAGGTATAAATACTACTTTACTAACACTATGGGGACTAACAGTGGATGTGAGTGCTCTCCAAAGGATAGCTGAGAGAGAGAGCGGTACTGGGCGAAGGCAGGAGAATGTTTCTGCTGAATGTACTGGAGTGTGCTGGAGTGTGTGCAGGGGTTGGGGGCTGGAGCTGAATCAGGGGCATGTCCAGCTTGCATGCATTCTGAGCACGCCAAGGAAAGATGCTCTCCAAACAGAGGGTCCTAATTCCTCCACTTCAGAATGTAAAACAAACGTGTGCACGCACGCACGCACGCACACACACACACACACAACACACACAAACACACACACTAACACACACATTCCAGTGAGTCATAAGTGAAGAATTACTCTCCACATACGTACTTGGCAAGGCTAAATGTTGCCAGGCAACTGAGTAGTCAAATACCACCAATATTTCCTTTTTCACTGTCAATATGATTTTACCACACTGTCACTATGGTGATAAAATATAGCAACAGCTTTTTTTTTTTTCATATGATAGAATCTTGTAATGTACAATACATAACCAAACAAATTCTAATGGCTCATTATGAAGCGCTTTAGAGACATTTTTAACTTACTGTCATTTCCAGATTGCCACTTAAGCTTTTAGCTAAAACTGTAAATCAAAGGTCCCACAGCATTGTGTGTTATAATAAAGTTGCACATTTATAAATTTCTACTTCTATAAGTTTCCTTCATCATAGCAGCACTGTGCTGTATACTAACCATATTAAAAAATACAATCGAAATAGTTTTTTTATAGTGTGAAATACTGTATTGTATTGTATTATTTGAATGTGTCTTTTCTAAGTGATAATGGTTCCGTGTACTGGCATTGGATGGGCCGCGCACTCACAGTTTTCAGAAGTCTGATATGTCTCGATAATGATGACAGAAAGTGAATGGTGTCTACATCTAGTATTCTGCAATTTGGAATCAGCAGGTATTACACTGTTCCACAGCTCCTAAAACGTTAAACTTACATTTCTGTTGAAGGTTACTGTTTTCAGTGAAACGTTTTGTCATCTAACCATGTGCTACATGAACTTCTATAGTCCGCTGGTTATTCTTAAAAAATAAAATAAAATAACACCCAACTGTTTGTGTCTGCCTGGTGTGTATCTTTCAAGAATGAACAGCAGATCATTATTCATGACATAACTCAGTATGGTGCGACGTATAACAGACCACACTGCAGAATTGCATCCCAAAATACATTTTAGAATTGTATCACATAGTCCATCCATAAAGTGTCAGTCTCTCATAAGCATTTGCACTGTGAGACATTGCAGCTGATTGCAGCAGAGCACACCACAGCACAGACATACTATAATAAGACACAGTGTGCGACTGTAAGATAGTCTTACATGCTTTCACAGAAGCGGGCCAGAGTGGTGGGCCTCTCTTGGTCCCTACGCCGGTAGAACCAGCGCTGGATGGTCCGAACGTCCCAGTCCAGCTGCTTCGACAGGCCTTCTAGACGCTTCTCATCCGGGTGCTGACACAAACATAAATACAAACACAAACATAAACACAAACAAATGACATCACTGTCCTAAAACAAGCAGCAAACTCCCTCCCCAATGAGTGCTGAAACCAATACCACAACCCAAACAAATTACATAACTGAAACACACAAACAGACAAACTGAGCGATCAAAATGAGTACAAACCATACAGTGCAACATGAAAATACTACTAAAGGCTCACAACAACTCAATTACTGCTTGGGAAAAAAGACATCACAGGGTTGATGTGACATCCTGTGAAAAAAGGCAACTCAACTCAGGATCATTTTACAGAAAGAGCTCTGTGATGGAACAGACACATCTTTTTGCTGAGACATGCACTATAGCGTCAGGACAAATCACACATCTCTGGTTTACAATTCAGCTAACTGTGTGTGTGTGTGTGAGAAAGAGAGAGAGAGAGAGAGAGAGAGAGAGAAAGAGAGTGAGTGAGTGATTGAGTGCGTACATACATACATGTGCTTGTTTTCATCTGTTTGAGCCAAGGTCAAAAGTCAAAAGGTTAAGTTGATACTGATGAGCCTCGATCTGCTTGTCTCAGAGATTGGGGGCAGTTTGAGATGGCAGGGGGGGGTTGTTACCATGAAAATGGAATAAACCTTGCTATTGTCCAGTCTTAGAAAAAGGTGATGGTAGGGCTTGATAACATGGATGCCATGGTGTGAAGCTGTTGTTTTTTTCACTCTTGCTAGGATTCTGCAAACCTACTGGTTTAGAGGGTAAAGGTTGTTACCTTGGTGATGGCAGTGTAAACCTTGTCCAGAATGGCATTGGGTGGAGCTTTCTGCGCCTCCTTCACCTCAATCCTCAGGCCAGACACCAAAGGCCTGACAATCAGCCTGACACACACACACACACACACACACACACATTATGAGTGATACTGGTTGTCAGACCAAGGAATTAAATTACTGCTATTGTATGGACTACTGAAACATAAAACAGTAGCTTTTAACAGCTCACACACACACACACACACACACACACACACACACACACACACACACACACACACACATGCATTGTTCACACACACACTGTGGTAAAGCCCCTTCAGGACAAACACAAAGTCTGGTCCAGCAGCTCCCCTTCAGAAAGTTAAGATTTTCTACATCCAAATGCTCAACATAACATAAACAGTTACAACAGTGAGGTCTTTTCCTCCAGTGCTATCTGAATGGAGAAATGGATCTTTATCAAAATTCCCCTTCATCTCAGGTGTTCAATTTCCAAGTCAAATTAGTGAGGTTTTTGATGTTGAAGTCTATCTGTTATTTACATACTTTGTTTACATATTTACATTTGGACTGATCCATATTGTTTTGCATTCAGGTGTTCATCAAACGAGTAAAAAAAAACTATTCCAGATCTCTGTAATGTCTGACACTATTCCATGATTTCGATAGCAGAAGAAAGAAAAACGATCATCCATGCCCTGCAAAAGCTGTTTCTCCTACTGTCACTAAAGAGTCTCTTAGAGTAGACTATTTTGGTGAGCCTTTACTTTTCATAGAAAATTCACACTTCTCCTATGCTATAAACTTCTGATATAGCCTAGAGACAATTACACCCTGCCCCTACCTATCACACAAACTAGGTCAGTACAAGACAGTACAAGGTCACACATCCTGACGACCAAGAAAAGACTGTAGCATATAGTATAGCGCAACTAGTTCAGTTTACTTAACAGGGAGCTCACCCTCAGTCACTGGACTAGTGTTTATGGTCTGTACTCGACACAATATGATGTTTCAGTTGGCTTTTGTCTAGTCTAAACACCTCCCGCGGTTGATCAGCAAATAATATCATAACCGGTTAACAGGACAGGTGCGAACCAGCTGGAGATGCGTGTCGGTGAGAAAGGATCTCAATCAGCGACCAGTGGTTGGTTGCACAGGCAACGTTGTCTCATCCATATCCTCTTTAACAGCCCGCATGACAACAAACCACACCAACAAAGCTAGTATAGGCTATGAATGATATGGTCGGGGATGTAGCCGACGTAGCGGGCAGAGGCATTCCTGTACCCAAGAGAGTGGCCCAATCATATGGACTCGTGTGGGCTACAGAGCCCCCCACGGGTTAGAAAGTCGCCAATTCGCCATTTACCTCTCGAACAGAAGCCGGACCATGATGATGCAGAAAGCGAGAGGGCCAGCCAGATACAAATCCTCCGACTGGGGGTACACAGCATCGTCTGTGTTCTTCAAATCTGCCCAAGTTACATTGTGAGGCAGCCAGAACCTTTCATTCCAGAACCACGCTAGGAAGCCGGTCATTGTGTCGCCGAGCGGACTGTCTTAGATCTGTCTACTTTAGTCTCTACCTCGGAACCTGTCGTTGATGGCCAGCTGTGTTGGCGTGAGGTCTTTTCAATGTCCTTCTCTCGGGAGATGCGCTGGCCGGCCGTCTGTGATGTGGACACACTTGCTTCCACTCTTCCCGAGCAACAAAGATGTGGACAGTGGTAGACGATGTACCGTCCTTCCCGGCGAGTGATTGGTGCTCACAAATCTGCCTCGCTCTCTGTCTGTCTGTATGTCGCTTGCTTTGTATGATTGCACCTCATTAAAGATAAAATTTTATGTTTGACCAGGCTTTATTTCAGTTATCAGCATGTCTTTTTCATAATCTTTGGGCTTTAGTTGACAGGCTATTTATCCATACTTATTCAAAAAACGTGAATGGGCACACGGTATCGCTTAATTGTTCGAGGACAGCGTGAGATTAATAAAGCAGTCTACACTCAAGCGACACCTTGCGGCCGTGAAACATAGCCAAGGGAACATGGGCCATTTCATTTTCAATTGGATGTCAAACCTTAATCTGCGCATATACATTTAAAGCTACAAAACCGGTACAAGAGATTAAATGTATATGGATCCTTATTAAAGTGAAAGAAGGTTTCATTATATATTAATTGCGCTCTCCAACAAATCAGCAACTAAGAATAAAATATTGCCATAACCATTCTGTAGATTAGAATATACTTTGTCAATGACTGGCTGATATATACTTGGTTGTGATTTTTTATATGGTCTACTTGTTTGAGTTTCAAAGCAGGGTTATCGTTGAATTGTCAAGCATCACATTGGATGGCTTTCTTCATGCAAACCTGAGCTGAGTCAAAGTTGAGCATGTAATGGACAAGGGTTAAAATAGTTTTCAATTCTTAAGCCTACTACTACAACTTCATCACTTGATGGTCACCTCTCCTCTGAATACCAGGTTCTTTCCGGTAGGCTTCTATTTTTAAATTCCTTTTTGGTCTAGTCTCACCCCTGACTCTTTGTAATACGCTTTGATTTGAAAAGCATACTCTGGTCAGAGTCTCAGACTGGTTTGTGCACACTAGGAAGTTTCTTGTGTGGTGGAGTTATTCTGCTTTGCATGTCAGTATGCTTAGTTTTAATATCATGGGATTACTGTTATTTTTGGATGGGTTTTCCACTAAACAAAAAAACGAAATAATTAATCACAGTCAAAAGCTTGACTATGAAGTGATATCTAAGGGAATGATTTACTCTGTTTTGTCCTTGACTGTACTTGAAAGTTTCTTGTCAGACTAAATGCTGTGTTGGCCTACACCACAGTGTCAAGGGAGACTTAAGCTTTGTTAAGCTCCCTCAGAAGCACTTTTTCCAAAATAAAACAGCAGGTACATGCACATATACAGAATATCATGTGTGCATATATGTGTGTATGTATGTATGTATGTATATATGCATGCATTTTGTAAGAATGCCCTTGGATGGCCCATGTTCTAGTCTAAGGTACAGACTGGTGCACTGGTGATTCTTTCACAGTGTTGGCTGCCATCTACAAGGCATCCATTATCCAGATGAAAAAGTGTCCCTGTCTCCCCCTTTGACATCTTTTGATATTGCTTCTCAAAACAAAGTCAATTTATGTCACTTTTCCCTCTCTGGCTTCCACTATTATATCACAGGTTGTTTTGAAATGTCTGAAATGGCAGGAGTGATTTCTCATTTTCCTTGGATAGGATTTTATTGATTTTATTGTGCTTTAGTGTTATGTTTGTCCAGTGTTTAGTAATGTATAATAGCGTTTCTTATCAATGCAGTAATAATTCTTCATATTAAAGGAGAAATCACTCCATAGCCGTGCTGTTCCAGGTCACCGTGTGCTGTCTGTGGGGATGAGCCGACTGCTAACATTAACTGAATTGGGGCATAAATTTAAAGTAAAATTAAGCTGAAAGAAAGTTATTGTGCCCCATTCGGATAGTGTTAGCTGGTATTCAGCCAATGTTGTACCAATGTTTTTTTTCTGTGAACAGCACTCGGTGATCTGCAACAACAGGGCTTGAGTCACACAGGACTTCCTATAGACGTAGAAGTGTAAGCATGCATGGACTTCCCTATCACAACCAAACTCTCAGGCATGTCCTTATTGGTTCTCTGTTTGTTTGGAGTTTGGGGGAATAATTAAAGATCATTGAAATAGCATCGAATGATGACCTATTCATAATTGTCGGAGAGATAATAATCTTATTACGTTGACATCTAAAAGGCAATTAAAATAAAGAAAGGGGAAAGCAACAGCAGATTCACTGCTGTGTCCAACTATGGTTATACTCTCCAAAACCCAAACATGTTGATTGCAAAGTAGTGTTTAGTTCCTGTTTAAAAGATAAGGAACTGTGTTAATTGCTAAGACTTTCATAACTTTAACTTCATTCCATCAATAATTAATTCTCCTTTTCTTTGTAATTTTGGCCTTTGATTACACTGTGTTCTTAATTTACTTTTACATCACTAGGCTATTGCAACCTTTACGGTTCCTTCGTATAGTACACATGGCTCCCAGAAAGACCTAGAACATTTCAGGATTACATTGATTTAAAATACTACCAACTTAACTATCTCAGTGTTGACATTTCAGACTACAGATGAACTTTTAACCAGACTTCAAACGTTTCTCTAGTTGCAGTGGCTGATGGGTAATTAGAGTCTGCTTCCCGCTTTAGACATGACCGAGATGCAAAGTCAGGCTTTTTTAGGGCAATCATTACGAGACAAAAAGTGCACCTTCCACTGTATATGCCCACAAGTTTCTCAACCATGTAGAGAGGGTGTTCACCCAAATGACACAAAGAAAAAATTAATTGGCCTAAGTGTCATACAGGCCTCCTCAGTGTTCCTCCATAATGCAAGGAAGCGAATATGGATCGCTTAAGAGTCATTTGGACTGTCTTAGAGTGTGAGTCTGTGACAAGAATCTTTGAAATGGAGATTTCAGCTTCAAAGGCGTCTCGTCTCCTTGGCTCTTTCCCGTCCTAAAGTCTTTGTTGATGTTCTGACGCAGGTTTTGTGACAGGGCTATACAGCAAATATCTTTCCATGCTTTCAAGTGTCAGCACAGGCAGACACACCAAAGAATTAAAGGAGAAACCCAGCTCAAAGGTCCCGAAAAAATGCAAAGAGTAAGGAATGATTCAAAAGATTTTTTTTTTTAAATAAAGTAATGTCCTTGATGGCAGATAGTAGAAATCAAACACAGGTCTAATGTAAATATGGCCCTGGCGTGTATTGAATCTGGCCTTAATTTAGTATTTTTTGGATTGCAGATTTTGGCCTTGGTTTTTTGAAAGTATGAGCTTGGTTTGATGTGTTGTTGAGCCTGATTTGTCTCAGCCTGGTGTGAATTTGAGCCCTGGTTTGATGGTGATGTTAATATGTAATATGTGTGTATATATAATATATAATATGTGTAGTAAAACTTAATGTAAGCAATGTAAGCTCTCTAACAAGTCACATTTCTATTTTTATCAAAAGACAGAACTCACATTCCAAGTGTTTGTAGGATTTTTCATTCGCATAAACAAGTTTAATGGAAATCAGCCACAGATTCCTGAATCTGTACATGCAGCTGTTATAATAGTAGGTTGCTCTCCCGCTGCTCTTAGTGTAAGTGTCCCAGTCCAGGGAAACTTACCTAAGGCACATCTTAGGTCTTAGGTCCTACACCCACCACTCCCCTCTCCTGCTGTTCTTAGTGTGTGTCCCAGTCCAGGAAATGTTACCTAAGGAACATCTCTCCCCTCCCAAGACCTCATCAGACATCTCTCTCCTATGGAGATCCTCTCTTACTGCTCCACAGTAATTGAATGCACAGTAACTGAATGTACACTTCTCTTTTTTGCACTACAACAAATGACACTGCTGCTTAAACGACACCATTTGAGCTTTATTACACTACACACTGTGTATTGGGTATTTCACTTATTTGTATCATCTACAAACCTATTTGTACTTTTTGCTATGTGTATATTGTCCTTTCTATGTGTATATTGTTAAGCTTTGTCACTGTATTTATTGTCATTATATTGACATTGTTTATAAGATGTTTAATGTTCACTGTGGGCCTGGGGAGCGCTGTAATTTCAAATCCTATGTGTGCAACCTGTACATATGGCTTTTGACAATAAAGCTGACTTTGACTTTGACTTTGACCATGGAGAGTTGACAATGTCTTTAGTGAGACCCTGGCTGGTCCACAGAGTGACCTTGTGAGAGATGTGAAAAGCTTGAGCGCTCTCTCTCTCTAAACCGATGGCAATGAAAGAGATTTGTACAAATAAAGATACCATTGCTAAGATGACTATTCATAACCTGAAATTCATTTAGCCCTTGACTGGAAAGATTTGAAAGCATTCGGAGATTGATAAAGAGGGATGGACTCTCTCACAAATACAAATACCAGTGAGAAGAAAGCAGGACAAAGCATCACTGATTTCTAGCTGAGGGCGAGAGAGATTAGAGAAAAATGATGAATGGCACAGTGTACCAATATTAAGTACAAGTAAAGTATCAGAGCAGAAGAAGTCACTTTTGATTTTGGCATAACCTTTCTCTATCCATTTTCTTGTGCTTACTGATCACACACACACACACACACACACACACATGCACACACACACACACCTTGTAATGTAGTCCCACTCCCATACACACACTGTCATCCGCATATACACATTTATCTTCTAAGACATGCACACGCACACACACACTTACATGCACACACACACACACACACACACACACACACACACACACACACACACACCTTCAGGGACACTGACCTTTGAGGACAGGAGATTTAATTACAGGGGGTGCAGCCCGGGCAGTGGGCCTGGATAGCCGTCTCTCATTAGTATTCTCAGGGAGAGAGGCAATCTGGGCGTTCTCTTCTCCTCTCTTCTCCTTTCCTGCTCTCTCAGAGATCTGAGGCCAGGCCCAGGAGAGGACACACACACACACACACGTACACACACACACACACACAGACACACACACTCTGCACTTCTTGGCATATGACCCGGTCCCACCCGCTGCCCGCTCCATTGATTTATGGGGCTGCACTCAGACACTGCACACCAGTGTCACCGAGTCCCTTTTGATGCGGTGCAGGGAAAGGAGTGATATACTTGCTTTCATGCTTGTCACGTGTGTGTGCGTGTGTGTGTGTGTGTGTGTGTGTGTGTGTGTGTTTGTGTGTGTATGTATGTGTGTGAATGTGTGTGTGTGTGTGACTATGTGTGCGTGTGCGTGTGTGTGTTTGTGTTTGGGAGTAGTGGGGAGTGGTCTCCATTGTCGATGCTACATCTCTAAGCTCTCTGAGGTCCTCGGTTTTGATGTTGTTACCCTTATCGACCAGTAGAGGGTGCAGCCGTCCTTTGATGAAGCACCTGCTTGCTGGGACACTGATTAAATCTCATGCTGCCTTGAGTGGCTGCCACCAAGAGCTGGATTTGAGCCGCCCTGGCATGGTGTATGTGACAGAGAGGAAAGGGATATGGAAACACAGGCCCTGGGCACACCAAAGGGTAAGGGGACTGATGAGGTGGATTGATTGCATTTGTGATTATAAGATTTGGAGCACAGCACACACACACGGACACACACACAAACTGTGACAGCAACCTACAGCCGGCTAGACCAAGAAAGTCACCGTTCCCAAATGCCAGACCATCACATCATAACATAATCAGTAATGTTATAACCAGTAGTGGGACCTGGATGCAGCCTGCCAAATTTGCCGCATTGACTCACACATACTTTGAAAGATCTATGATAGAACATAACTTTTGGGCCCTTCAAACATTGATTATAATATTAAAATATTCTCTGGGCTCCCCTGTCCCTAAGAATCATCCTAATCCCCCCTCTCCTTTTTGTGGCACCCCTGAGACTACCCTTGAAGCAGATCGGACACATTTTTTGATCGATAAAGGTGTGACTAGCCTGGCCATACCTTCCTAGCACTTCTGCTTGATTATCATCTCCCTACAGTTCTAGTCTGGATTTGATCCCATTGAGCTCGTTGTCCCAAAAGGCATTTTAACCTGTCCAATCAGCGAACAGAGGGAGGCGTTGTGAATGCGGAGCTAGAATGCTGTTAGTCAAGGCAGGGGCTGATCCAATCTTTTTAACCCTCGCAAACAATCGAATCTCACTACCGAATGCCTAGACCCTCTATATGAAACGAAAGCTGGGATGAGGGTCTGGTTTTATTACCAGGCTAAGGTGTGACTGCTTCTGGACGGTAACTCCCCCCTCCCTTTTCGCCCACCCCCTGCCATCCAGTGTTCTTTGGGCATGGAGTAGTAGGTAATGCAGAGCCGCAGGTGGCTCGGGCCGGGCAAGACTTTGTAATGTATAAGAGCAGACTCACTGGTGTGATAAAACACGTGCTGGGTTGATCAAAATCATTTTGATGTCCTCGAGGGACAGGATGTCTATTGCTGATTGCAAACGCGTTAAGAGAGGTGAACTTAACGGAAGCAATTTAAGAAATATTTAGTTAGGTAACTATTGAAACACACACACACACACACCACACACACACACACACACCACACACACACACACACACTATGTGTGGGGAGGACAGCAGAACGCAGTGCAGGAGAAAGCAGACCGAGGAAGACGCAGAAGAGCAAAAGACTGAGAGTTGGAGAGATGGACAAAAAGAGAGAGAGAGGGGAGGGAATGAGGGCAGAGGGGGATAGAGCGACGAATATGAGGGCCCCAGTAAGTGGAGAGGGAAAGCGTTGGAGGGGAAGAAAAAGAAGACTATCAAGGGCGCTGGGGATCCACGCGGGCTTAATTTCATTACTTGACAGAGTGACTTCAGACACAACCACAGTTCCCGCTTCAGTGAGTCTGTCCATAGAGAGCAAGATAGAAAGAGAGAGAGAGAGAGATCTTAAGCGCCTTTGAAAAGCTTTGCTTCAAAAGGAAACTGATTTTTTTGATTTGGTTTGGTTTTGTTTGTTTATTTGGCCAGCTGCATGTGGCTGTCTGACAAAAACAGAACAAATTTGCGGTTGCAGTTGTATGTAATGCGGCACCAACATCGTTTAGTTGCCTGTAAGGGAAATCAGGCCAAAAGCACAGATGTCCACACACAAACACACACACACACACACACTCGTGCCTATTGTTCAACTGGAACTATAAGCAGGGACCCAAATGTCCCAGAACAACTTGAGGTAGCATGAACCTGTTCTACAGACTAAAATTGTCAAAGTGAGAATAAAATGGATTTGTAATGGTTACATTCCTGTGTGATTATGCAAGAACTGATCATTCTTTTTTAATTGCTCCTAAATATTCATGCTGAGTCGACCTGGCACATTTTCTTTCAGCAAAACAATTTGATTGTTTTCTAGGTGTCCCTGGTTGTGATACTAATGTTGTTGATATTATGGAACTGGCAGGCTTGGATGACTGGCATTTGCCTTGTGCAGGAAAGACAGTTTTGGCGCTGTCCAGGGTACTGACTCTGTCCAGTTCCAGCCTCTGGTGTCAGAAACAGTTATATGTTATAGTAAGTTACAACACTATAACAGCAAACAACTCTTGGATGAAAGCAGACTCCGTAGGGAAAAAAAGCAATTTCACAACAATCCCACGCAGCAATACATGCAATGGATTATGGGTATTAGGATCTGTGTTTTACATGCAATGCCTGTCTCTTTTGGCAGTCTACTGAACGCATTAGCTTAAGAAAATTAAAATAATGCTGATTGGACAGGGTTTGCTAACTTCCCAATGAAGAAGTTTCAAACTGTCAGTCTGTGTGTAGACTAGGCCTAATAAGAGTCTTTTGTGTGTACCTGTGTCAACTCTAACGATGGTGATTCACTTAGTGAATTCAAATGACTCAGGTTGCATGTTTGCCGTAGTCTCTCAATGCAATCAGGGGTTTATAATAAATACATAAATGTACCCAGAGTAGGTGAAAAAGTAGCCTACCGATTGTGCTTGATATCGACTAATCTCTAGATTAGCATAAAATGGCGTAATGTGTGTGGGAGGTCATGTAGATCTTCCTATTACTGTAAGGCAAATCAGTGTCACAAAGCTTTGCCCACGTGTTCTGTTTCATTTCCAGGTGTAGTTGTATGCTCTAGATGTGTTTCTGTTAGGGACAGCACAGATTTCTATTCCTTTGGCTGGAGCTGTTTCAAGGTACCAGGTGGTCACCTCAACCGAAGAAAATATACGATCCCTTCTTTAATATTACAATTATTTCATTAATATAGGCTACACCACATTTTTTCACATTCATATCCCACTGAATAGCCAAAAGTACCTAAGAGTCTCCTGTGGAGAAGGGGTCACTGGTTTCTTTAAGAGTTCATTTCTCACTGGTCAGTCACAGTGACTCAAAGTGACTTTAATTGCCACTGACTTCCACAACTGTATTAACCCTCCTGTTGTGTTCTGGTTATTTTTGACTAAAATCGCCTTCCCTCTCAAGAATGTACTTAATCTAATTGGATGGTCATGGGGCTCCATGACTTTGTTCATACAGGCTATCTGAACACGCAACACAAATTTTAATAATTTGGGGTAAAAAGACATAACATTTTGGGTGTTTTATTCAACTATGTTACATCTGTGGCGTTCCAGTCAAAATGACCTGGTCTTACTTACAGATTAGATGGACAGTGTAAGTGTGTTTTTGTTCACTTACACAAACATAAACACACCCTCACTCCCTATTTTTGCTTCTAGTGAAATCTCTCCCTCACTGAATTACATAGACTTCATATAGTAAGGCCTACAGGCCATAATTAGCAAACGTAAGTTTCAAATGTGTAATATTCAAAAGAGCATAAGTTAATACAGAGGTCAAAATTTGATGATAATAATGTATAATTTTTGTATTATCTCAAGTTAAAAATGAAAAAAATCAAAATGACAGGAACACCAAAGCTATAACCATGAAATAAACACAACAGGAGGGCCAAAAAGCGCAGAGAAAGCTCAACTTTTTGAAATCACTTTTTTTCCCCTTTCACGAGGAAGCGTGTTACAGAGCAATTACTGCATTGAGGGTAAGTGGTGGCAACATCTTCATTCTTCAGAGGGATTTCAGTTAGTGCCCCTGGGACAGGCATTCACACCCAAACCCTTGATGAAGGTGCAGACCTTTAAACAGATAATGTCTGGTCTCAGATGCACACACTGAAGATAATGTATATGTATTCTAGGTGAAGAAATATGATGAAGTAAAAGAAGACTGACTGTTTTTGACAATGGCTCATCAAGCATAAATATGTCTGATGTGTATTGTAGCAAATACATATGGTACAGAGAGCCTGATTTGATCCTTGAAGTCCCTGTGACATAATACCGCACTGGTAATGTAAGACTTGTTTTTTAACCTTAAGTTACATCCATATCCTCTCAGTCCTCCATAAAAAATAGTCTTCTCTTGCCTCTCTCGCTCTCTCTCATGCACACACACACACACACTCACACATATACACACACACATTTAAAATTTTAAAAAAGTAATCGTACAACATCCAGGTGTCAACACTATTCTGAATTTTTGACTTTTCTGCAGTCATGACAAAATGCTACAGCCATTTGAAAGAAATGGGCTCTCCTAGAGGCAGTGTGTGTGTGTGTGTGTGTGTGTGTGTGTGTGTGTGTGTGTGTGTGTCTCACGGAGAAAATATATGAAGGTCACTGGAAGTCAAAGTATTGATCTTGTGACAGCAGGAAGATTTTAAAGGTAGCCCTGCTGGCAAACCACACACACACACACACACACACACACACACACACACAAACAAACACACACATACATAGACACACACACACATGCACATAGGCAGACAACGAGAGAGAGAAAGAGAGAGAGAGAGAGAGAGAAAGAGAGATATGTGTGAAAATGTGTAAATTCATACAAGGGCTCCAGGGAATCGTAGTCGTGTGTGCCTAAGGGCACTCCTGTTTGCTCCTGTTTGTAACTGTGGTCTACCTCATATTTACCAAAGTCGGCCTCCAGAGGGGCACTTACGGACAAAAGAGACCCATTTGGAAGGCAGATAACCTCCAAAATTTGGGAATCCATGAAGCATAAAATTCAGATTAAACACCATCCGCAAGTCTGCAGGCAAGTCTGAAATTTTTTTACCAACAGAGCTCTCGATTTTTTTGAGTGATTAACAACAACATTCAAAATTCTCACTAATACTTGTGGATGTGTTTGCAAGCCAAAGAATAGGGTCCAGCGATGATCATTTTTGAAGCGTTACATTGACGAACAAGGTAATAAACGGAATTTCACTTTCATTTAGTTTCAGTGTCGTTTTACATCAAGGCATCATTGTCATCTAGCAAGTGCTGTAAAAACACAAAGCTTTAGGGCCAACGAAGCCTTCTTTCTCCCTGTAATGAGCCATTTAAACATTAAAGTGATAACGAAGCTGGAAAATTAACCTGAAAACGGCATAAAATGTTGCCTAGTTTTCTTTTAGGGTCAAAGACACTCAACGAGCAGGCAGCAAGCCTTGGGACTTGGAAGAACCCTTAAGCAACGGCAACAAACATTTCAAAATGCTCCTCGCTACAGGGCTGTGTGGACTCACCACATCACTCAACAAACAACAACAACAAACAGCAACAAACATCACAGCATAACAATATTTAGATTCTCTCTCTCTCTCTCCCTCTCTCCCTTTATCGCTTCCTGTTCCTCCCTCTCCATCTCTCTCTCTTCTCCCTGTTTCTCCTTCTCTGTCTTTCGCTATGTTTTCTCACACACAGTTAATGCATAATGAGTTGTAATTAAAGTTAATTGAGTCCAGAAGGCATGCATTAGCCTGTCCGTTCTCCTATGTTTGATGACCAAATCTGTCATGCACCAGCCAGAGACATTGGCATGAGTCAGCATATGCACATGAATGATACACACACACACACACACACACACACACACACACACACACACTCTCTCTCTCTCTCTCTCTCTCTGTCGTACACACACAAACACAGACACTCCTGCACTCTTCCTCTCTCTTAATGACAACCTCACATACACTTTCTGTATATGCTGTATGTCTGTTTCTCCCTTTCTCTCTCTATCTCTCTCTCACACACACACACACACATACACATGCACACACACAGACACACGCACACTCACACGCACACCACACACACACACGCACACGCACACGCACACGCACACGCACACGCACACGCACACACATACACACAGACACACACACACACTCATCCCTCTCAGTAGCACTAATGAGAGGCCGGTAGAGCAGCTCAAGGCACAACATGAAAGCTGTGAGGTGTCCATTTTGGGGGGATGGGGGCGGGGGTGTAGGTGATAGGGGTGGTGGTGGTGGTGGTGGAGCACCCCACAGTGAAACGCCTCTCTCTCTCTAATCCGTCTCATTAAGTCACCACGTTGTCACAGCACTCGTCCCCACTCTCCATGCGCTTGCGGCCATTAGCGGCCGACAGCGGCCCGTGAGCCCCGCTAGCTGGTTGGCTGGCTAGCTGTCTGGCTGGCTGGCTGCACCTCACATCTGCAGGTGCGCCGAGGAGATTGGACTAATCCAGCTTTGCGAGGACAAACACTTCACACTCCGGATGTGCCTCCACCGCCGCGACGCATTGTCTTTGATTGCCGAGTGCTCACTGAGAAACTAATGAGCATTTGATAAGCTTGAGTGCAGGCGGCCATCAGCAGAGAGAGCTAAGCAGTGACGGAAAAGACCAGACTCTGGGCTTTCGGTATGAAAGGCTTTCGGTGGTATTGGAAGTAGGTGGTATTGGCAAAAGCTGTAGATTCTTTGCTGGCTCGGACTTGGATTGAGTTTCAATTTACACGGTATACTTTTACAAATATGCACCACACACACACACACAAACACATTTACACACATAAACGCACATAAACACACAGGTGTTGAGACGCAACAGAATTTGAAAAATGGGTTATATAATATTATTCTCGTATCCGCTTACATAGCCATAGAAATAAGATCAGTCATGGGTGTAAGTCTCTCTCTCTTCTCTTTAGAGTTAACAGCCTGAATTTTCTGTCACTACCATGATAGAACCCAACATATCAGAAAGATCCCCAGCAGAGCATAGAGGATGATTCTGAATAAATGGTCCTCCTTCTACTGCTATTAATAACATGAATACAAATGTTGTCAGTTAGTCAGCTCTGAGATGTGCTGAGTCATTCTGTTTTCATTCTTGTGAAAGTTGGTTTCACTAAAGTTCAAGCTGATTCCTGATAACTTCAGATCACATCTTCCTCCTACTCCTCATCTTCCTCCTCCTCTTCTCGTTCCCACACCTTCTGTGTCTCTCCATCATGTCTCATTCCAGACTGATCTCCTTGGAGGGAGTGGCGAGTGGTGAGATACCCAGCTGAGTTTATATATACATGCTCTGAAATCGACAATTGGCTATCTGACCCATGCTTCTCCGAGATGTCCATTGAGCTGGACAAAATAAAATCACTGTGTGTGTCTCAGTGTCTCAGAACCGCTTTCTTTACAGAGGTGCAGAAAGGACAGGGCCAAAGCACAGACAAGAGGGCAGCGGGGGTGGTGGTGGTGGTGTTGAAGACGAGGAGTTTAGATTCAGATGTGGAAGGAAGCCTGGTGAAGTCTCAGCTTGTCCAACTGCATCTGAGTGTTAGGCTGTCATGTAGCACTGTAATCTGTGTCCATGCTGAATCTATTAAACATACCATTCACTTGCATCATGTTTCTCAAAGCAGAGTGGACAGGCAGAGAAAACATACAGAAAATCCATCTGAATTTTAGTCAAGCCGTATTGGATTATAACCAAGGACCAAACCATTTTTTAAAAACGGAAAGTGGCAAGGTTTCTCATCGTATAAAAGCAAACAGCTGTGATGGTGGCAATAGCGGTCTCTCAAGAAGGCCCTGCACAGCTTCAAAGACATGCAGAGATGTGGGTTAGAAAGAAAGAGAGAGCGGGAATGACAGAGAGGGAGAGAGAGAGAGAGAGAGAGGGAGAGAGAGAGAGGGAGGGAGAGCAGAGAGAAGCTAGAGAGTTTCTAATTCATTTCTAAAAACAGAAGCATGACAAGAATCCTCTCTGCTCCACATTACATTACATACTATGGTACATACACACACACAGAAGATTTTCGATGTCATTGCATAAACTACAAAAGCTGATATTCTTATTGCACCTGCAGCAGATGTGTCCTCCAGTTTTGTGAATGTTGCAATGCTCTACAAGTCTACAATCACAACAATATGTTAACAGCAAAATGGCACACACACACACACACACACACACACGCACACACTGCGTCATCCGCAAAAGAACTAATTTTCCGCACTGTGACCTCATGGAACACAAACAACAGACAGACAAGCTGTTTATCCCACTCCAAATGTTGAAAACTGAGGTCAGCATTCTGTTCTCAGCACACCGCCACGGCCACCACAGATGCATTCATGTTCCCTTCAGACACTCAGGGTCAAACCAGCAGTTCCTGGAGCAGTGTTTCTCCCCCGGTGATGTGTGCTTGCTTGTGCCTGCAGTTCTATTCCAGTCTCTTGTGCTGAATCAGAGGCCTATGAATTTTTAATGGACACTGATGTTGTGGCCGTCGGCTTCTCTCTAATGGAACTGCCCTAGAGCAAGAATGTGTCCTGGACGTCACCTTCCCTAATGTCGCCCGTCAGGACCCCAACCAGGCCCCAGTAGTATTTCTGAATTTATTTCTTTATTTTTTTTTATGGCTGTATGGGCGTCCCAATACTTGCCTGTGTAAAAGTCACTCCCGTGGCAGGTCTGGCTCTTAAAAACATGAATGGATTGCTTTAAAGGGTCGGGGGTGGTTTAGATGGCAGGGCTAGATGCATGCATTATTCATGTGGGGAACAATGCTTCATTCAGAAGAACGTGCTCTCCCTGTGATAGCTGGCGCGAGCCGTAAGGTCTTTATGGCAGGAATACAAAGCACATAGCACATTATAAAAATTCAGATGTAGACAGACTTTTTTGCTA
Source organism: Tenualosa ilisha (assembly GCA_015244755.2). NCBI lineage: Eukaryota > Metazoa > Chordata > Actinopteri > Clupeiformes > Clupeidae > Tenualosa > Tenualosa ilisha. The sequence continues at coordinate 8,123,725 of PYXC01000495.1, read as the reverse complement.
CATTATTGATTTTTCATGGGAGACGTGATGGATTTTTTTTCTGTTGACGAGAGCACAGATGCTTCTGAAGTCTTGGCCTCAACGCGTGTGTATGTGTGAGTGTGTGTGCATGTGTGTATTTGTGTGTGTGTGTGTGTGTATATGCATGAAATTTTCCTGTTGACAAGAGCTGCGATGCCTCTGAAGCCTTGGCCTCAGCCCGCCGTGCACAAACAAACATCAAAGGGACCGGGTGAGCTCCAAGGAGATTGAACGAGTCTCCCTCCCTCCCTTCCTCCACCCCATTGCCTGACCTGTGATGACAGCGAGGAAGCAGACTCATTCATCCAACTGCTCTGGGTTACAACAAACAACTGGTTGCATTGCATCTACACTGTAAAAAGCAATAAGTAATGCTTACTTCACTGTAAAAAAATAAAAGTCTAGTTTACCTGAAAAATTGGTGTAAAATGTGTCAAATGAGTTACGTAAACGTAACTAGTCTCTTTCAAGTACAGCTTACTTGAAAAATTGGTGGAAACTCATTGCTTGAATTGTGTTAAGTAAACATAGTTAGTCTTTCAGGTCAGGTTTACAATAACTTGAAAGAGACTACTTATGTTTACTTTAGTATACTTAAATGAGTTTCCACCAATTTTTCAAGTCAGCTTTACTTTATATTTTTTACAGTGTAGCATAACTACTAGTTACGTAGTTACTAGACTAGTTGCGTTTACTCGGACACTAGTTTGTAGTTTACTTAAGTCATTTGCAGTTTACACTATGTTTACTTAAGTCGTCTGAAGCAACGAGTTTCCACTTTTTCAAGTAAGCTTTACTTTTTCTAGGGTAGGATGGTCTGCTGCCAAAAAATATATATATGAAAAGGGAGATCAAAAGTGGGTCAACAAAATTCAAAGGATTTCATATTGTTGACATTTTTACCCTAAAAGGACCTGCAACTTAGAACTAAACATAAAAATAGACAACAATTGAAAGACAGACAGATAGGTAGACAGGAGACCAGATAAACACTAGATAGACACCAGTTAGAAACTACACATTCATTCAACATAGCCCACACAAACATGCTTTCAGAACATGACCAGAAAAGCTTGATTTAAAATGTACATGTCTACATCTAGTGAACACCACAAGTTACATATATTACTTCACATCAATATTATGTTCATACACTGATTCATTTTGCATTGAGGCTGATAAAGTGAGACTGACAAAGTGAGGGTAAAAGTCCAAGCATAAGGGTGTAAAAAAGAGGGGAAGAGAGAGAAAGAGAGAAGGAAAGAAAAACAGACAGGAAAGAAAAAGAGACAAGTAGACAAGAAGGAGAACAGTACACTACAAAACTAGTGGTGCTGACTTCTGTCTCACCACTCATCTTGGCCTGTGCATGCCGAAATAATCCAGCGAGGCTGCATAATGGGATTAGGATTGGCACTGGCTACAGCACACAGGCTTTGTGATGCCACTGCCCTTGTCAACAGCACTGCTACAGCTCAAGCACCACGTCCAATCCGCTCATGAGAATCAGCACTGACAGCCATGACATCAAAGTCACGCTGTGCCAACACGGGAGTAGAGAGTCTCTTGTACAACTCTGTCTCTACCTCTTTCCCTCTTCCCTCGCTCTTTCTGTCTTCTCTCCCTGTCTATCTTTTGGTCTCCTCTGAATTGCTGTTTACCTTGCCATCTACTCTCTCACTTCTCCTCTCTCTCTCCCTCTCATGTCTCTATCTCTAGTCTTTATCCCTCACTTTCTCTTCTTCTCTCTCTGACCGTCTTTCTGTCTACTTTCACTGTTTTCCTCTCTCTCTCCCTCTCCTTGTCTCTATCTATGTCTAGTCTTTCTCCCTCTTTTTCTCTTCCTCTCACCCTGACCGTCTTTCTGTCTACTTTCACTGTTCTCCATCATTTCTATTGCCATTCACTGACGGTCTCTTCACTACCCCTGTTTCGTCACTTTCCCTTCTATCCCCACGTTTGGATTTATTCCACTTGTCCTCCCTCACTCTTTTCTCGCTCTCTCTCTCTCTTCCTCTCTCGCTCACTCCTCTTCTCTTGCATTCCCTCTCTTCCTCCCCTGTCTCCCTGTCACTTCTTTTCCTCTGGGTCACCCCTTGGGAGAGACTTTAATGCACTGTAATTATGTTTTCATTACATTACATATGCATTTGGTTGCTAATGTACTGTTCGAATGTGCTGAAAACGTAATTAACATCAACTTTCACTCACCCGCTAATGTATGTATACTCTCTCTCTCTCTCTCTCACACATACACACACACACACACACACACACATGCGTGAACACACACATTGATGCACATGTTCCGTACACTCGACTCACTCAAGAGCATGCATGAGTTACTGATGATGAATTCTATGTGAGTGCATGGACTCTCTCATACACATGCATACACACACACAAACTCACACACATATTTACACAGACACCTACACACACACGCACACATACATTCACACACTTTGACACAAACACACCTAGATAGACACATACACACATACACATACACATTGGCACAAACACACCTAGATACACACACACACGCATACACACATAGAGCATGTTTTCGTTGTCTTACCTGCATTAGCATGCTTGGCTTTGCTTCAGCACTCAATCCACTGAATGAGCCAGATGCCGTCAGTCTAATTAACACTGTGGAAGACATGCTGTCAGAGGGTGCACATCAGTTCATTAAGAGCCAACACCTGACATGTACTTTTAAACTCATCTCTCACTCTCTCTCTTCTCTCTCTCCATCTGTCTCTTTCTCTATCCTTTCATTCTGTCTGTCTACCCCTCTCTCTCTCTCTCTTTCATGCCCACACACACACAGACACACACACACACACACACATTCACTCACTCACACACACACACACACGCTCTTTCACTCGTTTCATCAAACAGATGACATGCGCAGGGTGATGCATTCATATTGATGAAGTAAGTATGACTCTCTCTTTCTCTCCCTCCCTCTCCCTTCTACCTCTGCTTTATCCTTTCTTCCATCTTTTCCATGTCAAAGGATGGCAAGCAACATCTCTGGCTCTTGAACCATCTGCTTACGTGTGCTTCAAGCCTCATGCATGATGGATGTTCTACCAACAACAGAGTGCCCCTGTGCCTCGCTCACATAATTGCTATACATGCCCAGTACACTGCTGTGTCAGAGTAGGGGAGGTGGGTGGTGGTTCATCTGTTTGATTTATGCAAAGCAGGGGCCAGGTCTGGGATGGGTTGTGTCAGACAGGGGTTTGGCATAGGCCACACACACACACACACACACACAGAAAAAAATGACTATGAATCACTGAAGATGTCATCATCATGGACAAAATGACTGAATCACAATTTTTCATAATTTTATGATTTTTATGATTTTACTGCAATGATTTGTCTTTTAAACTTAGACTTAAAACTTAGACTTAAACAGGCAGATGTGGACTGATAAGAGCCCCAGTCTCGGCTGAGTTGACCCTCTGATGGAAGTATGGTAATTCAGATTCAGATCAGTTACTGGATGAGGCCACCAAATTCAAAAGAGAAGCAGATGACAGAGAAGGGGGAAAAAAGATGCAGAGGATGTGAGCCCTTTATAGGAAATATTTCAGTCACTTAGCAATGGGCTGCAGACAGAACAAGTCTGAAGGCTAACTGGCCGTCATAGTGAGAGTTTTTTTTTATTCATTCTCTGAATCTTT